>CM044907.1:37673662-38177308 GCA_024500145.1 Gentiana dahurica var. dahurica
TTATGCTAATACCAAAAAAATGAAAGCATTAATCGAGCTATCATTAGCTTAAATCATTAATGCCAACTCATTCCTTTATTGTGGCTCCACTAAAAAATAATGAGAAAGTAAAAATACTTAATTGTATACCGAAGGAAAAGAACTCGAGCTTTAACACTTTATGTTATTGGCCTACAAGTCATTTTTACGAAAATGAGAATCAAAAACTGTGATAACATATATCTAGCCAAGGATTCAAGAATATAGTGAGAAAATCGCATTAAATGTCACGCACTTCGGTTCGAAAACTTAACATGAATAAAAAATTATTTATATATAAAATTGACCGTTGGCTCCCCGGCAACGGCGCCAAAAACTTGATGACGTAGATCAAGTGATAATAAAATACTTG
The DNA here is from genome assembly GCA_024500145.1 of Gentiana dahurica var. dahurica. Lineage (NCBI taxonomy): Eukaryota > Viridiplantae > Streptophyta > Magnoliopsida > Gentianales > Gentianaceae > Gentiana > Gentiana dahurica. The sequence goes on from CM044907.1 coordinate 37,674,054, forward strand.
ACTACCATAAACCAATACTAGCAAGTGGACTAGGTCCATCGTAGTATAGTTATAGCGAATCAAGGTCGATCCCACAGGGAACCAATTGTGGGTCATTTATATACAAACAATTAATTATTCATATCAAGGACACGAAGGCGGTCTACGACCAACAAAAGACAAGAAAAGGTAAACGACACGACTTGACACAACACAAATAAAGACACGTAATTAATCTCCCCAATTATTATGTTATCGTTTGGATCTAGAGATTCTATATAATTAAGCGATACTCGACAACTATTAATCCGATTCGTATTTCTTTTATATTGGCTACGGGAGTCATTCCCTAAACTAGATCTAGCTCCGGGTAGGCCATCTAGATCACTATGCTACATTACGTGACTTTTCTTTTTAGGCCTCCATCTCATATAACTCGCACGCTTACAAAACTAGGGATGCTGATATTAACCGTATTCCTCACCTAGGAAACATTCCTGTGGTTAGGCGTACTTCCTAAGCGATCGCATCAGTCTCTGTCCCATTAACAATTACCTGCACGGTCTCATGTTAATCTACGATTTACGTATAACTAGGTGAGCTCAATTCCCTAATACAGAACAGATCTAGATCTCGCTGAAAGTCCCGGAAGATCAATTCATGAGCCGACCTAGGAGTCCTATATTGGTATTTCCTAATAATACGCTAATTAAAACAGACGAGCAACGTAGCCGTAGCCATACCTACTAAGATAAGAAATTCTAAATGGACAGTCTCACCATAAAGACGTGGCTAGACTGACTCGGCGAAAAACTAAATCTTAGCGTTTCTCTATACGTAACGGATAAAATAGAGATTCATAAAGCAATTATATAGATCTACTAAAAACACGGTTGTCGATCATACCAAAGTCATATATAGGTCACCGGATAACAGATCTGGGCGTGTGGATCCTTATAGACAAGGAATCCCCACTGCCTCATATCGTATCCTTAGATCTACATCGTTCGGTGAAGAAATAACAATCTCAAACGATAAATAATAATTGGGGAATTAATTACAAAGAACTAAGAACAAATAAATACAAGAACTTACATTATTGCAGATCTTGCATAAAAACTGCTCTAAGAAAAACTGAGGATTTTATTATAAACTGAGAAGTGTAAAAAATGTATTGTGTAAAGAAGTGTGTTGTTATGGCGTGTGTAACATGCCTTTATTTATAGGGGTTCAAGCTAATTAAGAGATATACTTCAAAATATCAAAACAAATAAGAGATAACTCTCGGTCGATCTCCAAAATAATGCATGCGCCCCCCTCATTCCATGCGTGCTCAAGTTGGCGCCAACTCTAGATTGGCTTACTCATCTTTTCGTGCTTATCCGATCTTTATCTTCAATGCATCCGGATTTGCTTGGATTTATCTTGTAATTTAATTTGTCCATTTGTAATTATCCTCCAAAAATTATCTCAATCTACAAAATAAATATTTATCCCAAAATAAATCATATAAAAACGGATAAATACCAAATTACATAATAAAAATGGATAAATACCAAATTATATCTTATTAATCACATAACATTAAATAATCAATATAAACATGTGATTTAATATAAAATATATATTATTAATCTCGATTTAAGGACAATGTTGTTGACTTTTACGGGTATATTTTGACCGTCATCACTTTCTTGCACTCTTCTCCAAATACGAAAGGTACATCCTTTGCAAGCAATTCAGTCAAAGGTCTTGAGATTTTACAAAATTCCTTTATAAACCTCCTATAAAATCCGGCGTGGCCAAGAAAGGCTCGCAACTTCTTCAAGTTCGTTGGAGGGGGTAACTTCTCTATCACCTCTATCTTTGCTCTATCAACTTCCATTCCTTTCTTTGAAATCCTATGACCCAACACTATTCCTTCTGTAACCATGAAATAACATTTTTCCCAGTTAAGTACAAGGTTGGTCTCTTCACATCTCTTCAACACTTCACTCAAATTATCCAAGCAAGTATCAAAGCTATCTCCAAATACAGAGAAATCTTCCATGAAAATCTCTAGAAAATCCTCCACCATGTCCGCAAATAATGACATCATGCACCTTTGGAAAGTTGCTGGTGCATTACATAACCCAAAGGGCATGCGATTGTTTGCAAAAGTTCCATATGGACATGTGAAAGTTGTTTTCTTGTGGTCTTCAGGGGCAATATGGATCTGATAATAACCAGAATATCCATCTAAGAAACAATAGAACGCATGACCGTTTAATCTTTCTAACATCTGATCAATGAATGGTAGGGGAAAATGATCTTTACGAGTTGCATCATTCAGCTTCATGAAGTCTATGCAAACTCGATGTCCAGTATTTAGTCTTACAGGGATTAGCTCATCAAACTCATTAGGTTGGACATTGAATCCTTCTTTCTTGGGCACCACATGAATCGGCTTACCCACTCACTGTCTGCAATTGGAAAATGATTCCCATTTCCAACATCTTTATGGTCTCTTCCTTAACAACATCCTTCAGTTGTGGTGTCAACCTCCTTTGAGGTTGTGCTACCGCTTTCTTCTCAGGGTCTACAGAGATCTTATGCATGCACACTGATGGGCTTATTCCTCTATTATCCGTAATCGTCCACCCAAACGCTCCCTTATGCTCTCTCAGTACTCTTAAAAGTTTCTCCTCCTCTAAAGGTGATAATGACACTGAAATTATAAGGGGGAGAATATCATCTTGTAATACTTCAGGTGAGATGGCAAAGGTTTCAGCGTTAAGTTCCTTGGTGGATCTTCTAACGATGATCTTAACAACTTACCAGTCAACTTTAAGTCAAAGAACTTGTGCCATGAAGGTCTATGAATGGTTCCTCCTAAATCCACAGAAGATATAGGCTCTATTTCTCGCACTTGACCTTCACTACACCCAGGCCAGGTTTCCTCATAACTTTCCTCATCCTTTAGGAGCAAAGTCTCTGCTACTTCAGGGTCTAGTGCCACTTACTGATATAATTCTAAAACAAGCTCGTCTATGGCATCTAGCATGTAGCATGCTTCTCCTTCATCTTTAGCATATCTCATTGAGTTCATAACATTGAACACTACTTTGTCCTCATTCACTCTCAGAATCAGCTCACCTTTATGAACATCTATCAAGGTTTTATTCGTAGCTAGGAATGGTCTTCCGAAGATCAATGGAACATCGTGATTAGCTTCCATGTCTAGCACCATTAAGTCTACAGGGAATACAAACTTATCAACTTTCACCAAAACATCCTCCACCACTCCACAAGGTTGCTTCATTGACCTATCTTCTAATTGAATGGTTATAGATGTTTCATTTAATTCCTTCATGCCTAATTTATGAAAGATGGAGAGTGGCATTAGATTGACACTGGCTCCAAGATCACACAATGCTTTATTTAAGCATACTCCTCCAATTGTGCATTGTATGATGAAGCTCCCAGGATCTTTACAGTTGCGAGGCAGTTTGCTTTGCAAAACTTCCGAGCATTCCTCGTTAAGGCATATAGTCTTAAGGTCTAACAATTTCTTCTTGGTAGAGATTGCTTCCTTCAAGAATTTCACATACTCTGGCATTCCGGCCAGAGCTTCTTCCAAAGGTATATTCACTTGCAACTTTTTAAACATTTCTATAAACTTTTTATAACGTGCATCATCATTATTCGGCTTATATTTCCAAGAGGGATAGGGTAAAGTAGCAGGATTAATAGTTATAGTTCGTGAAGACTTACCTGCTGACTGCTGCTGCTCTACCTACTTGTCTGCTGAATTTTCAGACTCCCGGTTTACTGGAGTAGTGTCCTAGGTTAGCGGCCCCTCTTTTTCTCTAGATTTTGCTGCGTTCTGCTGCTGACTGCTTTTTGATTCCACCTGGACAGTTGATATAACAGATCCAGGAAGTTCCTTTTTGCTTCTAGTCATGATTGCATTCACGTCCTTCAGATTTTTCTCAGTATTACTTGGCAATCCTCCCGGAGGACGGGCTGACACTTGTTCTGCAATCTGCCCCACTTGGTACGACAGATTCTGCACTAAGGCTCCTTGATTGGTCAGTCTTGTATCATTCTTCTGACAATATGTGGTGAAGTTTGTATTTAGCTCAGTCATGGATTTCGTAAGTTGATTGACCGTATCAGTCACAGTTGAGCTCATTTTATCCATGGCTGCTTCCCAACCACCGGTCTTATTGAATTGAGGCATGAATCCACCAATTTATCTATGTCTCTCTCCACCATTAGAATCACTTTTTCAATAACCCCCAGTAGCGTCACTCAGTCTAAAACCAGGGTGGTCATGAGAACCTGGGCGATATCCGCCCCCATAAGGATTTCCTTGCCTTCCTATACAGTTCACATCCTCAGCGTTGGTTGCTTCAATCTCTTGAACTTTCTCAACCTTGGCTATGCGATCTTGCATGACATCTATCTTTTCATTCATTTCCATTAGCTGATATAAGATCTTTTGAGAAGTATCTTCTCCAAATACACCTTCAGCTAATTTGGCGGTTTCAACTTGGTGTGTTCCCCATTGACTTGTAAGTGCAATTTGCTCTAATTTCTCTTCGGCTTTTTCAGGTGATAGCAACGCAAAACATCCGTTGCTTGATGCTTCAACTCTCATTTGTTCACATGGCCGCAATCTGTGATAAAAACTATGCATTCGTACGGGCAAAGTGATATCATGGTGAGGGCATCTCCTCTGTGCTTCCTTAAATCTTTCCCTAGCTTCTTCAAAGGTTTCAGTGGGTCTCTGCTTGAAATTTATAATGTCTTGTCTCATCTGTAGTGACTTCCCAGGTGGGCAGTACTTACTCATAAATTTCTACAGTAGATCGGTCCAAGTTTGAATCGATCCTGGTGCTAGAGACAATAACAATATCTTCGCTTTGTCTTTCAGAGTGAATGGAAACAACTTCAACTTGATATTATCTTCAGGCACTCCTGCTGGCTTAATCGTACTGACTATCTCTAGAAAGTTGGTGACATGTACACTAGGATCTTCATTCATTACTCGATGAAAAGTAGTGTAGTTAGTCACCATTTGTATCACGTTTGGTTTCGGGTGAAATACCTCAGCTGCATCCTTAGGCTGAACAATTGCTGGCACGAATTGCTCAATCATAGGCATTACATAACTCTATAGAGTTCTCCTATCTGCTTGCACCACAACTCCTGCTCCATTCTGTCCATTCTGTCCGTTCTGTTCCATGTTGGTTTCTATATCTTCATCTCTCTCGCTCTGATCTCCTTCATGCGAAACCACGTCATCCGCCAGCCTAACAGATTTCTCTCGAGTTTCCTTTCTCTTTTGTCTCACAAATTTTTCAATCTCAGGTATAAATCTCTCGAGTTTTGCTGCTGAACTTCGTGTAGCGTACTACAAGACACAAAAAGAAAATAAAAAGGTTAGTGACTTGCCTTGGCGGCTGTTACACACGCCTGGAAGACTCAAAAATACAGACTCTGACTACTGACATGACGCTGAACTAACAGAAACGATTCTGGCAAAATTGGGACCCTCGGTTTATCAGGGCAGACCCTCGGTAAACCGGTCGTTCCTTTTTCCAGATTTTAACTGGACTGACTATATATGACTCCAGTATAAACATACTATAAAATAGACTCAATTAAAAAGACTCAAATATATACAGAAAACTCAATCTTAAATAAAAAGTATTCTTGACACGAGTCCCCGGGAACGGTGCCAAAAATCTTGATCGCGTGCAAAGCACTTACTAGCAATAGGACTAGGTCTATCGTAATAGAGTACTGGAAAATCAAGGTCGATCCCACAGAGACTCGTAAGAATGTATAATTATCAAGATTGAGCTTGTGACGATAACGGTCTACGACCAACTATAATATAGATAGTAGTAAATTTGGTAACAATCCACTAGCAAGATTATGCAAGTTCAACGAAACAAACTAGAGTTTCTAAGGTATTAGTTCAATTATGAGTAACAAGTTATTCCCCCCACACATGCAACAGTCCTCCCTATTGGTGAATTTATTCTTTTTTCAGCTACGGGTACAACTCCTAACCTTATTTACTCCGACAATGGCAGTAGATAATCTATACGCAAGCTACCCTTCTTAATTGGTCTGTAATAGCCCATACGCATAAAGAACTAGAGCTTTTGATATTGAGCGCTAACCTATACCGCAAACCTGCCTAGACAGCTGTCGACATTGACCAGCACGTTCCTAGGGTCCATCTAGATAATATTCTAATTAACACTTCACTAATAGTCTTTCATGTTAATTTACGATAACATGCAAATAGTTGATCAGGCTAAAAACATGTAAATTAAATCTATCGATCAACGTAGCTAGCGCCGATTATCATGAATTAGTAATTTACAAGGTATTCAGATCTAGCGATATAGACCATCGCAGATCTAAAGAACGCAACTACTATTTCATGATTTCTTCACCAACGAATCTGATCTATAACACATGGGGTAAAATAAACTAAATACTACATAATTAAACTAAATAAACAATTAAAACATGCTAGTCGAATATAACAATGATAGATCTACATCTTGGAAAAGACATAAAATCATACCCTCGAAGACGAGCGTAGATCTCATTCGGATCTCTCCCTAGGCGGCGACTCCGTCGTCTCTCCGACCAGAACTCATAAAATAAATAAAATAAATAACAAAGAACTTTTATTGCATAATATTTGCGTTGAAAATTGTACACTTATGTTATGAGGCGAAGCTCTTATTTATAGCTATCTAAACCGACTTAGGAACAACTAGTTCGATCCTTCGTCCAAGAAAACGCATTTCGGAAGCTTCTGGGACCTCAGTAAGTTGGCACCACCCCTCGGGTTACCGTAGGTAATTTTGTCTTTTTTCATCAACCGACTTAACTTGGATGCTTCTAGAATACCCTAGGCCCATTCTTTTTGTTCAGTCTACTCCAGATTCGTCCATCATGCTCAGCCCAATATTTCGTATCCTGAAAATAATCAAATAATGCACTAAATAATATCGAAATTGGGAAAATAAATGCTAAGTGCAGATTTCTCGACTCACGAACCCGACATATGATATTCAACTCAAATGGTTCATATTTATAGGTCGAAACAACTATTTTTAGCTCATAATGGATAGAATATTGATGCCATACGATAGACTATTTTAACCGTCATCAATGATACTACAAATACCCCAAGATTAGTAGTATTGTAACTTAACTCATTCGTTATTGAGTAATAAGATTTCAACATTTTATTTAGCTGTGTTCTTCAGATTCACAACTTCAACATGGTATCATAGAGTGAAACTTGAGAGTTTTCTTCATTTACTCTTGTGTTTTCCATAGATTCTTGAGAGAATTATTTGTTAGTTCTTATTTCTTGATCAGTTTCAGATTGTTTTTTGTTATATTCTACTATGGATATTATGTTCTTGACAGCCATGGAAGCAAAGAAGCAAGAACTGAGCCATTCTATGTTATTCCTAATGATAATCCATCTATGGTGTTGGTTCAACAATTGATGAATGACAACAATTACAATCCTTGGAAGATATCCATGGAGATGGTGTTTATCACCAAGAACAAATATGGCTTTGTAGACGGCACGATTAAAAGGCCAGAGGCAAGTTCAATAGATTTCAAGACTTGGAGACAGTGTGACACTATGATAAGGTCCTGGATCTTGAACTCTGTTGAGAATAATCTTGCACAGAGTTTGACGCATTTCAAAAGTGCCGAAGCTGTATGGAAAAATATTGCTAATAGATTTGCAAATGTAGATGCATTAAGAATTTTTGATCATCTTGAGGAGATGCATGTTTTGACGCAGGGAACTGATTCTGTAAATCAGTATTTCACCAAATTGATGGTTCTGTGGGAAGAGTTTAAGACTATTAGGCCAGTGCCTATATGTTCTTGTGATCCACAGTGCCATTGTAATGCATAATACTCTGGTGGATCATATGGAAAAAGAACATGTGATGATGTTTTTGACAGGTCTCAGAGCTGAGTTTGAGCCTAAGGTGTCTCGGACAATGTTAATGGTGCCCTTTCCTGAAATTCATAATTTCTTTGCAATGACAATAAAATTTGAGAGGTAGAAATAATATGTGGCAAACAAGGCCAAGAATCAAGATTCTATGATCTTGATGGCTCAAAAGAATGGACATTACAAGAATCAAGCAGTCAGCAGGGCAGTATCTGTGCCAACAAAAAATTCTGAGGCCAATAACTTTAAGAAGGTTCAATGCAGTTTATGTGGTTTTAATGGCCACACAGAAGAGAATCACTATAAGAAGCATGACTATCCACCTGGATTCATGTCCGAGAGAGCTAACATGGTGGACTAGACAGATATGAATTTGTCATCAGAACAGGATCGGGCCCAAAGGTTTGTTGGATCAAGATTTCCAGGTCTTATTGCACATCAGCTAGAGAAGCTGATGGATCTGGTGAATTCTGATTCTACTGGGCATGCAGTCAACGAGATTCATGATCATTTCACACCTGCTCAAGGATCAGGTGACCTTATTTTAGTAAAACCTATTCAATGGATCTTAGACACTGGTGCCACAGATCACATTGTATATTCCTAAGAACAATTAAGTAATCCCAAACATGTGGTTAACATGAAAATTGGATTACCAAATGGAAATACTGTGAATGTAACACATATGGGACAAGTGAGGATGAATCCTCAGCTGACCTTACATAATGTGTTGTATATTTTTTGTTTTAAATAAAATTTGTTGTCTTTACCATCTTTGATTAATCATTCTGATTGTGCAACTGTCTTCACTATTAACAAGTGTGTTTTGCAGTACAATAAGAAGAACATGATTGGTTCAAATGAGCTGCACAGAGGATTATATGTTTTGTTGCAACAACCTCAAAGAAAATCTGTTGTTGTCCAGTCTATTTGTAGTTTGGTACAAAACAATACCTTTTCTGATAGAGTATATGATGACCTTTTATAGCATTATAGATTAGATCATCTACCTGATAAAAGACTACAAGTTATTAGTTCTAGATCTGCTGATGTAAAGTACTGTGGACATGACTTGTGCTTTGTATGTCCCATGGCTAAACAGAAGAAAAAAATTTCCTTTAAGTACTACGACTGTTAATGCTATTTTTTTTATCTTGATCATATTGATATTTGGGGCCCTTTAAGACAATGTAATGTGAATGGTTGATCGTGTGTAAGGTCGCATCTACGAGCAATAGGACTAGGTCTATTGTAGCATAAAAAAGGCGAATTAAGGTGTCGAATCCACGTAGACTCATAAGACTACAATTAATCAAAGATTAAGAACAATTAGGGTGGTCAACGACCAACTAGGAGCAAGTAAAGTAAATAATGGTGACGCACAAGACAACGCACCAATATGCTTCTATTAGTCCTTAAAGATTAGTCCTAACTATGAGTGATTATTTATTTCCCCCATATTATGCATCGATCATCCCCGTTGGTAAATTTTAATTCCTTGTCAGCTACAGGTGCTAACCCCTAATATTACAATACTTCCATTTGCAAGGACATTATGTGCTTATATGCAACTAACCTACCTTAGGCTGTATTAGTTCACATGCAATAAGATCTAGGGATAGCCGGTCCAAGACCGAGAACCTCCCCAGGCAGCTATCGACAATGACTAGCACGTTCCTAGAGATCGATTGCTAGCACTCCACTAAAATTCCTTCATGATAATTTATGATAAAAGGCAAATAGTAGATCAAGCTAGAAATATGTAGATTAAAACTGAATATCAGACGTAGCTAGTGCCGATTATCATGAAACATGATTTACTATGTATCTCAATGCGTTGATAAAGACAATCGACTCATTGAAAGAACACAACCTCTGTTTCATGATTTCTTCACCAACGATTCAGAGCTACTCATAAATGGGGTAAATAAACTAACTAATACATAGCAAGACTAATATTAACCAATCAAAACAAACTCATCACAAAAGAATGATAGATCTACATCTAGAAAGTTAGAAAATCATTCCCTCTAAGCCAAGCATAGATCCTCCTCAGATCGCTCCCTAGGTGGCGAATCCATTGGACCGGTGACTAGCACGCATAGAGAATAAAAGAAAGAAAAAACAAAATTTTATTGCATATAATGTATGTGTCCTGGTGTACTGTGTACATTGAAATTGAGGCCTGGTGCCTCTTATTTATAGTGTCGAAACCGACTTACAAAACCTTAATACCTACTTCTCATCCAAGAAAATGCGTAAAACAGATTCTAGAAGGCTGCACCGGCTCATCTATGGCATTTTTGTTTTTTTCTTTAGTCGACTTAACATGGAATCTTTTGGAATACCCTAGTTCCGATTCTTCATCAGGTGCGATCCATATCTTCTTCCTTAACCATCGGCCCAATTCGTTATCTGAAAATAGTCCAATAAAACACGAAATAATACCGATTTCTTGACTTGTGAACCCAACACATAGCATTTAACCCAAATTGATCACATTTATTGGCCGAAACACCATTTTTTTAGCTTATAATGGGTGGAATGTTGATGCCGTATGATACATCATTTTAACCGTCATCAATGGTCAGCAGTACTTCTTAACTGTTGTGGATGATTTTTCTAGATTTATGTGGGTGTTTTTAATGAGACAGAAGTATGAAGCTTCTGAATTAGTTAAATATTTTGTTAAATTTGTCCCCACTTTGTTTAACAAAATTATTAATGTAATTATGTTGGTCCCAGAGAAGGGTGAAAATATAGTCACAGGGGGGGGTGGGGGTGGGGTGGATGACTATATTGGAGTTTCAAAAACTTATCCTATTTAAAATACTTTTGGGCAGCGGATAAATCCCTTCTATATGATTGTTTCAAAATAGTTCAAGCACACACAAAATTTAAACACAGTGCAGTAAAGAAATGCTGTAAAGTAAAGTGCAGTAAGTAAATGAACACAAAGATTTATAGTGGTTCATGGTGGTGTAATCTCTTAATCCACTCTTCTCTTGTGATAATTGGAGGAATTCACTATTGTCTTTCACCAATACAATAGTTATGATTGTCTATGGCTACACAAGCTTCACAATCTCCAGACTATCATTCCCTGGCTTTAAAAGCTTCACTGACTCAGGCTTCCACACTGCTCCTTGAGAACAAATCTTTCAACAACTATCACTTCAAGGGTGCAATTACTTCTCAGACAATCTGATTCAATTGCTTCAGTTTGATGTGAATTGGATTCACAAAGGAATGATGAGACTCAGTACTTGATATGGATTTGATGCTTTATTTTCTGAGTTTGATCTGCTAGATGTGTCTTTCAAGTTCAGAGAGAAGACTTATGAATTTGACAGAGTTTTAGCACTTTTGATCTATCTGTGTGTATGCGTGTATGTTCGTCTCTATGAATTTCTGTCTATGCCTTCTATTTATAGCCTTGATTTGAAAATTTGTCTGTTGGCTATTTAATTCTCAAAATTATCCTTGATTCTGGTTTGATTTAATCCTCCTTGATTTTGGCGATCCGAATTTTCTTCAAACGTTCATCATAAAATCCGTCTATTGGTCCCTTGGAAAGGCTAACACAAGTTTAGAGGGGGGGGGGGGTGAATAAACTTGTCCCTAATACTGGATTTAAAGCAAATTAAGGTTCAGTTAAAACTTGTGTGGAGTTAAGTTGACAAAGCTGAGATTAAGTCAAACTGACTTAAGCTGAAACTGAGTCAACCGGCAGCGGATATGATTTTAGCCTTTTTCTTGATCTTGTTATTCTATTATGAAAACTGAGTGTTGTGAACTGAATTCTGATTGAATGTCATTTGTGATTGTGAGGAGTATAACAATCAGGTATCACAATGCTGTAAGTAAATGCTGAATAAATAAATGCATAAAGTAAATAAGGCAGATATTATAGAGGTTCCAGGTGGTGTAATCCTGTACGTCCTCTCTTCCCCTGTGGTTCGGAGGAAAATTCCACTATAACTTCTTGAGGTGAACTGTTACAAAAAGTCCTAAACAATAGTCCTTGGCTAATCCCTAGCTTCACTATCTAAACATTTGTAGAACAGGTAGAATTGCTGCTCTCCAAATGCTTGAACCACTGGTCCTTAGTGGGTAGGATTGCCTCTTCACCAGCTACCACCACAAACACAGTCTACCCGACTGCTTGTCACAACTGTCCTTGGCGAAACCTTCCCGGTTTGCTTCACAGTCTAAAACCTTTGATGTAGAATCAAGGTTGGGCTGAGAATCAATAAGTTGATTCTTGTTTGTGGTTCTTCAAAGTGTTGGATTCTTGATAAATTCTTTGTAGCTTGAACACTTGAAGAAATACTAGATATGATCTTGTTATAGTTCGGAGATGATAGCAATTTGAATAGACAGATGCACAAAATTGCTTGTTGATTCTTGTATATGCTCTGTTCTATATATATTGTTGTTGGTGCAAAGTCTTCTATTTATAGTGTGAAGTCCAACGTTCATCTGGCTTCAATTTGAATTGTATCAACGTCTATCTTGCAACGGCTATATTTTCTGACCGTTCTGCTGTGTCGTAACTCATCCAATGAAATTGTTTTCTTTACAACGTTCGACTGTACTTTCAGTTTGTTGGATGGCTGACTTATAATACTGAGTTTCCTTATCAGTTTTGTACTGAGTTTTTCTTTTGTCAGTTTCCTAACTGACTTGGAGCATTAACTGAGATTTTACTCTTCTTCAAATATCAGTACTCCTGTTTTCATCTGATTATAATTGACTTAATCAGAGTACACCATGATTCATTATCATCTAAGAATTCATTGTCCTTATGATTCTTAGGTCTTCATACAAGATCTATAAAGTCAGTTCAGGTCACCACAATCTTGCCTGAAGTCCAACTTTACAGTCTCGACTTGTAATCTTCATAACTGAGTTTGAACCCTCAGTTCTTCATTCTTCAATAATTGAGTTTGAACCCTCAGTTCTTCGATCTTTTAGATAAGCCAACCGAGTCTGTAACTCTCAGCGAACTTACCTTCTTCAGTTTCATGTAGGTGTATTCTGAGTCAGTTTGCTTGTCTCGATGATTTCCAGTTTTCAGTTTTACGACACACTAACAATTACAGTGCTTGTCTGATGTAACCTATACAAATATCAGACTCTAGTAAAACTTATACATTTAGTTCTAGACATCTTTTAGCTTTCCACTATAACAGCTGGCTTCAGCACTTCATCAATGGGGTTAAGATAATATTTTAACACATAAGATGAATTATCATCAAAACATAAATTTTATTTCCAACAATTTCCCCCTTTTTGATGATGCCAAAACTCTCCCTAAAAGAAAAGCTTAAAGATCAAAACAATGTAGAACAATGTAAAATTGGAAAACTGGTTTTAATTAGAGCAAAAACTGGATAAGTACATTTTGTTCAAATAACTGTGATTAAAGACTAAGCTTCTACTTAGCTTTTTGCATGACTGAGTCATATCTTTTTGCTTTGTCATACAATCGAAAATCTTCTTCAAGCTTGGAGTCTTCTTTTGAAAAGATCTTGTTGTAGTCAACTTGACTGCTTTCTTTCCATCTTCTCCATTGAATTAGCTTGGGTAAGCTTGAGTCTTTGGAGTAGTAATTTTCAAATTCTACTAGATCGGCTTTCATTTGTTCAGTCTTGTCTTTAATCTTCAATTTATCATCAATCCTCTGATTCTTCTTATGTTGTGCAATTTTTTGATTTGAATAAATATCAGATAGAAATTAGTTCAAGGATTCCTCAAATGTTCTGTCCTTGTACTTGGCTTTAATAGGATTGTAATCTTTGATAAACTGTGTCCACAGATCCTTTGTAAGAGTAACTCTTCTGTCTCCAGGTTGATTATATTTTTCAATAAGTTGATCATCAGTTAACTCTTTCTTCAAAAATTTTGGATCTGATCTGTATCTTTGTAATTCTTCTTCAAGTCGCTTCATTTCTCCAAGTAATTTCAGCTTTTCTTCTTCAGCTTCCCCCTTTTTGGCATCATATAACTGATCTACCAGGGCATGGGTTGCTTTTTGATCTTCTGAAATCTGTCGCTGAGAAGCAAGTACTTCCTTAAGCTGAGTTTCTAACCCGTAGATATGTTGATTTATATGCCAATGAGCCTGAGCATGAGTTTCTCTATCTACTGCGGTTGAATCTTCGAGTTGTTGTTTGAGTAACACAATCTCTGAAGCAGAACTTGAACTTGATTTGTGAATCATCTCTAGTCTTGCATGAACTGAAACATCAGTTCTAGTTCTATAGTCAAGATATCCAGAGATGTTTGATAAAAGGCCATTCTGTGTATCTCTCTGACTGAGTACAATTTTCAAGTTTTCATGAACTCTGGCCAATTCATCCTTAGATAGAAAATCAGAGGGATCATATGTAGCTTCTATTTGATCTTTATCCTGAATATTATCAGCAATAACCATCAGTTGTCTGATTTCATTAGCTGCTTGCTGATTGTCAGTTGTCTGATTTCCAACCGGCAATCCTTCTTGCTGTGGTACTGTTTGCGTTGCTAGAGGTTGAGATTGAGTGACTGTTTGCAAAACTGTAGTATCATCAGCTTCTTTTCTTGACTTATCATGGTCATCATCATCCTTTTTCTATGAACTGTCTTTAGATGATGTGCCTGATTCTCTTCTTTTTGCTAGTTCGGAAAATCTTTTGAAACAGTTGTCAAGAAATTCTGTAATAGGAAACAGAGAGTAAAGATCTCTAACATCCAATTTCGCTAAGAGTAATTTTTCTTCAATCTGTAAACTGACATCTCGAGAATCTTCTGGTTGAAGTTTTATTTTCATCAGCTTAATGATTTTGTCAGCTTCGAAAACTGGTGCTGATTGCTGAACCGATTGCTATTGTAACTGAGAAGTATGGTCAGCAGTGACATTCTCTTGAGTAACTTCAGTTGTTAATTGATGTTGTTGTTCCCCCTCATTTGGTGCTTTCTCACTTGAGATTTCAGGGTACAAACATCTTACAACTGATCTTCCTTGTGTGGATTCAGCTTTTCGCTTAGTCCCTTTGTGTTCAGCTTCCTGCTGAGACACAGTTGTCTGACTTGCTTCAGGTTGGGAAGTTGTTTCTGCGATTTCCTTCGATGTTGCAGTTTTCCTTGCTTGCTTCCCTTCCTTAATTCTTTCCAAATAAAACTGAATGATTCCACTAAGAGTCTTCTTCAGTCGGAATCTCCCATCAATTACTTGTCCTTCAGCTTGAGCTCTTTTCACACTTTCTAATTCAGCTAAGTGTTGCTTCTTGAACTGATTGACTATATAACCTGCCCAATTAAATTCTATATTATCCCAGATTATGTTCATCAGCAAAATATTTTCTTCCGAAAGTATATTAATTCTTTTGGATTTTCCAATGACGTGTTTGCTGAGCCATCTGCTGAGATTTCCAAATTCCGGCTTGATTTTGTCGACATGAATACCAGGTTCGATTGGTTCTGTAGACGAAGTTATCATTGCGAGAAAAGCTTCTTTCTTCAATGGTAGAGTGGCAAACTCTGTTGAAGTTGCTGTTGTATTTGCGAAGCCAAAGAGTGACCTCATGACTCTTTCATTGTGAACAATATGATCTCCACGAACTGTAGTTATCAAGGAGTCTCCGACTAATCGCATATTTTGCCAAAATTGCAAAATGCCTTCCACATCTCGTTTTTCTTTGAAACTAACTTCAAGGATGTTGTTCAATCCTGGTTGTTTTTCGATTTTATCTCGTACACAGCTGGCTAACAAGGTGTTTTGACACATACCTTCATACATTTCAAGTGTTAGTTCATCCAGCTCTGTGATCAATCGTTTGTCTTTCGAATCATCTGAAGTGGCCATATTTGAGTGTGAACACAAAAATTTGATTTTTGAAAGAGAGGGTTGCAAAGAGTCTATTTTGCTTTCTGAAAATAATTTGAATTTTGATAGAGAATAGTGTGAACGGAGGTTGAATAAATAGGTAGGATATTCTGGCGGTTGAGTGGTACAACTTTTCAAATTCTATGATGGTTTTGATAACCGATACGTGTACTGTTCTGACAATCGTGGGGTGTACACACGAAATTTTGACAAAAAGAACTGTTGTAATTTAATGCGATATAACCGCTGTTGATTCTATCTTATCAACCTTTGACTAAATTTGACTGGAATGAAAACTGATGCTGAGGTCAGTTCTATAGATAATTCAGTTCCATCAAATTATTCAGTTTTGTCAAATTCTTCAGTTTGTCAGTTTGAGATTGTTGATGTCAATGACTAATCTGTTAAGTGAGCGCACCCAACATAACAAAGATTAATCCCCTTGACGAATCTCTGGCTTAACTGACTTTAATTATTCCCAACTCAGTTCTTAATTTGGCAAATCTTTCTTTGTCCAATGGCTTTGTAAAGATATTTGCCTACTGATCTTCAGTAGGTACATAAAGAACTGTTATATCCTTCTTCTCTGCATGATCTCTTATGAAGTGGTGACGGACATCAATGTGCTTTGTCCTTGAGTGTAAAACTGGATTATCAGTAATTGCAATTGCACTTGTGTTATCACACATTATGTGAATTGTTCCTTCTTCTATCCCATAGTCTCTTAATTGCTGTCTGATCCATAAAACTTGAGCACAACAACTTCCAGCTGCTATATATTCAGCTTCAGCTGTTGAAGTTGAGATTGAGTTTTGCTTCTTGCTAAACCATGACACAAGTCTATTTCCCAATAACTGACATGTGCCTGATGTGCTTTTTCTGTCCACTTTGCATCCAACATAGTCTGAATCTGAATAAGAAATCAGCTTGAATTCTCCTTCTTTTGAATACCAAATTCCAACCCCATCTGTGTCTTTCAGATATTTCAAAGTTGTTTTCACAACTGTGAGATGACTTTCCTTTGGTCTTGACTGAAATCTTGCACATACACCGACAGTAAAAGATATGTCTGGCCTACTTGCTGTAAGATAGAGTAAGCTTCCAATCATCCTTCTGTAGAGTGTTTGATCAACATCTTTACCTTCTTTGTCTTCATCTAATCTGATGTTGGTCCCTATTGGTGTAGAAATTCCAGTAGATTTCTCCATACCAAACTTTTTGATAAGTTCTCTTGTATATTTGGTTTGGTGAATGAAAATTCCATCAGCTAATTGTTTAACTTGCAATCCTAGTCAATAATTTAATTCTCCCATCATACTCATCTGAAATTTTCTTTTCATCAAACTTGCAAATTTCTCACATAACTGTTCATTTTCTGATCCAAAAATGATATCATCAACATAAATTTGAACAAGTAGAGTATCTTCTCCATTCTTCATCCTGAATAAGGTTTTGTCGATTGTTCATTTGATAAATCCATTATCCACTAGAAACTGAGATAGAGTTTTGTACCAAGCTCTTGGTGCTTGTTTAAGTCCATAAAGAGCTTTCCTTAGTCTGAAAACTTTATCTGCTTGATCTTTGATTTCAAATCCGGGTGGTTGTTGAACATATACTTCTTCTTCACGAATTCCATTTAGAAACGCACTTTTAACATCCATCTGATAAACATTGAATTTCTTGTGAGCTGCATAAGCAAGAAATAGTCTGATTGCTTCTAGTCTTGCAACTGGTGCATAAGTTTCATCAAAGTCTATGCCTTCTGCTTGAGAGTATCCTTTGGCTACATGTCTGGCTTTGTTTCTGATGATGTTCCCATCTTCATCAAGTTTATTTCTGAAAACCCATTTGGTTCCAATGATATTGACATGAACTGGTTTATCTACCAATTCCCATACTTGATTTCTCTCGAATTCATTGAGTTCTTCTTGCATAGCTAATATCCAATCTGGATCTTTCAAGGCTTCTTCAATTTCTTTAGGTTCTGATTGAGATAGAAAGCATGCAATCATTGCATCTAGTTGATGTCTTGTTCGAACTCCAGCTTGAGTATCACTAATAACTTGTTCTTCAGGGTGATCTCTCATCCATTGATGTGAGTGAGTTTGTATCAACTGATTTGCATTTTGTTCAACTGATTCTTCAAAAACTGGTTCTTGAACTTGTTCAACTGAATCTGAATGAAGTTGTTCAAGTTGTTGAGCAATTGGAAATTGAGGCTGATCTTGATCTGAACATTCCGAAATTTGTATTCTTCTAACGTCAACTGAAACTGGTTCTGGTGTGACTGGTAACTGAGACTGAGAAACTGGTTCTGGTCGGTCTTCAGTTGTTTCACCAGAGAAGTTTGGTTCATCAAATACTACATGTATTGATTCTTCATGCTTGAGTGTCCTTTTATTTAGTACTCTAAAAGCTTTGCTGACACTTGAATATCCTAGGAAAATTCCTTCATCAGCTTTGGGTTGAAAAACGTGAAGTTGATCTTTTCCATTATTGTGTATGAAACATTTGCTTCCAAAAGCATGAAAGTATGAAACATTTGGTTTTCTTCCATTCCAAATTTCATAAGGAGTCTTCTCATGTCTCTTGTTCATGAGAGCTCTGTTCTGAGTGTAACAAGCTGTGTTAACTACTTCTGCCCAATATCTTTCAGGTAGTTTAGCTTCACAGATCATAGTCCTCCCAGCTTCTTTGAGTGTTCTGTTTATTCTTTTAGCTACACCATTTTGTTGTGGTGTTCCTGTGGCAGCAAGTTGGTGTAAAACACCATTTTCTTCACAATATTCAATAATCACACTGTTGAGGAATTCAGTTCCTTTATCAGATCTTATCTTCACAACTGAAACTCTTTTCTGATTCTGAAGTCTCTTGAGAAGTTCTGTAAGCTTTTGCTTGGTTTCACTTTTCTTGGTTAGAAAGATTACCCAAGTATATCTTGAAAAATCATCTACTACCACCAATGTATATTTCTTTCCACTGATACTAATTGGTGTAATAGGTCCAAATAAGTCCACGTGTAGCAATTCTAGATGCCTGGTTGTTGAATGCTGAGACTTGGTCTTGAAACTTGCTTTTGTTTGTTTTCCTTGTTGACATGCATCACATAAGCTGTCCTTCTTATATGATATCTCTGGTAGTCCAATGACTAGCTGCTTCTTAACAAGTGTGTTGATGTCATCAAAATTGAGATGACTCAGTTTCTTGTGCCATAGCCAACTGATTTCTGATTTGGTATGCACGAGCAAACAAGTTTCAGCAACGGCAGTTGTCCAATCTACCACATACATGTTTTCCTTCCTTCTTCCGGCTAGGACAACTTGATAAGCTGATTCGCTGATGACAACGCATAATTCTTTATCAAAAGTAACTTTGTATCCCATATCACAAAATTGACTTGTGCTGAGTAGATTGTAGTGTAGTCCTTCTACATAGGATACATTCTTGATTGTAAGTCCATTTCTGATTAAGGTGCCAAAACCTCTGGTGTAACCAGGTTTATCTTTACTTCCAAAATTGACTTTTGGTCCATCCTTTGCAATAAAATTACTGAGACAGTCTTTGCTTTTTGTCATGTGTCTAGAGCAACCACTGTCAAAGTACCATATATCCTGCAATGAAAATTAGAAGTTTTTAGGTACCCAACTCAGTTTGGGTCCATGGGGATCAGTTCTCAGTACAACTCTGGGAATATATCCTTTTGGGATTCTTTGGATATTGTTGCACTTGTTTTCATATATGTAAGCCACACTCCCATAGTATCTATGTTCGGACTGTGTCTTATTTATATGATTTCTCAGATCTTCTGACTGAAATTTGTTTCCATGTTGATTTCTGTTATTAAAGCTAGAGTGATAACCATCATTCCTTCTGTACTGAGGTCTGGATTGACCTTTGTACTGTGATTTATACTGAGAACTGAGATTAGTCCTCTGCAGAGTTTTGGACTGAAACTTGTGATAAGTTTTCGGTCTGGAATGATTGTCATTATCCGTTTTATTAACAAATTCAGCAAAATTCCAATCATCATCAGTGGGATATAGTCTTCCTTTCCCCCTAAATGTGTGAATCTTTGAATGATTGACATTCTTGGATTTATTTTGATTGTAATTTTTCTGGTTCCTGACTTCATTGGTTTTTGTGGATTTGGCAGTTGATTTGCCGTTTCGGTTTCCATTGGATACAGCTGATCTACCATTTGATTTACCTTTGTTGGTAGATGCAGTTGTCTTCTTAGAAAACTGATTTATCCTGTGTGATACTGGCTTTACTGGTTCAGCAATTTTCTCAGTTTGTGGAAGTTGCTCAGCTACAAACTTAATACCAGTTTTGGTACTAGGCCCAACAGCTTTGCTAGTTCCATTCTTTGAAGATTGTTGTGTATCAAATCCTAAACCAGTTTTGTCTCCATATGGTTTTCCTGATTTGAATCCAGTAATTGAACTTGATTGAGCAAACGATTCAGTTGCTGCTGCTGATGTAGTAGGCTGATACTGAATCTTTTCTTTATCAGTTTTAGTCAGTTTCAACATTTTTAGTTCAGACTTCAATCTTTCAACTTCAAGAATTAGACTTTCTTTCTCAGCTTTGACTGATTCGTAACCAGCTTGTATGGTTACTAGCTGATTCATCAACTCGTCCAGAGTATCTTCTAATTCTAGATTTTTTGGATTGGAGTCAGCAGTCGAAGAACATGCATTTATCATGGAAATCTGAGCTGAAGAGTATTTAGAGTTTGATTCACATACCTCATTTGGATCTTCCATGTGAGCCATTAAAGCTGTGTCATCTGATACTCTTTCAGTACCAGTTTCATAATCTGATTCATCTCCAGCAAGGAGTGCTCTTCTACCAACTCTTCTTGGTGGAGTTTTCTTGATCAGTTCTGGACAT
Source organism: Gentiana dahurica var. dahurica (assembly GCA_024500145.1). Classification (NCBI taxonomy): domain Eukaryota; kingdom Viridiplantae; phylum Streptophyta; class Magnoliopsida; order Gentianales; family Gentianaceae; genus Gentiana; species Gentiana dahurica. The sequence continues at coordinate 37,694,795 of CM044907.1, forward strand.
TCAGCTTTATAATGTCCTGGTTTTTTGCAGTTGAAACAAAGGTATTCATCATCTTTTCTTTTCTCAGGAGTCCTTTTGATGAACTTTTGAGTGACTGGGTGTCCACTTTTCATTCTTCGAATTCTGTTCATCATTAGAGCCATTTGTTCTTCCATTTCATCCAATTCATGAAGATTGTTAGATGAGTTTTATTGAATCTCATTTGATGCTGCTGCAAGTGCTGTGGTCTTTGGTTCTTCCAGAGCTTTGATTATTGCAGCTGTGGTTGTGAAATCTTCACTGAATTCAGAAGCTTTCAGATCTGAAAAGATCTTGAATGAATCTTCTACATCAAGTCTCCTGGATTCTTCCATAGCAGTGACCTTCATCTTCCAGCAAATCGGTAATGCCTTCAAGATTCTTGTGTTGATGACTTTCTTTGAGTATTCAATCTTGAGTAGATCTAGTTCATCCATGATGGCGCTGAATCTTGTCTCCATTTGGTCAATGGTTTCTCCAGATTTCATCTTGAAATTCTCAAACTTACGTTTTGCAACAGAAATTTTATTTTCCTTGATTGAATCTGTTCCTTCACAAACTAACTGAAGTTTGTCCCACATTTCTTTGGCAGTTGTGCATTCTTTCACCTTCAAGTACATGTTGCTGTCAAGAGTTCTGAGGATAAAGTCCATGGCAACATTGTTGAGATTGTTTCTCTTGCGATCATCACTAGTCCATTCGGATTTGGGTTTTGCAACTCGAACTTGCTCTCCACCAACAGTTTGCATATGGGTGATTTGAATTGGTCCATCAGTGAGTACGTCCATCATTTCATCATGAGTAGCTGCTAGAAATGCCTGCATACGACGTTAGTATTCGTCAAATCTATCCATGTTGCACATAAGCATTTGTCTTGCATATTGATTGTTATCCATTGTAAGTGAGTGAAGACTGACAGTAGATTAACTGGAAAACTGAGCTTTCAAATAAGAACAACTAGAGGAGATAAAGAGCAAATGATATATTGTTAAAGAAACACTGCTCTGATACCAATTGTTGGTCCCTTGGAAAGGCTAACACAAGTTTAGAGGGGGGCGGGGGTGAATAAACTTGTCCCTAAAACTAGATTTAAAGCAAATTAAGGTTCAGTTAAAAACTTGTGTGGAGTTAAGTTGACAAAGCTGAGATTAAGTCAAACTGACTTAAGCTGAAACTGAGTCAACCGGCAGCGGATATGATTTTAGCCTTTTTCTTGATCTTGTTATTCTATTATGAAAACTGAGTGTTGTGAACTGAATTATGATTGAATGTCAGTTGTGATTGTGAGGAGTATAACAATCAGGTATCACAATGCTGTAAGTAAATGCTGAATAAATAAATAAATGCGTAAAGTAAATAAGGCGGATATTATAGAGGTTCCAGGTGGTGTAATCCTGTACGTCCTCTCTTCCCCTGTGGTGCGGAGGAAAATTCCACTAGAACTTCTTGAGGTGAACTGTTACAAAAAGTCCCAAACAATAGTCCTTGGCTAATCCCTAGCTTCACTATCTAAATTGTTGTAGAACAGGTAGAATTGCTGCTCTCCAAATGCTTGAACCACTGGTCCTTAGAGGGTAGGATTGCCTCTTCACCAGCTACCACCATAAACACAGTCTACCCGACTGCTTGTCACAACTGTCCTTGGCGAAACCTTCCCGGTTTGCTTCACAGTCTAAAACCTTTGATGTAGAATCAAGGTTGGGTTGAGAATCAATAAGTTGATTCTTGTTTGTGGTTCTTCAAAGTGTTGGATTCTTGATAAATTCTTTGTAGCTTGAACACTTGAAGAAATACTAGATATGATCTTGTTATAGTTCAGAGATGATAGCAATTCGAATAGAATAGACTGATGCACAAAATTGCGTGTTGATTCTTGTATATGCTCTGTTCTATATTTTTTGTTGTTGGTGCAAAGTCTTCTATTTATAGTGTGAAGTCCAACGTTCATCTGGCTTCAATTTGAATTGTATCAACGTCTGTCTTGCAACGGCTATATTTTCAGACCGTTCTGTTGTGTCAGTAATTCATCCAATGAAATTGTTTTCTTTACAACGTTCGACTGTACTTTCAGTTTGTTGGATGGCTGACTTATAAAACTGAGTTTCCTTATCAGTTTTGTACTGAGTTTTTCATTTGTCAGTTTCCTAACTGACTTGGAGCATTAACTGAGATTTTACTCTTCTTCAAATATCAGTACTCTTGTTTTCATCTGATTATAATTGACTTAATCAGAGTACACCATGATTCATTATCATCTAAGGATTCATTGTCCTTATGATTCTTAGGTCTTCATACAAGATCTATAAAGTCAGTTCAGGTCACCACAATCTTGCCTGAAGTCCAACTTTACAGTCTCGACTTGTAATCTTCATAACTGAGTTTGAACCCTCAGTTCTTCATTCTTCAATAACTGAGTTTGAACCCTCGGTTCTTCAATCTTTAGATAAGCCAACCGAGTCTGTAACTCTCAGTGAACTTACCTTCTTCAGTTTCATGTAGGTGTATTCCGAGTCGGTTTGCTTGTCTCGATGATTTCCAGTTTCCTGAATGATTTCCAGTTTTCAGTTTTACGACACACTAACAATTACAGTGCTTGTCTGATGTAACCTATACAAATATCAGACTCTAGTAAAACTTATACATTCAGTTCTAGACATCTTTTAGCTTTTCACTATAACAGCTGGCTTCAGCACTTCATCAATGGGGTTAAGATAATATTTTAACACATAAGATGAATTATCATCAAAACATAAATTTTATTGCCTGATGAGACTCAGTACTTGATATGGATTTGATGCTTTATTTTCTGAGTTTGATCTGCTAGATGTGTCTTTCAAGTTCAGAGAGAAGACTTATGAATTTGACAGAGTTTTAGCACTTTTGATCTATCTGTGTGTATGTGTGTATGTTCGTCTCTATGAATTTCTGTCTATGCCTTCTATTTATAGCCTTGATTTGAAAATTTGTCTGTTGGCTATTTAATTCTCAAAATTATCCTTGATTCTGGTTTGATTTAATCCTCCTTGATTTTGGCGATCCGAATTTTCTCAAACGTTCATCATAAAATCCGTCCTTGATTGATTCTGCATTAATTTCTTGATCTTCGATTTAATTATATTGTAGATCTCATGAGTATTAGACTTGACTTACTTGGCCGTTATGATCATTCCTTCACCGTTGAGATACTCTTCACTGTTGTTCCTTTAGTCAGCCGGCAGCTGCTTTACTTAGCCGGTTTGCTGTTTTTCCTTCCACATTGATTCCTGATGTCCAATGTATATTTGTACATCACTGATCCTTGATTTGAGTGAGATCAGTGTACACCATATTAAAAGAATAGATTTCATCACTTAGACTAACCCAAGGTCATCACAGACTTCCTTGGTTGTAAGTCAGTCCATAGGTCTTCAGTTCACTGTGCTGGTTCCTTGGTTGTCTTCACTGAGCTGTTCCAATGTCTTTACTGAGCCGGCCTACCAGTCTATTACAGTGCTTGTCTGACTAAACTTATACAACATTTCAGACTTCTAAGTAAAGCCTTGATAACGCTCTAAATGCACCTTTAAATTAACCTTTATTTACCCCGAATTCTACTCTAAAGAATGTAGATAGGCCAATTATTGTGAAGGAATATATGTTAAAAACTGAGTGCATGTTCCTAAGTTCACAATTCTACATCTATGTTATTATCCCGAAGATTTGGTACTGTTTTGCCTTGTTTTATGTACTTTTCAGGATGTAGCAAATCTGGAGCACTTAAGGACGAATCTGGATAAAGGAAAGAGTGTTGGGCCAAGTAGAGTAAGTCCAGGAAGAGATCTGCTGAAAGAAAAGAAGAAAATCAGGCCCGGGTTACCGTGGGCTAGGCTTGATAAACCGAGGGTCTTGGGGAACACGAAACTAAATCTGCCGCATCTACTAGGTCGGTTAGGGTTTATTTGAGTCATAAGTCAGCCAATGTATCTATATAAGGCCGCATAAACTGATTATTACATAGATCTTCCATTATGTTTAAAAATTATTATTATTTCATTATACAATTTTGATGCAATAAAGTTCTTTTAAGCTTTTGGAGTTTATTTTTGGTTTCCTTCCCTTCCTTGCCATCTCTAGCTTGAGTGGATTAAGCTAGATCTCCATTGTTGAAGGTATGAAGCTTTGAACATTCCTTTATATCTTTAATATGGTAGATCTACTTGTATTTACGTGTTTTAGTTGATCTGCATGTTTAACAACCCCATCATTTACCTGAATTAATCTGAATTGAGCAATGTAGATTCTCGATTAAGAACCACCGCCCCCTGTAAATCGGCGGTCTATACCGATTTACCTAGGTAACTTTAGGTCCCCTTAATCTAGAGATTCAGCGTCAGCTACGTTGATCGACAGAAATAATTAAAATGAGTAATAGGCCTGGCCAATCTAGTATTCATAATTTGTAAATTAACATGAAAGACTATTAGTGAAGTGTTAATTATGACATTGTCTTGATGGACCCTAGGAACATGCTAGTCATAGTCAATAGCTGCCTAGGCGGGTTAGCGGTATGGGTTAACACCCAATACTGGAAATTCTAGTTCTTCATGCGTATGAGCTATTACGGACCAATTAAGGAGGGTAGCTTGCGTATAGATTGTCTACTGCCATTGTCGGAGTAGATAGGGTTAGGAGTTGCACCCGTAGCTAAAACTGAATTAAAAGCTCGATTAGTTTAAGGAACTTCTGTGGGGAAGTAAACATAAGGATTAACTAAACCAAGTTAGTAGATAGAAGGGATGAGGAAGGAATTCCATGTTTCTTTTATGTTCATTGTTGGTCAATGACCACTTATGTCTTCTTGATTAGATTAGAATTGTTTATGCTTGAGTTGCATTGTCTCTGTGGGATCGTCCTTGATTCTCCTTTGCTATACTACGATTGACCTAGTACTCTTGCTAGTAAAATCGACGTAAGGCCCGCGACGAGATCAAGTTTTTGGCGCCGTTGCCTGGGACAATGGCCAACCTTAAGAATAAACAATTTTTAATTCTAATTAAGAAGTTGTCATTTTCTTTTGAATTTATTTTCTTTTTGAGTCTTGAGTCGTCCTGAATTAAACCTACACTGTTTAACTCCCAGAATAAGATATTCTAGGGTCGGTTTACCGAGAGTTACCCCTGATTTACTGAGGTCTAGAAAATCAAATTCTAACAGTCCTTGTGATTTGTGTATATCCCTGTTGATTTTAGTTAGTAGGTTCGCAACAGTTGGGTTCACCCCCAACTGAAGCAAGGGTTGCTAACATTTTCTTAGTTTTCTTTTGTCTCTTTGTTTTCTTTTGCAGGAAGATTGGGACCCTTCAGAGATTCGGTCAAACAGGAGTTGAAAAGGCAGACAAGTCAAACAAAATGCCCCACAAAGTGTTAAATATCAAACCTATTTCCATGTATCCAGGATCAACAGTCAGAGAGCAATATGAAGCAGACAATTGCCGTGTGAAAATAGAAAAAGAAGCACTTAAGCAGGAGCCTGAAGAGAGCTTAACAGAGTGCAACACATATCGTCTAAGTGAGTTCCCTCTTGAATTAATTAATATATCATCTTCTGATTACGATTCTGATGATCCTAAAGAGCATATGGACTCTATGTTTTTTGAGCCTGAGGCTTACCCAGACTCAGACACCGTCGTGAAGTTAGGAGACCCTGGGACGTTCCGACTCCCGATCTCTATCAACGGTGTATCAGTAGGTTTAGGTCTCTACGACTCCGGCTCGAGTTGCATTATCCTTCCTTTTTCCCTCAGTCAAAGGATTAAGATTCCGGTTATCTTGGACCAAACTCGGTCCATGACCTTTGTCGATAAAACTAGAGATATTCCTGCCGGTCTGCTGAGGAATTGCACGATTAAGAAGCGAGGATTCACGTTCCCAATAGATTTTACGGTTATAGACGTACCAGAGGATCCTAGTGCCCCAGTTATATTAGGTAGACCTTTCTTAGCGACCAGCCGGGCGATCATGGACTTTGATAATAGGGGGATAACTCTAAGGACCAATAATGATGCCGTATCTATAAATATCCTAGAGCCCTTAGATAATAGGCCGGAATGTTGCATGATGACTTATGGTTCTGGGGAAGTGAAAATCTTGGAGATTGAAGAGAATAGGCATAGAAACCGAGAGGTTCTAGTAGAAACTTGTGAGCAGGAATTCATGAAAATACTGCTGAGAGAGCATGAAGAAAAGGGCCACGACCAGACGCTCATAGAAGTCAGTGCTTCTGCTAAGCATAGTGAAATGGAGCTTAAAATAGAGAATGTGGAATCCCTGAACGTAAAGGTTAAATCTCGAAGGAGGGGTAGACCTCGTGCACGAGCATAAAGAGAAAAGCGTGCCAATAGAATAGCTCAAAAAGGTTCTACAATGATAAAAACCTCTGGAGTAAAGGTTTGGCAAGTTAAAGCCCCGACCCCTGAGTGAGCGAGGATCTGAAGAAATTCGAGCTGGCGACTATAAACTCAGAACTATTTATCTTGATGCCATAGTTAGGATAGGAGTTAATAAAAGTAACCGGATGAAATGACGAGATTTTTTTCATCCTACCGCATCCTTAGGCTTGAAACCGAAGGTTGTTGGGAAGGTTTTTTACTCGTTATGGATTCTAGTGAAATAGGTTAGGATTGAGTCGGAAGTAGCAACAAAAGGAGTAAGAAACTAGTGATTTTGAGTTCTGGATTGAGTAGTAAATTAAGGTAAGGTGTGGAGAATAGGAGAACAAACAAAATCTAAAGCAAATAGGCCCCGGTAAATCGGGAGTAACCCTCGGGTTACCGAGCTAGGGTTTTTCAGATTTTGCGTGTCAGATTAAAAAGAAGACCTTCCGATGCCATGTGATGGACACACGTTGCATCGGTCAGTCCACCAGTTGCAAAACCGCCCAATTTTCCTTATTTTCCATCATTTCATCCTTTCCCACACTCCACCATAACTCCACCTCAATCCCATCAATCAACCCCCTCAATTCCCTCACCCTCATTACTCCGCTACCCACTATCCCACCAATACCTTCCACCTTCTATCATTTTATCCTATATAAACACCATTCTATCACTATTATTCACCATCTTCATCAATCATCTTCTTCCTCTTCACCACCAATTTCTCCATTTCTTCTTCTTCTTCTACAAATCTAGGCCAGCATCATCACCACTGTCACCACCAAAATCAACCCTTTTTCTTCCATTTAAACACCAAAACACCCTTCTTCCATCCTCTGGTACTGAGTGGCACTGCTGCAATATTTTAGTTGCTGCAATTTATCATATTTCTTTATCAGTAGCACAACTCCAGTAAAAACCAGACAAAATTAGCCATGGAAAATCGGGAGTACCTGCCGATTTGCCGAGGGTCCATTTTCTATTTCAGCATCATCTCCAGTCTCTGTTATCATCAGGATGGCCCCCAAGCATAGCAGAACCTCTCACTGTCCAAGCAGTGAACACGTTGTACATGGAGATGGCAACTCCTTAATCGACGGGGTTGAGAAATTTGATTCACCTGAGATTTATGAGTCGTTCCGAGGCCACTGGAAGGATAGCTTGTTTCACGTGAGATCGGCGTAGACTTGGAGGACTGTGGCTCGATCTTGACAAAAGATCTTGCACAACATTATGATTTAGAAGGATACAAATGATTGTATTTCTTTGTATTGTTGATTTCCATTTCTTGTCTTTTATTTTATTTCCTATCTAGTGATGTAGCAGATTTTATGATAATAATCTAATGATTTTGTCGGTTAATTTGTTTGAAGTTATTTCATTTCTCTTTTACTGCCGCAATATTATTATACGGTTTTTTGTCACCCAATTCTTCTTGGATTGTTTGAGATACTTAGCGTAGATTTTTCGAGACCAACTTACATCAGGCCATTGCAATTTAGACGATCCAGTTTCTTACTTGGCTCCGCACTTAACCGAAACTAAGTTCCTTCTCGTTATACATTATCATCTTATCATTGAGGACAATGTTTCGATTAAGTGGGGTGTAAGGGACGTCACTTAGCTTTTTAGCATTACATTCCAAATTGTTAGATTATCTTGATTCTCTTGATGCATTTTTCACCACATAGATTTTTGAATTATTTTAAGCCAGAAACTTGAGCTAATTCATAATATCTTTGTTTCACAAAGCTTAGGTGAGAGTCATCTTCACTTTTGAAGTAGTGACACATTATTCATACATTCTGTTATGAACCACACTTTTTAATCATGTATGACTTGATTCTTCAGTATGTCGTGTAGATGAAACATTATACGATTTAGTATGGAAGAATGAGCATGTGTTATGACTGGATGAAGTAGTGACTTATTAATTTTTATTTTGCCAATTGCATTCAATTTTTGAGCACGCAATCTGAGTGAGAAGCATTTAGATGAGATAAAGAGTTATCCTAGACCGGCAATCGATATTTGTCGATTGATATAGTTTAACCCCTTGTTGTAAGAGGAGGGTAGCAACTTGAGTGCCATGAAAGGTACACCGGGACAAACAGACTTGTGAGTGAGAGCGAAAAAAGTGAGAAATCTGCCATGCAAAAGAAAAAGAAAAAAAAGAAAAGAAAGAAAAGAAAGAAAACCTATCTCAAGGCAGTGAGGGAAGCAAACTCGTAGCAAAAAAGGCACGACCCTCGCATAAAAATGAAACAAACGAAGATCTAAGAGTAATACTCGGTCCTCAAGTCTGTCCGGCCCAAGTAAAGTTCCATGTTGTTTGCCTAAGTCTGAAAGGAGGAGGAGCGAGTTTGCACATTGGTAAGTAATGATTTCTGGGTCTCCATAACTTCAATCTTTTCTTGAGTACAATATCATGAAAGATTTATCACACGACACATTGATGCATTGGTAGGTGATGATTAATGGGGAGCTTATGAAGTGATGCATGATATGTGTTTTGACCAAAATACTGGTTGATATAATGTGATTCTGTATGCATAACTGATGATTGAGAGTCATTGCACACAAACATTGGTTCATGGCACGAATATTGTTTAATGTGTAACTTATGGATATGAGTGGCATGATCTTCATCCTAGCTATGTGTTAGGAACATTTTGTTATGTTTTGATGATGGCCATACTAGCTGTTATAGCAAGCCTGAGATAAGTTAGAATTCTCTGTATAAGTATTTACTTAGAGTCTGACATGTTGTATAAGTTGAGTCAGACAAGTATTGTACTAGTTGGTAGGACGGCAAAGTGAAACAGATTTTCGGCAGAGTGAAGCCAGCCAAGTAACAGCAGAGAAGCAATGAAGACATTATGGTCTGAATTATAACCAGGGAAGTCTGTGATGACCTTGGATAAGTCTAAGTTATGTTTTAAGTGATGAAACTTAGTGTTTATATATGGTGTACACTAATCTCACACAAATCAAGGATCAGTGAAGTACAAGGATTCTCCTGAACTGAGTGGAATGAAGGAAACAGTGATATGGCAAAGTAAAATGACTTTCGGCTGAGTGAAGACAAAGCAGTAAAGGAAGATCTAAGTGGCAAAGTCAGATGGATCACTTGACCGATCAAAGAACGGCTGAGTAAAACTTACTTAGTCAGATTATTGAAATATGAAGAAGATACAGAAGATCAAGAATTAAATGCATAATCAATAAAGGATCAATCAAGGACGGATTTTTTGATAAGCGTTTGAAGAAAAATTCGATCACTGAAATCAAGGAGAATATAATTAAGGGGAAATCAAGAATAAAATCAAGGATTATTCCCTCATTAATATAGCCAACAGACAGAAATTAAAATCAAGGATAATCAAGGATATAAATAGAAGGCATTGACAGAAAAACAAAAACAACAAAAAATACAACGAAAAATATGAGCAAAAACTCTGTCAAAGTGAAAAGCCTTCCATCTTAACTAAAAAGAAATATCTAGTGATAAACTCAAAACTGAGAGCTACAATTCAAACATCAAAGCATTGAGATTGATCAACAAGTTTGTGAATTCAATTCACATCAACCAAGCAACTGAATCAGAGCCATCTGAGAAGGAGCTGTGTTTGTGATAGCTGCTGAAGGATTTGATCCCAAAGACCAGTGAAAGAGACTGAGTCACTGAAGCTGTTGCAGTCAAGGAGTGATAGACTTGTAGATTGTGAAGCTTGTGAAGTCAATGACAATCGTACTATTGTATCTGTGAAAAAAATAGTGAATTCCTCCAATCATCACATGAGAAGAGTGGATTAAGGGATTACACCACCCTGAACCACTATAAGCCTTGTGTCAATTTACTTTCAGCAATTTACTTTACTGCATTCATTTAATTACTTACTATATACTATATCTGTGATTGCCTAATCTATTTTGAAACAACTTAGAAAGAAGGGACTTATCCGCTGCCCAAAATATTTTAAATATAAAAAAGTTTTTGTAACTCCACTATAGTCATTCACCCCCTCTGACTATAGTTTTACCCTTCTCTGGGACCAACACTATGTGAGACATAGTTCTTTTCGCTTTCTTTGCTCAGGACGATTAAAAGCTATATGTGGGGTAGTTGATAACGCTCTAAATGATCTATTAAATTAACCATTATTCACCGTTAATTCTTCTCTAAAGAATGTAGATAGGCCAAATATTGTGAAGGAATATATGTTAAACACTGAGTGCATGTTCCTAAGTTCACAATTCTGCATCTATGTTATTATCCCAAAGATTTGGAATTGTTTTGCCTTGTTTTATGTATTCTTCAAGATGTAGCAAATCTGGAGCACTTAAGGACGGATCTGGATAAAGGAAAGAGTGTTGGGCCGAGTGGAGTAAGTCTAGGAAGAGATCTGCTGAAAGAAAAAAAGAAAATCAGGCCCGGGTTACCGTGGGCTAGGCCCGATAAACCGAGGGTCTTGGGGAATACAAAACTGAATCTTCCACATCTACTAGGTCGGTTAGGGTTTATTTGAGTCATAAGTCGGCCAATGTATCTTTATAAGGAAGTAGAAACAGATTATAACATAGTGATGACACTTAAAATAGTCTATCCCACGACATCAACATTCAATCCATTATGAGCGAAAAATAGTTGTTTCGACCAAAATATGAACCATTTAAGTTGAATATCATATGTCGGGTTCCTGAGTCGGGGAATCTACACTTAACGTTTATTTTACCTATTTTGATATTATTTCGTGCATTATTTGATTATTTTCAGCATACGAAGTATTGGGCTGAGCATTGTGGATGAATCTGGAGTGGACTAAATGAAAGGATTGGACATAGGGTATTCCAGAACATTCCAAGCTAAGTCGGCAGAGAAAAAAGGTCAAAATTGCCCTCGGCTTACCGAGGTTAGGCACCGACTTACCGAGGTTCCAGATCTTTCTGAAACACGTTTTCTTGAACAAGGGGTAGATCTAGGTGTTTCTAAGTCAGTTTATGTACCTATAAACAAGAGGCCTCGCCTCATAATTCAATGTAACATTAGTGGTACACAAATTTTTAAGGCAAAATTATGCAATAAAAGTTCTTTGTTCTTTATTTTATTATTTTATGAGTTCTGGTCGGAGAGACGACGGAGTCGCCGCCTAGGGAGAGATCCGAGGGAGATCTACGCTCATCTTCGAGGGTATGATTTCCTGTCTTTTCCAAGATGTAGATATATCGTTGTTCTATTCTACTAGTATGTTTTAATTGCCAATTTAGTTTAATTATGTAGTAGTTAGTTTATTTTACCCCATGTGTTATAGATCTAATTCGTTGGTGAAGAAATCATGAAATAGTGGTTGGGTTTTCAGATCTGCGACGGTCTATATCGTTAGATCTGAATACCAAGTAATTTACTAATTCCTGATAATCGCCGCCAGCTACGTTGATCCTTAGATTTAATTTACCTGTTAGTAGCCTGATCAACTATTTGCATGTCTTCGTAAAATTAACATGAAATACAAATAGTGAAGTGTTAATTTGGACTTTATCTTGATGGACCCTAGGAACATGCTGATCAGTGTTGATAGCTGTCTAGGCGGGTTTGCGGTATGAGTTAGCGCTCAATATCAACAACTGTAGTTCTTTATCCGCATGGGCTATTAGGGACCAATTAAGAAGGGTAGCTTGTGTATAGATTGTCTATCTTGGTCGGAGTAGATTGGGTTTGGAGTTGTACCCGTAGCTGAACAATGAATTAAAATTCACCAATAGGGAGGACTATTTCATGTGTGGGGAGTAACTAATTACTCATAATTGAACTAATACATTAGATACTCTGGTTTGCTTTGTGAGAACAAGCTAACCTTATTAGTTTGTGGCACTAGTTTTACTATCGCCTTGAGTATAGTTGGTCGTAGACCGCTAATTGTGACAAGATCAATCTTGATAATTTGACGTTCTTACGAGTCTCTGTGGGATCGACCTTGACTCGCCAGTACTCTACTACGATAGACCTAGTCCTATTGCTAGTAAGTGCTTTGTACGCGATCAAGAATTTCTGGTGCCATTGCCGGGGACTCGTGTCAAGAATACTTTTTATTTTAGATTTAGTGTCTATGTATATTTGAGTTTGTTTAATTGAGTCTTTTTATTGTCTGTTTATACTGAAGTCGTACAGAGTCAGTTCTGTTAAAATATGAAAAAAAATTGCTTCGGGTTTATCGAGGGTATACCGTGGTAAACCAAGGGTCCCAGTTTTAGCAGAATCATTTCTGTCAGTTCAGCATCAAGTCCATAGTTAGAGTCTGTATTTTTGAGTCTGCCAGGCATGAGTAACAGCCCCTAAGGCAAGTCACTAACTATTTATTTTCTTTTGTTGTCTTGTAGTACACTACACGAAGTTCAGCAGCCAAACTCGAGAGATTCATACCTGAGATTGAAAAGTTTGCTAGACAAAAAAGAAAGGAAACTCGAGAGAGATCTGTTAGGCTGGTAGACGACGTGAGTACACACGAAGGAGATCACAGCGAGAGGGAAGAAGAGATTCTTCCTTTGGAGGATACAGAAAGCAACATGGCGCAAAACGGACATAATGGACAAAATACAGTAGGAGTTGTGGTACAAGTAGATAGGAGAACTCTATAGAGTTATGCAATGCCGGCGATTGAGTAATTCGTGCAAGCAATTGAAGCAATTGTTCAGCCAGAGAATGTGGCTGAGGTATTTCACCCGAAACCAAATGTGATACAAATGGTGACTAATTACACTACCTTCCATGGAATACCAAACGAAGATCCTAGTGTACACGTCACCAACTTCTTGGAGATAGTCAGCACAGTCAAACCAGCAGGAGTACCTGAAGATAACATCAAGCTGAAGTTGTTTCCATTCACTCTGAAAGACAAAGCGAAGATATGGTTATTGTCTCTAGCACCAGGATCAATCCAGACTTGGACAGATCTACTGCAGAAGTTTATGATCAAGTACTACCCACTTGGGAAGTCACTACAGATGAGACAAGACATTATGAATTTCAAGCAGAGCCCCACTGAAACTTTTGGAGAAGCTTGGGAAGATTCAAGGAAGCTGATGATGGTCAAATTGGTACCATTATTTACCATCAATCTACCCCGGATTTGTGTTCTCAATGGGTATAATATGTATGAAATCAAGGGTTAAAAAGCTAAATGTCACTAAGCCACGTCCGGGGTGACGAAAATAGTATTATGCGTATTAACCTTGTATTTTATGCATTATTCGCTAGAAATAGAAGCTACTATGTGTGGTATGTTTTATTGATAGATGGTCAGTGTTCGAAGCATCATTTGGGCTGAATATAAGAGTTAATCAATAGAGAACTGAACCGAGCTGAAGGTTGAAGTGTTTCGAGTGGAGATTGTACCCGACAATCTGATTGGTGATATTGTAATGCAGTTTACGAAGCTTTCCAAGACGAATTGGGCTTGGCCTACTTCATAAAAGTTGTAGGGGCTGAAATAATAATTCCAACACACTTTGAATCACCCAATCGGAGTTACGTAGGCCTAGTTATGGTCTAAATACCGAAGCTGGGCCTAGGGTATTCCAAGTTAAGTCGGCAGCAGGAAAAAGACGAACATACCCTCGGTAACCCGGGAGGTACCGCCGAATTACCGAGGCCCAGAATCTTCCAGAAATGCGTTTTCATGTCCTCCAAGCATTGGGTTTACCCCTAAGTCGGTTTATACACCTATATAAAGCCATTAAGAGCTGCGAAATAGTATTCATCTTCCATTCTATCATTCATTCATAGATCTATTCATCAACTAGCTACAATGTAGTCTTTTGGGAATAAAGTGTTCTTTTCTTTTCTTCTTGCAATAAGTCACGAGTCTTTCATTATTGAATTGTGCTTGGTTTACGATCTTTATGGATCGTCTTGATTCGCCGGAGGGAGAGGGAATAGAAGAGTAGATTTGTTTTTCATCATGGGTAAGACCTATTCCAATGTTTTATTTCTTTCTTAGATTCATGATTGTTCTTGTGCTAGATCTAGATTGTGCTTGCATCTTATCATCTATGAATTAATTAAATGAACCTTAATATTTATTCGATTCGTTAATATGAAACGCAGAATTATGGGTTGCGCTCTTCAGATCTGCGACGGACTTTATCGCTTGATCTGAATACCTAGTAAATCCTAATTCTGTGGTTCGGCGTCAGCTACATTGATCGATAGATTTAATTTACACGTTTTTGGCCTGATCAACTATTTACATGTTATCGTAAATTAACATGAAGGACTGTTAGTGAAGTGTTAATTAGGACAATATCTTGAAGGACCCTAGGAACGTGCTGGTCAATGTCGATAGATGTCTAGGCGGGTTTGCGGTATGAGTTAGTGCTCAATATTAGCAATTCTAGTTCTTTATGCGTATGGGGTACTATGGACCATTTAAGGAGGGTAGCTGACGTATAGATTATCTACTGCCATTGTCGGAGTAGATAGGGTTAGGAATTGCACCCGCAGCTTAATTACAAAAATGGATCAGATGAGGATTAAGGGGAGATTAGTTATGAATAGTTGTTCAATGCCTTTTCGATATATGATTGATGATTGGTTTATTTGCATCCCTTTTATTTACTGTTCCTTTATGTTGGTCAATGACCACCCCTATCCGGTTGACCTATGAATTGTGGTTGTGTTTAGCATTATTAAATAATAGTCTCTGTGGGATCGACCTTGACTCGCCCTTGCTATACTACGATTGACTTAGTACTCTTGCTAGTACGCTGTGTGTATTAGTGATTTGCACACGCGATCAAGTTTTTGGCACCATTGCCGGGTTATGCATAGCCATTAATTTATAGTTAACCTTTTTTGTTAATTTTTTTTCTTTTCGATAATTGAATAAAAGTGTGAAGGTTTTTTTTTTTCATCGCCGTGTTCCTAAGGCTTTTGAGAAAAGGATGTGCGGGAGTTATTTTTTTTACTTCACATGATTATTTGATTATTATTTCGAGTCTTGAGTCTTTTTTATTTTTATTTGGAGTCTTGTATTAGTTTTGTTGTGTTTAGGTAATTCAGTTGTTATGTATTGGCTTAAATTGTTTATTGCACTTCCTCAATATAGTCGTGCTATTTACTGCCATATGACATAATAATTTTGTTATTTATTCGCGTCTCACGGTACTAATGGCCTTTGTGCAAGAATTTTTTGTATTAGCCGACCTAGCAGATTAGTCCTTTTGAGAAGACTACTTTTGTTCCAGTTCAATG
This sequence comes from Gentiana dahurica var. dahurica, assembly GCA_024500145.1. Classification (NCBI taxonomy): domain Eukaryota; kingdom Viridiplantae; phylum Streptophyta; class Magnoliopsida; order Gentianales; family Gentianaceae; genus Gentiana; species Gentiana dahurica. Next base: position 37,710,478 of record CM044907.1, read on the forward strand.
ATATGTTAGCTTTAGATAGTTAGCCGAGTTCTTCTATTTTCCAAAGCTAAGTGTTCTTATTCTTCCTACTTTTTTATTGCTTTATTTTTCACATTGGGGACAATGTTGAGTTTTAAAGTGGGGGGTAGGCGATACTTAGTTTGAAAAAATTGGGACACACTTACACTTACTTTTGTGAATTTCGATTTTTTTGAATTGAATGAAATAAAAACCTTAATTCGTTGAAATTGCTTAATTACATACTTAATTCATTAATGATGAATAAGGGGTTTGTCAACTATTTGAAGTAGTGGTTTATTAATAATCTATCATGTTGTGGAATCGACCTTTTTTTAAGCACATATAACTCCTTTTTTTCAGTGTGTAGTATAGATGACGCATTTTTCAATTTAATATGAAAGAATGAGCAGGTGCTATGTTGCATGAAGTAGTGACTCATTAATTATAACTCATTTTTTTCATGGATGATTTCTCAGTATTTGGAGATAGCTTTGATAAATTCTTGGACTACTTGAGTAAAGTGCTAAAGAGATGTGAAGAGACCAACCTTGTACTTAACTGGGAGAAATGTCATTTCATGGTTACAGAAGGAATATGTTGGGTCATAGGATTTCGAGGAAGGGAATGGAGGTTGACAAGACAAAGATAGAGGTAATAGAGAAGTTACCCCCTCCAATGAATTTAAAGACGTTGAGAGTCTTTCTTGGCCACGCAAGATTTTATAGGATATTTATCAAGGACTTCTCTAAAGTTTCTAGACATTTGACGGAATTACTTGAAAAATATGTACCTTTTGTGTTTGGAGAAGAATACAAGCAAGCGTTCAACACATTAAAGCGAATGCTTATAACTGCCCCAATTCTTGTAACCCCTGATTGGAACAAACCTTTCAAGCTTATGTGTGATGCAAGACATTATGAATTTCAAGCAGAGCCCCACTGAATCTTTTGAAGAAGCTTGGGAAGATTCAAGGAAGCTGATGACGGTCAAATTGCTACCATTATTTACCATCAATCTACCCCGGATTTGTGTTCTCAATGGGTATAATATGTATGAAATCATGGGTTAATTAGCTAAATGTCACTAAGCCACGTCCGGGGTGACGAAAATGGTATTATGCGTATTAACCGTGTATTTTATGCATTATTTGCAAGAAATAGAAGCTACTGTGTGTGGTATGGTTTTATTGACAGATGGTCGAGTGTTCGAAGCATCATTTGGGCTGAATGTATGAGTTAATCGATAGAGAACTGAACCGAGCTGAAGGTTGAAGTGTTTCGAGTGGAGATTGGACCCGACAATCTGATTTGTGATCTTGCAATGCAGTTTAAAAAGCTTAGAAAGACTAATTGGGCTTGGACTTCTTCATGAAAGTTGTAGGGACTGAAACAAGAATTCCAACACACTTTGAATCACCCAAATCGGAGTTACGTAGACCAAGTTATGGTCCAAATACAGAAGCTAGGTCTAGGGTATTTCAAGTTAAGTCGGCAGCAGGAAAAAGACGAACATACCCTCGGTAACCCGGGAGGTACCGCCGACTTACCGAGGCCCAGAATCTTCCAGAAACACGTTTTCTTGTCCTCCAAGCATTGGTTTTACCCCTAAGTCGGCTTATACACCTATATAAAGCCATTAAGAGCTGCAAAAATTGTATTCATCTTCCATTCATCTTCCATTCTATCATTCATTCATAGATCTATTCATCAACTAGATACAATGTAGTCTTTTGGGAATAAAGTCTTCTTTTCTTTTCTTCTTGCAATAAGTCATGAGTCTTTCATTATTGAATTGTGCTTGGTTTATGATCTTCATGGATCGTCTTGAGTCGCCGGAGGGAGTGAGAATAGAAGAGTAGATATGTTCTTCATCATGGGTATGATCTATTCCAATGTTTTATTTCTTTCTTAGATTCATGATTGTTCTTGTGCTAGATCTAGAATATGCTTGCATCTAATCATCTATGAATTAATTAAATGAACCTTAATCTTTATTCGATTCGTTAATATGAAACGCAGAATTATGGGTTGCGCTGTTCAGATCTGCGACGGTCTTTATCGCTAGATCTAAATACCTAGTAAATCCTAACTTTGTGGTTCGGCGTCAGCTACGTTGATCGATAGATTTAATTCACATGTTTTTGGCCTGATCAACTATTTACATGTTATCGTAAATTAACATGAAGGACTGTTAGTGAAGTGTTAATTAGGACAATATCTTGATGGACCCTAGGAACGTGCTGGTCCATGTCAACAGCTGTCTAGGTGGGTTTACGGTATGAGTTAGTGCTCAATATCGGCATTTCTAGTTCTTTATGCGTATGCGCTATTACGGACCAATTAAGGAGGGTAGCTGGCGTATAGATTATCTACTGCCATTGTCGGAATAGATAGGGTTAGGAATTGCACCCGTAGCTTAATTACAAGTATGGATCAGATGAGGATTAAGGGGAGATTAATTATGAATAGTTTGGTTAATGCCTTTTCGATATATGATTAATGATTGGTTTTATTTGTATCCCTTTTATTTGCTATTCCTTTATGTTGGTCAATGACCACCCCTATCCGGTTGACCTATGAATTGTGGTTGTGTTTAGCATTATTAAATAATAGTCTCCATGGGATCGACCTTGACTCACCCTTGCTATACTACGATTGACCTAGTACTCTTGCTAGTACGTCGTGTGTATTAGTGAATTGCACACGCGATCAGAAGCACAATGAGATGCCCTCACCATGATATCACTCTGCCCGTATGAATGCATAGTTTCTATCACGGATAGCAGCCAAGTGAACAATTTAGAGTTGATGCATGAGCAACAGATGTTTTACGTTGCTATCACCTGAAGAAGCTGAAGAAAAACTGGAGAAAACCGCACTTACCAGTCAATGGGAACATGTCAAATTGAGACCGCCAAAGTAGCTGAAGGCGTATTTGGAGAAGATACTTCTTAAAAGATCTCATACCAGCTAATTGGAATGAATGAGAAGATAGATGGCATGCAAGAGCGCATTGCCAAGATTGAGAAAGTTCAAGATATCGAAGCAACCAACAATGAGGACCTATCTAGGGAGGCAAGGAAATTCTTATGGGGGCGGATATCGCCCATGTTCTCATGACCACCCTGGTTTTAGACTGTGTGGCCCTACTGGGGGTTTTTGAAAAAGTGATTCTAACGGTGGACAGAGACCAAGACAAACTGGAGGATTCATGCCTCAATTCAACAAGTCAGGTGGTTGGGAAGCAGCCATGGATAAAATGAGCTCAACTGTGACCGACACGGTCAATCAACTTACAAAATCCATGACTGAGCTGAATACAAACTTCACCACATATTTTCAGAAGAACGATACAAGACTGAACAATCAGGAAGCCTTAGTGCAGAATCTGTCACACCAAGTGGGGCAGATCGCAGAATAAGTGTCAGCCCGTCCTCCGAGAGGATTGCCAAGTAATACTGAGAAAAACCTGAAGGACGTGAATGCAATCATGACTAGAAGTGGAAAAGAACTGCCTGGACCAGTAATACCAACTTTCCAGGAAGGATCTGAAAGCAGTCAGCAACAGAACGCAGCAGAATCTAGAGAAAAAGAGGGGCCGGTAAACCGGGGACACCACTCCGGTAAACAGAGTCTAAAAATCCGACAGACAATCAGGAAGAGCAGCAGCAGGTAGATCTTCACGAACTATATCTATTAATCCTGCTACTTTATCTTATCCCCCTAGGAAATATAAACCGAATAATGATGATGCTCATTATAAAAAAGTTCATAGGGATGGTTAAGACGTTTCAAGTGAATATACCTTTCGTAGAAGCTCTGGCCAGAATTCCAGAGTATGCAAAGTTCTTGAAGGCAGGAATATCTACCAAAAGAAAGTTGTTAGACCTTGAGCCTATTTGCCTTAACGAGGATCCTAAGTGTTAAGATCATGGGAGCTTCCTCATACCTTGCACAATTGGAGGAGTATGCCTAAACAAAGCATTGTGTGATCTTGGAGCTAGTGTCAATCTAATTCCCCTCTCCATCTTTCATAAGTTAGGCATGAAAGATTTGAATGAAACATCTATAACCCTTCAATTAACGGATAGGTCTATGAAACAACCTTGTGGAGTGGTGGATGATGTTTTGGTGAAAGTTGACAAGTTTGTATTCCTTGTAGACTTTGTGGTGCTAGACATGGAGGCCAACCATGATGTTCCATTGATCTTAGGAGGACCTTTCCTAGCGACGAGCAAGACATTGATAGATGTTCATAAGGGTGAGCTGATTCTGAGAGTGAATGAGGACAAAGTAGTGTTCTATGTGATGAATTCAATGAGGTATGCTCCAGATGAAATAAAAGCATGTTACATGATAGATGCCATAGACGAGCTTGTTTTGGAATTATATCAGCAAGTGGCACTAGACCCTAAGGTAGCAGAGATTTTGCTCCTGAAGGAAGAAGAAAGTTATGAGGAAACCTGGCTTGGGTGTAGCGAGGGTCCAGTGCAAGAAGTAACGCCTATATCTTCTATGGATTTAGTAGGAACCATTCATAAACCTTCATGGCACAATTTCTTTGACTTGCAATTAACCGGTAAGCTGTTACGATCATCACTAGAAGAGCCACCAAGGAACTTAACATTGAAACATTTGCCATCTCACCTAAAGTACGTATACTTACAAGATGATACTCTTCCCCTCATAATTTTATAATTATTATCACCTTTAGAGGAAGAGAAACTTATAAGAGTACTGAGATAGCACAAGGGAGCGTTTGGGTGGACAATTGCAGATATTAGAGGAATAAGCCCATCGGTGTGCATGCATAAGATCTCTGTAGATCCTGAGAAGAAAGCGGTAGCACAACCACAAAGGAGGTTGATGCCACAACTGAAGGATGTTGTTGAGGAGGAAATCATAAAGATGTTGGAAATGGGAATCATTTTCCCAATTGCAGACGGTGAATGGGTAAGCCCGATTCATGTGGTACCCAAGAAAGGAGGATTGACTGTCTAACCTAATGAGTTCGATGAGTTAATCCCTGTGAGACTAATTATTGGACATCAAGTTTTCAATGATTTCAGGAAACTGAATGACGCGACTCATAAAGATCATTTTCCCCTACCATTCATTGATCAGACGCTAGATAGATTAAGCGGTCATGCTTTTTATTGTTTCTTAGATGGATATTCTTGTTACTATCAAATCCATATTGCCCCCGAGGACCGAGAGAAAACAACTTTCACATGTCCCTATGGAACTTTTGCGTACAATCCCATGCCTTTTGGACTTTGTCATTATTTGCGGATATGGTGGAGGATTTTTTTTTGGAGATTTTCATGGATGATTTCTCTGTATTTGGAGATAGCTTTGATAAATTCTTGGACTATTTGAGTAAAGTGCTAAAGAGATGTGAAGAGACAAACCTTGTACTTAAGTGGAAGAAATGCCATTTCATGGTTACAGAAGGAATAGCGTTGGGTCATAGGATTTCAAAGAAGGGAATGGAGGTCGACAAGGCAAAGATAGAGGTAATAGAGAAGTTATCCCCTCCAACGAATTTAAAGACGTTGCGAGCCTTTCTTGGCCACACAGGATTTTATAGGATATTTATCAAGGACTTCTCTAAAGTTTCTAGACCTTTGACGGAATTACTTGAAAAATATGACGATTTGTGTTTGGAGAAGAATAAAAGAAAGCGTTCAACATATTAAAGCGAAAGCTTATAACCGCCCCAATTCTGGTAGCCCCAGATTGGAACAAACCTTTCAAGCTTATGTGTGATGCAAGCGACACGGCAGTTGTAGCCGCCCGGGGACAAAGAGAGGATAAAATCTTTAAGCCTATTTATTATGCCAGTCGTACCATTAACAGTGCCCAGAGGAATTATGCGACTACAGAAAAGGAACTCTTAGCTGTCATCTTTGCATTTGTTAAGTTTCGACCATATCTGATAGGATCGAAGTCACTGTATTCACTGACCGTGCCGCTTTGAAATACCTTCTGACCAAGCAAGACTTCAAGCCGATATTTTTGAGTTGGATTCTACTCTTACAAGAGTTTGATGTGGAGATCAAAGATAAAAAGGGATCTGAGAACCAGGTGGCTGATCACCTGTCAAGATTAACTTTGCTGGAAGAAGAGCAACCGACTGAGATCAATGAGAGCTTTCCTGATGAACCATTTTTTTCCATCTCAGTGGTAGCTCGAGTTGAATCTCAGCCACTTTTTTCCATCTCAGTGGTATACCCTTGGTTTGCTAACATTGTCAATTATCTAGGAGGAAGATACCTACAACCAGAATTCACAAATGCGGATAAGAAGAAGTTTTTCATGTATCTGAAGCATTATCATTGGGACGATCCCTACCCATATAATCTATGCCCTGATGCCATTCTTAGGAGATGCGTCCATGATGATGAGATTCCAATTATTTTGTACCTATGTCATTCTAGAGAAGCTGGAGGTCACTATGGGCCAGACAAGACAGCAGCAAAGGTACTGCAGTGTGGATTCGATTGGCCTACAATTCATAAATCTTCTTACGAGTTTACAAGGACCTATCATTCCTGTCAAATGACTGGTAACATTTCTAAGCGGAATGAGATGCCACTACAGAGTATCTTAGAAGTAGAGTTATTCGATGTTTGGGGAATTGATTTTGTTGGGCCTTTCACATATGTCTGAATCAAATCATTACATCCTGGTAGCAGTTGATTATGTTTCCAAATGGGTGAAGGCAGTGGCCTCACCTACTAATGATGCCAGGGTTGTCATGAGGTTTCTTAAGAAGAACATTTTGACGAGGTTTGTTGTGCCCAGAGCCATAATTAGTGACGGAGGGAGTCATTTCTGTAATAGGTTGTTTGAGAAATTGATGACGAGATATGAGGTTAGTAATAAGATTACAACCGCATATCACACCTAGACGAGTGGACAAGTAGAAGTCACGAACATAGAGATTAAGAGGGATCTTAGAGAAGACTGTGAATCCCACAAGGAAAGATTGGTCTTTGAAATTAGATGACGCTCTTTGGGCGTACATAACAACTTATAGGACCACGATTGGGATGTCACCATTTATGATAGTGTTTGGAAAAGCATGTCATTTACCGATAGAACTCGAGCACCGAGTGCTGTGGGCTACGAGATTTCTAAACATGGATGAAAGTTTAGCCGGTGAAAAAAGAATGCTAGAGTTGAATAGATTGGAGGAATTTAGACTTCAAGCATATGAGAATGCAACGATTTACAAGGAAAGAACGAAGCGCCTGCACGATAGAGCATTCTAAACCGCATATTTCACGTTAGAGATAAGGTGTTGGTATATATTTCGCGTCTTCATCTTTTTCCTGGGAAGCTGAAGTCTAGATGGTATGGACCACATGTAGTCATGAAAGTTTACAATTCAGGTGCATGTGAAGTTAGAAATGAATACTCTGGGCAGACTTTCATAGTAAACGGCCACAGGCTGAAGCATTACCTAGAGAACAAATATAACCCTGAGTTTGAAGTCTTTACACTGACGGATCCAAAGTACGAACAAAGGAGCCCTATCAGTATTGTCAAGCTGGCGACTATAACCTCAGAACTATTTCTATAAACCCTTATTTAATTCTTTTTCTTATTTTAGTTATTTTGAGTCAATAAAGTAGCATGACAATCGCAAGGTTCTTTTCATCACATATATCTTCGGTCATTTGACTAGAGATATATGTGGTTTTTTCCTTCACGATTCTGATGTGACATCCTCGTGAAAGTTTTTGCGTCTTGCTTAGGCCAATAAGCAATGAAGTTGCTTAAACTGTTTTTGCGCATTCCTCCGGTATGCACAATTACTGCCACCTTATTTTCTTATTGCCCTTCGCATGTTACTCACAGTTTTTGGAAGTATTTTGGAAAGCAGGTAACAACTTGGAAGAGGAATGACCTAGGAGCCAATGATTACGCTCCGGGATTTTCTTTGACTCAGCCGACCAATTACAGAGCTAATTACCTTTTATTTTCTTTATTATTAGTCATTGGGGACAATGTCTATAATAATTGGGGGGTAGGCGTCTTAGCTGGGTAGTCGAAAGAAGGGAATATTTTGAAAATTTAACACTGTTTTTAGCTTTCTTATTGCACGTTTTTGAGTAAGGAATCGGTAGAAAAGGAGCCCAAGTTCAATTTGAAGTTGGCTATATGATATTCAATTTAGTATGGAAAAAGGAGCATATGTTATGTTGCATGAAGTAGTAACTTATTAATTGTTATTCTATCATTGCACTCAATATTTGAGCACATAATCTGAGTGAGAAGTGTTTAAGATTAAATGATTAGTTGTTTTAACCGGGAATCATTATTTGTCTGCCTATATACTTTAACAAATTGTTGTAAGACAAGGGAAGCAACATGAATGCCACAAGAGGTAGCCGGGACAAAATGGGCTTGTGAGAGAAAGAGAAAAAAGTGAGGAACCCTGCCAGAATTTTTTTTTTGAAAAAAAAGAAAAATATATGCAATAAAGGCAGTGAGGGAAGAAAACTCGTGTAAAAAAGGGCACGACCCTCGCTTAAAAAGATACAAACGAGGACTTAAGAGCGATGCTCAGTCCCCGAGTCCGCCCGACCCGATTAAGGTACCATGTTGTGCAACCAAGTCTGAAGGCAAGATGAGCGAGTGTATGCGCAGGTAACTTAAGATTGTGGGGTTAATACAACTTGATTCTCCTCACAAACAGATTGGTGCATGATAAGCAGTGATTAATGGGAAGCTTATGGATTGTGGGTTAATCTATGTTCTGCCGGAAATCTTTATTGAATATGTGGAAGTTGATGACGATTGCTCTTGGAGGTACATTCCGCCTTGATACTTTGCTCGAGGACAAGCAGAAGGCTAGTGGGGGGTAGTTGATGATGCCTAAAATAGTCTATCCTATGGCGTCAACAGTCGATCCATTATTAGCTAAAAATAGTTGTTTCGACCTATAAATATGATACATTTAAGTTGAATATCATATGTCGGGTTCGTGAGACGAGAAATCTGCACTTAACGTTTATTTTCCCTATTTGGATATTATTTCGTGCATTATTTGATTATTTTTAGGATACGAAGTATTGGGCCGAGCATTGTGGATGAATCTGGAGTGGACTAAATGAAAGTATTGGGCCTAGGGTATTCTAGAACATTCCAAGCTAAGTCGGCAGAGAAAAAAGGACAAAATTGCCCTCGGTTTACCGAAGATAGGCACCGACTTACCGAGGTTCTAGATCTTTCCAAAATACATTTTCTTGGACGGGGGGTAGGTCTAGGTGTTTCTAAGTCTGTTTATGTACCTATAAATAAGAGGCCTCGCCTCAGAATTCAATGTAACATTGGTAGTACACAAATTTTCAAGGCAAAATTATGCAATACAAATTCTTTATTCTTTATTTTATTATTTTTTGAGTTCTAGTCAGAGAAACAACAGAGTCGCTGCCTACGAAGAGATCCGAGGGAGATCTATGCTCATCTTCGATGGTATGATTTCCTGTCTTTTCCAAGATGTAGATTTATCATTGTTCTATTCGACTAGTATGTTTTAATTGCCTATTTAGTTTAATTATGTAGTAGTTAGTTTATTTTACCCCATGTGTTATAGATCTAATTCGTTGGTGAAGAAATCATGAAATAGTGGTTGCATTTTCAGATCTGCGACGGTCTATATTGTTAGATCTGAATACCAAGTAAATTACTAATTCCCGAAAATCGGCGCCAGCCACGTTGATCGATAGATTTAATTTACATGTTAGTAGCCTGATCAACTATTTGCATGTCTTCGTAAAATTAGCATGAAATACGAATAGTGAAGTGTTAATTTGGACATTATCTTGATGAACCCTAGAAACGTGCTGATCAGTGTCGACAGCTGTCTAGGCAGGTTTGCGGTATGAGTTAGCGCTCAATATCGACAGCTCTAGTTCATTATGTGTATGGGATATTATGGACCAATTAAGGAGGGTAGCTTGCATATAGATTGTCTACTACCATGGTCGGAGTTGATAGGGTTAGGAGTTGTACCCGTTGCTGAACAATGAATTAAAAATCACCAAAGGGGAGGACTATTGCATGTGTGGGAAGAATAACTAATTACTCGTAATTGAACTAATACATTAGAAACTCTTGTTTTCTTTGTGAGAACTAGCGTAACCTTGTTAGTTTGTGGCACCAATTTTACTACCGTCCAGAGTATAGTTGGTCGTAGACCGTTAATTGTGACAAGCTCAATCTTCATAATTTGACGTTCTTACGAGTCTCTGTGGGATCGACCTTAACTTTCCAGTACTCTACTACGATAGACCTAGTCCTATTGCTAGTAATTGCTTTGCATGCGATCACATTGATCTTCCATTATGTTACAAAATTATTATTATTTCATTATACAATTTTGACGCAGGAAATTTCTTTTAAGCTTTTGGAGTTTATTTTCTGGTTTCCTTCCCTTCTTTTCCATCTCTAGCTTGAGTGGATCAAGCTAGATCTCCATTGTGGAAGCTATGAAGCTTTGAAAGTTCCTTCATTTCTTTAATATGGTAGATCTACTTGTATTCATGTGTTTTAGTTGATCTGCATGTTTAATAACCCCACAATTTACTTGAATTAATCTGAATTGAGCAATGTAGATTCCCGATTAAGAACCTCCGCCCTTGGTAAGTCGGTGGTCTATTCTGATTTACTGAGGCAACTTTTGATCCTATAATCTAGAGATTCAGCGTCAACTACGTTGATCAACAGAAATAATTAAAACGAGTAATAGGTCTGGCCAATCTAGTATTCGTAATTCGTAAATTAACATGAAGGACTGTTAGTGAAGTGTTAATTAGGACATTGTCTTGATGGACCCTAGGAATGTGCTAGTCATAGTCGATAGCTGCCTAGGCGGGTTAGCTATATGGGTTAACGCTCAATACTGGAAATTCTAGATCTTCATGTGTATGGGCTATTACGGACAAATTAAGGATTGTAGCTTGCGTATAGACTGTATACTGCCATTGTCGGAGTAGACAGGGTTAGGAGTTGCACCCGTAGCTAAAACTGAATTAAAAGCTCAATTAGTCTAAGGAAATTAGTCAATGATCACTTATGTCTTCTTGATTAGATTAGAATTATTTATGCTTGAGTTGCATTGTCTCTGTGGGATCGACCTTGATTCGCCCTTTCTATACTACGATTGACCTAGTACTCTTGCTAGTAAAATCGACGTAAGGCCCACGATGAGATCAAGCCTATACAAACATTACTACTCATTTAGACGTTTCAGGCTTGCTAAAACAACTAGTATGACCATCATCAAAACAATAAAATGTTCCTAACAATTTCCCCCATTTTGATGATGCCAAAAAACCTCATAATACTAAATATATAGTCAAACACTTATGTATAAAAGTAGAATAAAACTCAACAATTTTATTCATCCATAAAGGGAAAATCATCAAAAGATTCAAAAGTAGAACTACATTCTAAGGTCTAATTCTTTCAGGCGTACCACTACCTTCCCTCTTTTTGGTAGCATTATGTCTCTCTTCCAGTATTTTGTTTGTGGCCTCAGACACTGTTATGATTGTGTCAAGCTGCTTGATGGCGATCTAGATTGCTGTTAATAGCCTGAATTTGTTGAGAGCGAGTTTTCAGTATATCAATCACGGGGTTAAGCCTGCCATCAACTACACTTGCTAGATGCTCCAGATTTGTGTGGACATGCTGTGTGATCAGTGAATTTAGTTTACTTAGCAAATCCCCTTCCTTTTCCATCACAGCATATTGGACTTCAATATGGTTGAGCAGAGATTCAATCTTTTGCTCCATGGAAGCATGACGACTTCTCAGTGTTGTTTAGAGATTTTCCTTACTGAGAGTTTGCTTTTCCACGTCCACAATCATAGGATCAATATCCAGATGAAATGATCCATCCGGATTGTCAGGGGTAGGTTGTGCCTGTACTGGTGTAGTTGCATTAGCTGGTTCTTCTTCTTCACTTTCTTCTTCAATCTCCATGTCAGATAGAGATTGTTGGGGCTTTCTTGATTCTCCAAGTCCTAGTTGGGACTTTGCTTCATCTTCATCTGTTGCAGCTTCAACTTCCTTAGCTGTCATTCCCCCTTGATCAATGTTGGGGTTCCTTGTTTAGTCTGCTGATGGTACTCTCAGCTGGTCCACGCAGCTACTTTTCACTATCAGTATCACTCCTTTGAATAACATCCTGGAGTGTCAGATTATCATCAAAATCCTATTTTCCCTCTTGATCATTAGTGTGATGATCATTTTCTGCCTATTCATCTTCATCAGAGGTCAGATGGTAAGCTTCCTCATCCTCTCCTCTTCTGCTTCATCATATTGATGATGGACTTCTTCCTCTGGATCTTCTTCATCCTCACTTATCACCAAAGGTCTATCCTTATTGCTTGGCTGGATCCTGAGTTGAGTTTCTTTTGTTTGAGATCTGGTTCTTCTCCTGAATCCAGAACTACTGCTTTCAGGTTGCTTTCTTTTCTTTTATATTCTTGTTTGCTACTTTCTTTCTTCCTTGACATAAGTGAACATCACTTTTGCCTCATGTAGTTTGTGCAAGTGAATGGGTTTCACCTTCATCTGATCAAACTGATATTGCGGAGGAATGCCATATGATTTCCTTTCCTAGAACTTGTCTTTCTTTTGCTGTCCTTTCTTAACTGCTACCTTGCCAGTATCATTTTCTCGTTGTAATTGCTCCTTCAACCTGTTGAAAAAGAAATTGATCAGTTGAACTCAAGGCCCTGATAGATGATAGCCATTAGTCTGGTCCTTACTTCTGTCATGCCATGCATGGATCCTTTCTTTCCTTTAATACTTTTGATGATCAATTGAGCAAATTCTTCGAACGGCTTCTTGTGTGCTGATCTTGGACAGCTAAATTTCTTGGTTTCAGGATTGGGATTTTCTGCTGTCTCCACCCAGAATGTATCAGTGTTGATTTCCACATTCTTTATTTCCGAGGGTCCAGTGTTGGAGAGTTTGAGACTCCTATTGAGCAGACCTGGTGTGATTACCAGTTACCGTCCATTCAAAATCACTTGTGATGCTGTCCGATGACCCTTTCTTCTTTCCTGGAACAAATTTGGCATTTTGCTAGAAAGAAATTAGGGTTTCATAGAAAAGTCCGTTGATCGGAGGGTTAAGAAAGGTCATTAACCCTAGGTTAGTACACCCATCCACCAATCGTTGGGCTTGGGGATCGTTGATGCACAGGGTGAGATAGTGCTTTGGTCTAAAGAATGACCCGGTGACAATAGATCTTTCATACTATTTTCCGGACTTTTTAGTTGAGGAAGATGAGGCCATTTCTGAGAATTTGAGAGAGAAAGCTTTGAAATTTCTTGAGTAATTAGGGCATAAGAGTTTCAAAGATAGCATAAAGAGTCTATGGAAAGACTGAATTGTTGTTTATATAGTGGAGATTTGAGTGTGTGAATGCGGTTGAATATGGAAAGACTTAGTGGAGTAATGGCATGATTTTGTGTATATAATCACGGTTATTGAGTGTAGTGGGAAAGATGATTGAGGTAAGTAATGATAAATCCCGGGAACGAAGCGTTGACGTCATTCCCTCTTGTCGAATAATAACCTCCTTAAATTAATCCTTGTGTCTGATTATAAAAATCCACGTGTGTAATCTTCATAGAATAACTGCTCCATAAATCTCTGATTTTCCATATGTGTAAAACCTGATTCATTTCACACTTCACTTTGCCGTTTTCTCTATTGTATTTAGCGGTTGAGTGACTTGGCTGATCACTAGGCCGGTGTATTGGCCTATTTACTGAGCTGCTATAACAAAACAACTGTTCCTAACAATCGGTGAAGTGGACTTCATTGGTACCAATGCCTTACCTGCCAAGTGAGCGCACCCAAAATGGCAAAGGTTCAGTTAGCTGGTGAAGTCACTTCGCTAATTACTCCAGTTAGCTGCTCCTTGTAACTTAATCAATTTCAATCATTCCTAACTCAGTTCTTTACTTACAAAATCTTTCTTGACTGAGTGGCTTTGTGAATATGTCAGCCAATTGATCTTCTGTAGATATGTACCTCAAGATTACATCTCTTTTTTCAACATAATCTCTGATGAAATGATGTCTCACATCAATATGTTTTGTTCTTGAGTGAAGTTCTAGATTCTCTGTAATTGATATTGCACTTGTGTTATCACACATGATAGGAATTGTCTTTTCTTCTACTCCATAGTCTCTTAGCTGTTGTCTGATCCAGAGTACTTGTGCACAACATCCACCTGCTGCTATATATTCTGCTTCAGTTGTTGAAGTAGATATGGAATTTGGATTTTTGCTAAACCATGATACTAGTCTGTTACCTAGCCTCTGAAAAGTTCCTAAGTTGATTTTACTAGCCACTCTACATCCAGCATAGTCTGAATCTGAATAAGATATCAATTTGAATCTACCATTTTTTGGATACCAAACTCCAACATTTACATTCTGCTTCAGATATTTGATGATTCTCTTTGTTGCTAGTAAGTGAAATTCTTTTGGTTGTGATTGAAACATTGCACATACTCCTACTGCAAATGCAATATCAGGTCTGCTAAAGTAGTGAACCAATAATTCTTAAGTAATGCTTTTGTTCCACATCCTTTCCATTTTCATCTTTCCCAAGAACAACCCTGGCACACATTGGTGTCTCTGATGTGCCACTTGTGTCCATTCCATATTTGTGTATCAATTTCTTTGTGTATTTGGCTTGATTGATAAATATGCCATCTTTCATCAGCTTCACTTGTAGTCCAAGGAAGTAGTTGAGTTCTCCCATCATGCTCATTTGGAATTTTCTTTTCATCAGATTTGCAAAATTTTCACATAGCTTTTCATCTTCTGATCCAAAAATGATGTCATCCACATAGATTTGGACAAGTAGAGTGCTTCATCCATCTTGTAGCTTGAAGAGTGTCTTGTCAATGGTTCCTTTGCTACATCCATTGTTTATCAGAAATTGTGAGAGTGACTTATACCAGGCTCTAGGTGCCTGTTTGAGTCCATACAATGCCTTCTTGAGTTTGTACACTTTGTCTTCTATTCCCTTGAGTTGAAATCCTGGGGACTGCTCTACATACACATTCTCTTCATGCAATCGATTCAGAAATGCAATTTTGACATCCATATGATATACTGTGAAGTCTTTGTGAGCTGCAAAAGCTAGGAAACGTCTGATTACTCCCAATCTTACTACTGGTGCAAAAGTTTCATCATAATCTATGCCTTCTGCTTGTGAGTATCCTTTTGCTACTAGTCTTGCTATTGGTCCCTTAGAAAGGCTAACACAAGTTTAGAGGGGAGGGGGGGTGAATAAACTTGTCACCAAAAATCTAACTGAGAACTGAGTCTCGTGCTGATTGATTAACAATTAAGGTTCAGTTTTAACTTGTGTGGAGTTGAGCCGACAAAGACGAGTTTAAGTAAAACTGATTTATACAAAACTGAGTCAACCGGCAGCGGAAATAAATTTTAGCCTTTATCTGGATCTTGTTATTCTATAAGAAAAAGCTGTGTATGCAAAACTGAATTCTGGGGAATGTCAGTTTGTGAACTGTGTGTGCTTATAACAATCAATTTCAGTATGATGTATAAACAAATATAAATGTTGTAAATTATATAACAGAATCTAAATGCTTAAAGTAAGTAGAGCAAGAATTATAGTGGTTCCAGGTGGTGTAATTCTGTCAGTCCACTCTTCCCCTATGATGTAGGAGGAAAATTCCACTAGAACTCCTTGAGATACGCTGTTACAAAAAGTCCTATATGATAGTCCTTGACTAATACCTAGTGTCACTATCTAAACAACTAAAGAACAGGTTGTATGGTTGCTCTTCAACTGCTTGAACCACTGGTTCTTAGAGGGTTGTATTGCCTTTTCACCAGCTACCACCACAAACACAGTCAACCCGACTGCAAATGTCACAACTATCCTTGGTAACTCCTTGACCGGATTGCTTCACAGTCTAAGCCTTTGATTTGAATCAAAGTTGGGCTAAGAATCAATAAATTGATTCTTGCTTGTGGTTCTTCAAAGTGTAAAAATCTGGATAAAATTCTAGATAAGATCTTGTTGAGCGCAAATAACAATTCGAATGAACTAGACTTTTGCACAAATAAATGCTTGTAATATTGTTAATTCTTGGTGTTTGATCCTTGGTGCAAAGTCATCTATTTATAGTGTGAGGTCCAACGTTCATTTCGTTTGAATTCGAATTGTATCAACGTCTATCTTGTAACGGCTATATTTAGTGACCGTTCTGACCCGTCAGTATATCATCCAATAGAGTTGCTTCCTTTACAACTTTTGAATGTACTTTCAGTTTGTTGGATGATTGACTTGTAAAAATGAGTTTCCTGATCAGTTTTATACTGAGTATGTCAGTTTTCAGTTTACTAACTGACTTAGAGCATTAACTGAGTTTTTACTCTTCTTCAAAAACTTTAGTACTCTATTTATCTGATTATATGTTACGGAATCAGATTACACCATTCCTTATAAAGATCTTCTAAGATATCATTGTCCTTATGATACTTAGGTCTTCTACATGATCCATAAAGTCAGTTCAAGCCATCACAGACTCACCTGAATTCTAACTTTATAGTCTCGGCTTAAAGTCTTTTTAACTGAGTTTGAACCCTCAGTTCTTCAATCTTCCTTAATAGAGTCTGTGTCCCTCGGTTCTTCAAATATTGTGTTTGTTCCCTCAGCCTTCAGTTCTAGATAAGCCAACTGAGTCTGTGTCCCTCAGCTAACTTACCTTCTTCAGTTCTGAGTGAACTTCAGTTCCTTGTGTATATCTTCAGTCTTCTGTTTAGTTCCAGTTATCTATGTGTTTTCCAGTTTCTTAGATGATTTCCAGTTTCAGTTCTACGACACTTCTATCTAGTACAGTGCTTGTCGGATATAACCTATACAATTATCAGAAACTAGTAAAACCTATACATTCAGTTCTACACATCTTTTAGCTTTCCATTATAACAGTTAGTTTCAACACTTCATCAATGGGGTGTTAACAAACATGTTCTTAAATAAGATGAATCATCATCAAAACTAAATTTTATTCCCAACAATTTCCCCCTTTTTGATGATGCCAGAACCCTCCTTAAAAGAAAATCTTAAAGATAAATAACAATTCAAAACAATGTAAAACTGAAAACTGGATTTCATTAAGAATTTCCAATAACTGGAATAGTTACACAGTAGATAAACTGAAATAAGAGCTAAACTGTTTTTTGGTGCTCTTTGTGTAACTAAAATGAATTTCTTCTCTTTATCGTGAAAGTGATAAGCATGTTCTAGTTTTGAGTCTTCCTTGGAGAAAGTTATGAGATAATGTACTTGACTGGAACGTTTCCATCTTCTCCACAGACCTAGCTTTGGCAATGTTGATTCACCTTTATAATAAGTTTCAAATTCTTCCACATCATCTTTCATTTGTTCAGTCTTGTCTCTGATCTGCAATTTCTCTTCAATCTACTTGATCTTCTTATATTGTGCCATCTTCTGATTATGATACTGATCAGATAAGAAGTAAGAGAGAGATTCTTCATAAGTTTTGTCTTTGTACTTGAGTTTGACATTGCTATGATCAATGGCAAACTTCATCCATAGATCTAGTGTAAGTGTAGCTCTCCTTTCTCCAGGTTGACTATATTTTGCAATTAGCTGCTCTTCAGATAGTTCTTTCCGAACATAAGGATCTGCCGTTGATTTATATTTCTTCAGTTCCTCTTCCAGCTTCATCTTTTCATCAAGCAGTCTCAGATTTTCTTCTTCAGCTTCCCCTTTTTTGGCATCATATAACTGATTTACCAACTGATGGGTTGCTATTTGGTCTGCTAAGATAATCTTTTGAGAAGTGAGTACTTCATTCAGCTGAGTTTTTAGACCATAGATACGCTGGTTTAAATGCCATTCAGCTTGAGCATGTGTTTCTCTATCTACCAAGGTTGTGAGTTCAAGGGTTTCTTTGAGACGGAGCATTTCTAAGGCTGAGCTAGAACTTGGTTTCTGAATTATACTTAACTTTGTGTCGACTGAGACATCTGTCTTCTTCCGATATTGCAAATATCCAGAAATATTTGACAAAAGGCCATTGTAGTCATCCTTTTGGTTGAGCATAATCTTCAGATTTTCATGTACTTTGCTCAATTCTTCTTTTGTCAAAATCTCAAAAGGATCTGTTTCTTTATCTTGTTGGATTTCCGGTTGAGTATCATCCTTGATTACCATTAACTGCTTATCTTCAACCATTTCAACTGCTTGCTAATTGTCAGTTGTTTGGTTTCCAACTGGCAATACTTATTGCCGATCAACAGTTTGCATGGTTTGAGTTTGAGGTTGAATGTCTATCTGCAAATCTGTAATATTGTCAGCTTCTTTCTTCGATTCATCATCTTTGTCATCATCCTTCTTCTTTTGAATATCCAATGCTGATGACGTGGCTGATTTTCGTTGAGCTAACTCAGTGAATCTTCTGAAACAGTTTGTGAGAAATTCATCCAAAGGAAATAGAGCATATAAATCCCTGACTTCAAGTTTCTCGAATAATAACTTTTCTTCACTTGGCAGAGTAGCTTCACGAAATTCTTCGGTCCTGAGTTTCATCTTCATCAGCTTCAAAAATATTAACTGATTGTTGAGCTGGTTGCTGAAATTGCTGTTGCTCCGTTTCTCTAAGATCGTCTGTTGTAACTGAGAAACATTTTCTGTTGCTATACTGACGTCTCTTGTGACTTTGGTTGTCAGTTGATGTTCCCCCTCAGTTGGTGCTGACTGTCTTGAGGTGCCTGGGAACAAGCATTTTCCAACTAACTTAACTTTCTCTAAATCAGCTTTTTGTTTGATTCCTTTGTGTTCAGCTGTTTGCTGAGACACAATTTTCTTCTTGGCTTCAGGTTGGGATGGCTTGGAGGTTTCTTTCCTAGAATGAACTAGTATTACATCTCCTGTGGATGTATCCATTCTTCTTATACATGCACCAGTTTGTTCTGCTGCGTTCCCTTCCTTGAGCCTTTCTAAATAATGTTGAATAACGCCACTGAGTGTCTTTTTCAGTTGAAGTCTGTCAACAGGTGCTCTTCCTTCAGCTTGGGCTTTTTGAACACTTTCTAATTTAGCTAAGTGTTGATGTCTTAACTGATTGAACACATAAACTGCCCAATTGAACTCAAGTTGATCCCAGATTATGTTCATCAGATAAATGCTTTCTTCAGATAATGTGGCTGCCTTTGTATCGCCCAATAACATGCCTGTAGAGCCGTTTGCTGAGGAGTCCAAACTCTGGTTTGAGATTGTTGACATGAGAACCAATAGCTACTGGTTCCTTTGTTAAAGAAATTTGTCTGAGAAAGACATCTCTTTTGAGTGGTAAACAACTCAAATCTATTAATTTCACAAGTGGTTCCTTGAAATCGAATAGCATCTTGATGACTGCTTCATTGAGAATAAACCTTTCTCCTCGAACTTTTGTGATCAGAGATTGCCTTACCAATCTCATGTTTTCCCAGAACTGTAAAATCCCTTCCACATCACTATCATCATGGAATTTCACTTCCAGGATGTCTCTTCATCCTTGTTGACGCTTAATCTTCTTGCAAATATGACTTGCTAAAAGAGTATTGTTGTAGACTTCTTCATATTGTTCGAATGATAGAGTATCCAATTTAGTAATGAGCCTTTCCTCTTGTGCTTTCTTGGAGGCTTCCATTATGATTTTTTTTCTTCTGAAAATGAAGTAATTTGAGAAAGATAGAATTTTTGATTTTTGTGAGAGACAAAGTTCGATTTTTTCTTTTTGAGAGAGGATGAATATGCAAGGGGATGTATATATAGAGAATATAAAGGGGAGTACTGACGGTTCGTGGATTTTTTGAAGATTTATTACAGACTATTCAAATTCCATGATGGTTGGTGTAACCGATGCATGTACTGTTCTGACAATAGTGTGGGTGTACAAGCAACAGGGTCTGACATAAATGGCGTCAATTAAATGCGATATAACCACTGTCGGTTTTATCCTTTCTACCATTTGACTCTATTTGACAAGGTAAACTGATGTTTGAAGTCAGTTTTTAGAATAAATTTAGTTCCATCAATTCTTCAGTTTCAGTTAGTCAGTTTGAGATTGTTGATGTCAATGACTGATCTGTTAAGTGAGCGTACCCATCAGAACAAAGATCAATCCTCTTGACGAATCTCTAGGCTTAAACTGACTTAGCTGACATTGATTATACCCAATTCAGTTCTCAATTTGGAAAATCTTTCTTTGTCCAAAGGTTTAGTGAAAATGTCAGCCAACTGATCTTCAGTCGGGACATAGAGAACTGTGATATCCTTATTTTCCACATGATCCCTTATGAAGTGATGTCTCACATCAATGTGTTGCGTCCTTGAGTGAAAAACTAGATTGTCAGTTATAGCTATTGCACTTGTATTATCACACATTATAAGAATCATTCCCTCTTCTATTCCATAATCTCTTAATTGCTGTCTGATCCACAAAACTTGAGCACAACAGCTTCTAGCTGCTATATACTCAGCTTCAGCTGTTGATGTTGAAATTGAGTTTTGTTTCTTGCTGAACCATGACACAAGTCTATTTCCCAATAACTGACATGTGCCTGAAGTACTTTTCTATCCACTTTGCATCTAGAATAGTCTGAGTCTGAGTAGGATATCAGTTTGAATTCACCTTATTTTGAATAAAATATCCCAATTAATCCTACTGTATCTTTCAAATACTTTTAGGTTCTTTTGACAACAGTAAGATGGCTTTCTTTAGGTCTAGTTTGAAATCTGGCACATACACCAACAGTAAAGGATATATCAGGTCTACTGGCTGTAAGATAAAGTAGACTTCTAGTCATTCTTCTGTAGAGAGTTTGATCCACATCCTTGCAATCCTTATCTTCATCTAATTTGATGTTGGTTCCAATTGGTGTTGCAATGCCAGCTGATTTTTCCATTCCCAACTTCTTGATCAAATCTCTTGTATACTTGGTTTTGTGAATGAAAATTCCACTGTCCATCTGTCTTACTTGCAATCCGGGAAAATAACTTATTTCTCCCATCATACTCATCTAAAAATTGCTCTCCATTAAACTTGCAAATTTCTCACAGAGTTGCTCAGTTTCTGATCCAAAAATGATGTCATCCACATAGATTTGAACTAGGAGAGTACTTTCTTCAACTTTCACTCTGAATAAGGTCCTATCAATAGTTCCTTTTATAAAACCATTATCCACCAGAAACTATGATAGAGTTTCATACCAAGCTCTTGGAGCCTGTTTGAGTCCATAAAGAGCTTTTCTCAGTTTAAATACTTTATCAGCTTGATCTTTGATTTTAAATCCTGGTGGTTGCTGAACATAGACTTCTTCTTCAAGTATCCCATTCGAAAATGCACTTTTAACATCTGTCTGGTAAACTTTGAATTTCTTGTGAGCTGTAAAGGCAAGAAATAGTCTGATTGCCTGCAACCTTGCAACTGGGGCATAAGTTTCATCCAAGTCTATCCCTTCAGCTTGTGAGTAACCTTTTGCTACAAGTCTGGCATTGTTTCTGATAATATTCCCATCTTCATCAAGCTTGTTTCTGAAAATGCATTTAGTTCCAATTATGTTGACATGATCTGGCTTGTCAACTAAATCCCAAACTTGATTTCTCTCAAATTCGTTGAGTTCTTCTTGCATAGCCTAAATCAAATCTGGATCGTTTAAGGCTTCTTCAATCTCTTTGGGTTCAGACCGAGATAAAAAGCATGCTATCATAGCATCTAATTGGTGTCTAGTACGAACTCCAGCTTGAAAATCAACTATCAATTGTTCTTCAGGGTGATTTCTCATCCATTGATGTACTGGTGGTTGCATCAATGGGTCTTCATTCTGTTGAGCTGGTTCTTCTTGATTTTGATCAGAAGTTTCTTCTTGTTGCTATTCAGTTGCTGGTTCAGTTACTGGTAACTAAGGTTGATCTTGATCTGAAGAATCTGAGATATTTAATCTTCTAATATCAATGAAAACTGGTTCTGGAGTCTTGTCTGACTGAGGCTGACAAGCTAGTTAATCATTGTCTTCAATTGTGTCTCCAGTTACTTTGGTTCATCAAAAACCACGTGTATTGATTCTTCATGCTTAAGTGTCCGCTTGTTTAACACTCTAAAAGCTTTACTGACACTTGAGTAGCCCAGAATTATTCCTCATCAGCTTTGGGTTGAAAAACTTTGAGCTGATCTTTGCCATTATTGTGAATAAAGCATTTGCTTCCCAAGGCATGAAAGTATGAGACATTTGGATTTCTTCCATTCCAAATCTCATAAGGTGTCTTTTCATGTCTCTTGTTCATGAGAGCTCGATTCTGAGTATAACAAGCTGTGTTTACTGCTTCTGCCCAATATCTTTCTGGCAATTTAGATTCATAGATCATTGTTCTTCCATCTTCTTTGAGTGTTCTATTCCTCCTTTTAGCAACTCCATTTTGTTGAGGTGTTGTTGTAGCTGCAAGCTGGTGTAGAACATTATTTTCTCCACAATATTCAATGATTATGTTGTTGAGAAATTCTGTTCCTTTGTCTGATTTGTTCTTGATTACTGTAACACAATTTTGATTTTGGAGTCTCTTATGAAGTTCGGTCAGTTGTTGCTTAGTCTCACTTTTCTTGGTCATGAAAATAACCCAAGTGTATCTTGAAAAATCATCAATCACCACCAAAGTGTATTTCTTTCCACTAACACTGATTGGGGTAACAGGTCTAAACAAGTCCATATGCACCAGTTCTAAATCTCTGTTTGTTGAATGTTCAGACTTAGTCATGAAACTTTCTTTTGTTTGTTTTCCTTGTTGACATGCATCATACCGGCTGTCTTTCTTGTTTGTCATCTCTGGAAGTCCAATCACCAAATTCTTTTTGACTAACAAGTTGATATCATCAATGTTTAGGTGACTCAGTTTCTTGTGCCACAGCCAACTGAGTTCTGACATGGTATGCACGATCAAACAAGTTTCTGAAACTGCTGTAGACCAATTTACAACGTACATATTCTCTTCTCTTCTTCCAGCAAGAACTACTTGGAAAGCTGTTTCACTGATGACAATGCAGTACTCCTTGACAAAGGTGACTTTGTATCCCATATCGCAGAATTGACTTGTGCTGAGTAGATTGTAATGTAGTCCTTCCACGTAAGATACATTCTTGATTGTGAGTCCATTTCTGATAAAGTTTCCATAACCTTTTGTGTAACCAGGTTTGTCTTTAATTCCAAAATTGACTCTTGGTTCATCTTTTGCTACAAAATCAGTGAGATAGTCCTTGCTCTTTGTCTTGTGTCTAGAGTATCCACCGTCAAAGTACCAAATATCATGCAAAACAAATTAAAATGCCTTAGGTACCCGACTCTGTTTGGTCCATAGTGGTCAGTTGTCAGTACAACTCTAGGTATATTTCCATAAGGTCTTCTCTGGAAATTGTTGCACTTGTTTTCATTTATGTAAGCCACACTTCCATAATATCTTTTTCTGGATTGTGTCTCATTTATATGATTTCTAAGGTCTTCTGGTTTAGACTGATTTCCAAATTTTTTTCTATTATTAAAAGTTGCATAATAACCATCATTCCTTTTTTACTGAGGTCTGGACTGACCTTTGTACTGGGACTTTTGCTGAGAACTGGGATAAGCTCTCTGCTGAGTCTTGGACTGAAACTTGTGATAAGTTTTCTGTCTGG
The DNA here is from genome assembly GCA_024500145.1 of Gentiana dahurica var. dahurica. Lineage (NCBI taxonomy): Eukaryota > Viridiplantae > Streptophyta > Magnoliopsida > Gentianales > Gentianaceae > Gentiana > Gentiana dahurica. Next base: position 37,734,229 of record CM044907.1, read on the forward strand.
AATGATTGTTCTTATCAATTTTAATAGTAGGTTCAGTAAAATTCCAATAATCATCAGTGGGGTATAGTCTGCCTTTCCCCCTGGATGTGTGAATCTTTGAATGATTGACATTCTTAGATTTACTCTGATTATAATTTTTTGGTTCTTGACTTGATCAGCTTCTGTAGATCTGGCAGTTGATATACCATTTGAATTTCCTTGAGGTACGGCTGATCTACCATTTGGTTTACCTTTGTTGGTAGGTTCAGTTGTCTTCTTAGAGAATTGAGTTGTCTAATGTGAGGCTGACTTTACTGGTTCAGCAATTTTCTCAGTTTGTGGATGTTGCTCGGCTACAAACTTAATACCAGGTTTGATACTATGTTCAACAGCTTTGCTAGTTCCTTCCTTAGAAGATTGTTGTGTATCAAATCCTAAGCCAGTTTTGTCTCCATATGGCTTTCCTAATTTGAATCCAGTGGTTGAACTTTATTGAGCAAAAGATTCAGTGGCTGATGCTGATGCAGTAGGCTGATACTGATTCTTCCCTTTATCGATTCTAGTCAGTTTCATCATATTTAGCTCGGACTTCAATGTTTCAACTTCAAGAATTAGAACTTCTTTCTCTGCTTTAATTGATTCATAACTAGTTTGAATAGTTACTAGCAGATTCATCAATTCTTCAAGTGTTTCTTCTAATTCTAGATTTTTTGGATTGGAGTCAGCAGTCGAAGAACATGCATTGTGTATGAAAATCTGAGCTGAGGATTCTGATAATCTTTTAGTGCCAGATAATTTTAGAGTTAGATTCACATACCTCATTTGGATTCTCCATATGAGCCATTAGAGCTGTGTCATCTGATAATCTTTTAGTGCCAGCTTCATAATCTGACTCATCCCTGGCTAAGAGTGCTATTCTTCCAGTTCTTCATTGCTGAGTCTTCTTACTAGTCAGCTCTGGACATTCAGCTTTGAAGTGTCTAGGCTTCTTACAGTTGAAGCAAAGATATTCATCATCTTTCTTCTTTTCAGGAGTCCTCTTGATGAACTTTTGATTTTCCGGGTGTCCACTCTTCATTCTTCGAATTCTGTTCTTTATTAGAGCCATCTGCTCCTCCATCTCATCCAATTGCTGAAGAGTGCTAGATGAGGTTTCTTGGTTATCATTTGATGCTGCTGCTGCAAGAACTGTTGTTTTGGGTTCCTCCATGGCTTTGATTAGATCTGTTGTCATGGTGAAATCTTCACTGAATTCATAAGCTTTGAGATCCGAGAAGATTTTGAAGGAATCTTCTATGTCAAGTCTTCATGATTCTTCCATTGCTGTGACCTTCATCTTCCAGCATATTGGTAAAGCCTTCAAGATTCTAGTGTTGATTTCTTCCTTGGTGTACTCAATCTTGAGTAGAGCCAGTTCATCCATGATAGCGCTGAATCTGTTTCCATCTGATCAATAATCTCGCCTAAGTTCATCTCGAAATTCTCAAACTTCTGTTTTGCTACAATGATCTTGTTCTCTTTAATAGAATCAGTTCCTTCACAAACTAACTGAAGTTTCTCCCACATGTCTTTTGCAGTAGTGCAATCCTTGACTTTGAGGTACATGTTGTTGTCAAGAGTTCTAAGTATGATGTCCATGGCGAGATTGTTCAGGTTATTTCTCTTTCGGTCATCACTGGTCCATTCAGCATTAGGCTTGGGAACTTTAACTTGATTTTCACCAACAGTTTGCATGTAAGTGATCTGGATAGGTCCATCAGTGAGTACGTCAATCATCTCATCATGAGAAGCTGCTATGCAAACAATGTTTATATTCATCAAATCTGTCCATGTTGCACATTAGCATCTGTCTGGCATACTAATTGTTATCCATTGTGAGAGCGAGTGAGAATTGTATTATGCAAAGACTGTAGTCTGAAACACTGAGCTTTTTCCGGAGAACAACTAGATGAGATATAGAACAAATGAGTTTTTAACCATGACTTGATAAAGAAACACTGCTCCGATACCAATTGTTGGTCCCTTAGAAAGGATAACACAAGTTTAGAGGGGGGGGGGGGTGAATAAACTTGTCACCAAAAACCTAACTGCGAACTGAGTCTCGTGCTGATTGATTAACAATTATGGTTCAGTTTTAACTTGTGTGGAGTTGAGCTGACAAAGCTGAGTTTAAGTCAAACTGGCTTATACAAAACTGAGTCAACCGGCAGCAGATATAAATTTTAGCCTTTATCTGGATCTTGTTATTCTATAAGAAAAAGCTATGTATGCAAAACTGATTTCTGGTGAATGTCAGTTTGGGAACTGTGTGTGCTTATAACAATCAATTTCAGTATGTTTTATAAACAACTATAAATGCTGTAAATTAAATAACCGAATGTAAATGCTTAAAGTAAGTAGAGCAAGAATTATAGTGGTTCCAGGTGGTGTAATCCTGTCAGACCACTCTTCCCCTGTGATGTAGGAGGAAAATTCCACTATAACTCCTTTAGATACGCTGTTACAAAAATTCCTATATAATAGTACTTGACTAATCCCTAGTGTCACTATATAAACAACTAAAGAACAGGTTGTATGGCTGCTCTTCAACTGCTTGAACTACTGGTCCTTAGATGGTTGTATTGCATCTTCACCAGCTACCACCACAAACACAGTCTACCCGACTACAAATGTCACAACTGTCATTGGCAACTCCTTGACTGGATTGCTTCACAGTCTAAGCCTTTGATTAGAATCAAAGTTGTGCTGAGAATCAATAAATTGATTCTTGCTTGTCGTTCTTCAAAGTGTAGAAATCTGGATAAGATTGATGTAGCTTGAACACTTGGAGAATTCTAGATAAGATCTTGTTGAGCGCAAATAACAATTCGAATGAACTAGACTTTTGCACAAATAAATGCTTGTAATATTGTTAATTCTTGGTGTTTGATCCTTGGTGCAAAGTCATCTATTTATAGTGTGAGTTCTAACATTCATTTTGCTTGAATTCGAATTGTATCAACGTCTATCTTGTAACGGCTATATTTAGTGACCGTTCTGACTTGTCAGTATATCATCCAATAGAGTTGCTTCCTTTACAACATTCGAATGTAATTTCTGTTTGTTGGATGATTGACTTGTAAAACTGAGTTTTCTGATCAGTTTTATACTAAGTATGTCAGTTTTCAGTTTACTAACTGACTTAGAGCATTAACTGAGTTTTTACTCTTCTTCAAAAACTTTAGTACTCTATTTATCTGATTATATGTGACTGAATTGGATTACACCATTCCTTATAAAGATTTTTTAAGATATCATTGTCCTTATGATACTTAGGTCTTCTACAAGATCCATAAAGTCTGTTCAGGCCATCATAGAATTACCTGAATTCAAACTTTATAGTCTCGGCTTAAAGTCTTTATAAGTGAGTTTGAACCCTCAGTTCTTCAATCTTCCTTAACTGAGTCTGTTTCTCTCAGTTCTTCAAATACCGAGTCTGTGTCCCTCAGCGAACTTACCTTCTTCAGTTCCGAGTGAACTTCAGTTCCTGGTTTATATCTTCAGTCTTCTATTCAGTTCCAGTTATCTAAGTGTTTTCCAGTTTCTTAGATGATTTCCAGTTTCAGATCTATGACACTTCTATCTATTACAGTGCTTGTCTGATATAACCTATACAATTATCATACTTTAGTAAAAACTATACATTCAGTTCTAGACATCTTTTAGCTTTCCACTATAACAGTTAGTTTCAGCACTTCATCAATGGGGTGTTAATAAACATGTTCTTGAATAAGATGAATCATAATAAAAACTAAATTTTATTCCCAACACTTGCTTTGTTTCTGACAATTTCTTCTTGTTCATCCATATTGTTTCTGAACACCCATTTTGTTCTAATGATGTTGGCCATGTCTGGTCTATCAACAAGTTCCTAGACTTCATTTCTCTCAAATTCATTGAGTTCTTCCTGCATGGCTGTAATCCAATCAGCATCTTGGATTGCATCATCTATTGTCTTGGGTTCCACCTATGACAGAAAACAAGTTAGCATTCTTTCCAGTTGGATTTTGGTTCTAACACCAGTATGAACATCTCCAATGATTTGTTCTTTTGGATGATCTCTAAGCCAATTCAGGTTAGGTTGAAGTTGTAATTGATCTGCTTCTTCTACTGTTCATGCTTGTATATCAACTTATTGAGTTTGAGTTGGTGACCCTGTTGTTGTAGTAGCTGGTACATCATCTTGATTGTCAACATAGTGGTTCATTATAGTGGCTAGTACTGTTGTATCTATATAGACTTGTCTTTGTGTAGCTTCTTCTTCAAAATTGTGTAAGTCTTCACCACTAGTGTTTGGTTTAACGAACACTACATGAATTGATTCTTCAATCACCAAGGTTCTCTTGTTTAGTACTCTGAAGGCTTTGCTGGTGTCTGAATATCCCACGAATATTGCTTCATCAGCTTTTTCATCAAATGTATATAACTGATTCCTGTTCAACACAAAACATTTATATCCAAACATATGTAAGTGAGATATGATAGGTTTTCTTCCATTCCATATTCCATAGGGTGTTTTCCCATTATGTTTATTTATGATAGATCTATTTTGAGTGTAACATGTTGTGTTTGCTGCTTCAGCCCAAAACCTCTTTGGTTAGTTTGCTTCTGCTATCATTGTTCTAACAGCTTCTTTGAGTGTTCTATTTCTTTTTTCTGCTACTCTATTGTGTTGTGGAGTCCCTGCTACTGATAGTTGATATAGTACTCTACTAGCTTCACAGTAGGTTCTGATTACTTCATTTAAGAATTCCGTGCCTCTGTCTGATCTTATCTTCATAATATTCAATTCCTTTTCATTCTGAATTCTTCTTAGTAAATCAGGTAGTTTCTTGAGTGTTTCCTTCTTCTTGTTCATGCAGATGGTCCAAGTGAATTTTGAAAAGTCATCAACCACTACTAAAGTGTATTTATTTCCACTACACTTATTGGTGTGACTGGTCCAAAAAGATCCATATGTAGAAGTTGTAGAATTCTTGTAGTTGATTGGTTTGGCTTTGACTTGAAGGATCTTTTGATTCATTTCCTTTTTTGGCATGCATCACATAGACTTTCTTTCTTGAAAGTGATCTCAGGTAGGCCTTCCACTTGTTTGTTCTTTGCTAGCTTTTTGATTGCCTTGAAGTTCAGATGAGTCAGTCTTCTGTGCCAAATCCATCGAGGTGATTGTTTGTTTTTGACAAGCAGACAAGTTTCTGCTTTTGCTGTCTTCCAGTCTACCACATACATGTTGTCTTCTCTTTTTCCTGTAAGTACAACTATGCTGGTATGTTTGTGAATCACTTTTCAACCTTCTTTGTTGAAGTGCACATTGTAGCCTTTGTCACAGAAGTGACTAATGCTTAGAAGATCGAAATTCAATCCCTTGACATATGCCACATTCTGAATCTTCAAGTTCTTCTTTGTGCCTTCCCCTTAATCTTGCCGGGGTTTTCTTTCCCTCCAAAGGTAACTTTGGGTCCATCAAAAGCTTTGAATTCAGTCAGCCATCCCTTATTGCATGTCATATGTCTGGAACATCCACTGTCTATGTACCAGACATCCTACAAAAAGAATTAAGCAAGTTTAGTACCCAACACTGTTTGGGTCCATACCCGTTAGCAGTCATGCCTCCTACTCCAAGTGTGTATCCAAAATCTTTTTTCCTTGGAGCGTTGAACTCATCAACCTCATATGTATAAGGCATGCAGAATAGCTTTTAATAGATTTACTAAAAGTATTCTGATATATTTCTCTACCTTTTGGTGTCGTAGCATCCAGTTTCACTTTCCAAAATACATCAGATGACTTGTTTTCATATTGCCTTTTGTATCCAGGACTATGCCTCATCTAGCTTTTCCCATATACATTTGGCTTTGTATGAAATGATTTTCTCATGTATTTTGGAGGTGGAGCATTCCAATCATCTTCTGAGGGGTAAAGTCTGCCTTTACCTTTGAGTATTTCTTTGCCATTAGTAGGCTGGTAAGATGATTTACTCTGCTATTTCACTGTACTAGTTTTTGACTTCACTAGTGCAAGATGAGTAGTTGAAACTATGGTCTGTCATTTTCTGAATTTAGGTCCAGTTTTGGTCCTTAGTTCTGATATGTGTAGTCCATTGTTTCCTTTCTCATCTGGATCCAAACTTTTTTGGGGGTTTGTAAGCTGGTGCATTAGGTGGTGTAGTGGTGGCCTCAGCTGGTAGGGGAGTTTTGTTAGCTGGACTGTTAGCGATAGATGAGTGGTCATCATATGTTTGTTGATTTGCTAAGTGTTCTCCCTTACTAGATGTTTCAGCTTTCAGTTTATCCAGTTCTTTCTTTAATATTTTATTTTCCTTATTCAGATTCTTACATTCTTGTTCCAGAAGTTCATGAGATGTTTGAATTTCATCAAATCTACTCACGAGATTTTGAATTAGATTTGCAGAGTCTAATGGAAAATACAAAATTATGCATTGACAGACGTGGATGCATTAGATGAGTAAGAACTAGATAGTACCTATGTTTCTTTAATTTCCTTTGTCATTAAACATAAACAAGCTTTTTCATTGTCTGAGCTGGTGCTTTCACTGTCATCTGAGTCACTATCAGATGATTCTGCTGCATCACTTTCACTGCTGGTTTCAGCCTTAAATGCTTTCCTACTCTGCCTCTTGTCTGATGATTTGTATCTCTTCTTTTCTTCATCTTTGTCTGTTTCTTCTGGACAATCGGCCTTGAAGTGTCCTTTCTTTTTGCAGTTGACGCATTTGAATTCGGCATCCTTTTTCTCATGTCTTTGCTTGAATTTGACTTCTTGTTTGATGAAGAACTTCCTTTACCATGTCTCTTGTTGAATCTGTCAAACCTTTTGATCAACTATGCCACTTCCTCTTTTAGTTCTTGAGTCTCTTTTCTAGTTGACTCTGCTGATTTACTCTGATGGGGTGCCACCGGTGCACTAGCCTTGTTTGGATCTGCTGGTACAACTTCCTCACTGTTCAACTCAAATTCTTGAGCTTTCAGTTGTGATATTAAGGTCAGCGTATCAGTCTTGGCAAGATCCAGTGTGCCTTTAAGAATTGATGCGATGATCTTCCATCTTTCAGGTAGACCTCTCAAGATTTTCAAGCCAACTTCTTTTTGTGGATATGTGTGGCCAAGTTGTTGCAGTTCACTGATAATTCTTGAGAATCTGTAATCCATTTGATCAACAGATTCACCTGTCTTCATTTTTGAAGTTTTGAAACTTCTGTTTTGCAACAGATAGTTTATTCTATTAGATTGCCTCTAATCCTTCATTGACAAGAGCCAGTTTGTCCTACATGGCTTTTACAGTTTTGCAATCTTTAATCCTCATGAACATATTGCTGTCTAGAGTCTTCAAACTCATGTCCTTTGCAACAAAATCAAGATTTGCTCTTCTTTTATCATCCTTTGTCCAATATTTCTTTGGTTTTCAATTGATTTTCCTTGATTTGGATCTGTGGTCTCCACATTGGTGATTCTGATGGGACCATCCTCGATAACATCCGGCATCTCCTCATGAGTTGCTGCAAGATGAGATAGCATGCTTATTTTGTATTCATCAAAATTGTTAACATTGAATACATGTATTTTAGACATGTAGTTTGAAGAGTCCATAGTCATAGACAGATAGATGTATATATAAAACACAGATTTGAAAAACTACTTTGAAAATGTGTGACCTCATTGTTATCAGAAATCAGATCTGAACAGTTTTTGATACTAGGAACACTGCTCTGATACCAATTGTTGGTCCCAGAGAAGGGTGAAAATATAGTCAGGGGGGGAATGACTATATTGGAGTTTCAAAAACTTTTTCTATTTAAAAAGCTTTTGGGCAGCGGATAAATCCCTTCTATATGATTGTTTCAAAATAGTTCAAGCACACAAAAAATATAACACAGTGCAGTAAAAAAATCCTGTAAAGTAAAGTGCAGTAAGTAAATGAACACAAAGGTTTATAGTGGTTCAGGGTGGTGTAATCCCTTAATCCACTCTTCTTCTGTGATGATTGGAGGAATTCACTATTTTCTTTCACCAATACAATAGTTATGATTGTCCTTGGCTACACAAGCTTAACAATCTCCATACTATCACTCCCTAGCTACAAAAGCTTTAGTGACTCAGTCTTCCACACTGCTCATTGAGAACAAATCCTTCAGTAGCTATCACTTCAAGGGTGCAATTCCTTCTCATACAATCTGATTCAATTGCTTCTATTTGATGTGAATTGGATTCACATAGGGTTGATCAAACTCAGTACTTGAATGGATTTGATGCTCTGTTTTCTGAGTTTGATCTGCTAGATGTGTCTTTCAAGTTCAGAGAGAAGGCTTATGAATTTGATAGAGTTTTAGCACTTTTGATCTATCTATGTGTATGCGTGTATGTTCATCTCTATGTATTTCTGTCAATGCCTTCTATTTATAGCCTTGATTTACTTGATTTGAAAATTCATCCATTGGCTATTTAATTCTCAGAATCATCCTTGATTCTGGCATGATTTAATCCTCCTTGATTTTGGCGATCCGGATTTTCTTCAAACGTTCATCATAAAATCCGTCCTTGATTGATTCTGTATTAATTGCTTGATCTTCGATTTAATTATACTGCAGATCTCATGAGTATCAAACTTGACTTACTTGGCTGTTCTGATCATTCCTTCGCCATTGAGATACTCTTCATTGTGGTTCCTTTAGTCAGCCGGCAGAACCTTTACTTTTCCGGTTTACTGTTTTTACTTCTACATTGATTCCTGATGTCCCTGATCCTTGATTTGGGTGAGATCAGTGTATACCATATTAAAAGAATAGATTTTGTCACTTAGACTTACCCAAGGTCATCACAGACTTCCTTGGTTGTAAGTCAGTCCATAGGTCTTCACTTCACTATATTAGCTGTTTCAATGTCTTTACTAAGCCAGCCTACCAGTCTATTACAATGCTTGTCTGACTAAACTTATACAACATGTCAGACTTTTAAGTAAAGCCTATACAGACATTACTACTCATTTAGACGTATCTTAGGCTTGCTATAACAGCTAGAATGACCATCATCAAAACAATAAAATGTTCCTAACAAATTAGATCTGATAATAAATGTGATTTTCAGCTAATATTCATTTAAAAGCAACATGAAACCATTCATCAGACCTTATGTGTAAGCACACCTGAGAAAAATGGTATTATGGGAAGTAAACATCAACACTTACTGAATGTGGCCAGGGGTCCGAGGTTTCAAAGTAACCTACCAAATGAGTATTAGGGTTTTTTTCTTGTTGCATTATGTTAAATTGGTTAATGCAACACCTACACCTCTATTGAAAGAAAGCACACCTTATGATGTGTTATATGGCACCAAACCAAAATATTTTGTGATTAAAGTATTTGGATGCTTAGTATTTTTCCTACACCCTTTTGCAATATAGAACAAAGTTATATTCTAGATGTAGGCATGTGTCTATCTTAGAATTTCAAACACTTTCATGGGTGCAATACTCTTGGATTTCACCAACAGGGATATATTTGTTACCATAAATACTCAATTCCATGAGACTTATTTTCCTTTGTTCTAGAAGGTATTGGGTAGAGCCAGGTATACTCCTGATATGCCAGTGGCATTACCAGTTATGGACAATTTAGATGATAAACTGAGTGAGTCAGCTAAGGAATCAAACACAGAAACATATGCAGCTGAGGCATCCAGTGGAGGACCACTAACAGTCAGCCAGGCATGTGCACCTGTTCACTTGAAGAGATCAACATGAACCATAAAGGTACCAAAATTTTATCAAGGTGGTGCTCACACAGTACACCAAACTCCATATATGTTGAGTGAAGCAATGAGTCTAGAGAGGCTCTCAAATGATTATGTTATATATGTCTATGCCACTGATTTTGTCATGGAACCAAAGAAATACTATCAAGTAGTCAAACAAGATGAGTGGAAAGAAGCCATGAAGAAAGAGATTGAAGCTTTACAGACAACTCACACATGGAAAGTTGTTGATCTGACACCTGGAAAGAAACCATTGGATGTAAATGGGTGTACAAGATCAAATATAATCCTATTGGCTCTGTAGAAAGATACAAGGCAAAATTGGTAGCGAAGGACTACACTTAAACACATGGTATTCACTTTCACCAGTTGTGAAAATCATTACAGTCAGAACTATGCTGACATCAGAAACAGCCAATAACGGGCATCTTTATCAAATGGATGTCAATAATACTTTCTTACATAGAGATTTTCATAAAGAAGTTTACATGCAACTCCTTCCAGGTTTCAAGATTGACAAGCCATATAAGGTTGTCAAGTTGACAAGACATATATGGATTGAAGAAAGCCAGGAGACAATGGTATTGTAAGCTGACAAAGTCTCTAAAGAAACAAGGGTTTTTTCAATCCAAGAATGATCACAGTTTGTTCAGAAAGAGATCAAAAAACTCTTTGCTATGAAAAATCTGCTCAGAAATGTTATCAGAACGCATCTTATATATGTAAGGATCATCCTAGTAATAGTGCTTCAACTTAGCAAAGAACTTCTCCTGGTGATTACTTGTGAATTCCGGTGGTGGGTACATTCTTGCTAGACGATTCACAATATGTCCAAACCAAGGGTATACCTGATGACGGTCAACTTAATATCGTATTTTAACATCATTCTACCCCGGATTTGTGTTCTCAATGGGTGTATTATTTATGAAATCATAGGTTAATTAGCTAAATATGATTAAGCCACGTCCGGGGTGACTAAATTGGTATTATGCGTATTAACCGTGTATTTTATGCGTTATTTGCCGTAAATAGAATCTACTATGTGTGATATGGTTTTATTAACAGATGAACGATTGTATGGAGCATCATTAAGGCTGAATATGAGATTCAATTGATAAATAAGTGACCGGAGTAGAAGGTTGATGTGTTTAGAGAGAATATTGGACCTGAGAATCTGATTGGTGATATTGCAACGCTGTTTCCGAAGCCATAAAAGACGTATTGGGCTTGGACTTCTATATATAAGTTTTAGGGCTTGAAACTAGGATTCCAACGCACTTTGCATCACCCAAATCGGAGTTACGTAGGCCAAGTTATGGTCGAAATACCGAAGCTTTGCAACGGCGACTTCGAACCCATCTCCTGCAGCTGCGAGCCAGAGCCTCCCAGAACCTTCCAGAAATGCGTTTTCCTGCCCTCCAAGGATTAGGGTTTACCTTAGGTTGGTTTATACAGCTATGTAAGGCCATTGAGGGCTACGGATTTTGTATTCTTCATCCATTCTATTAGTTATTCATCAACAAGATAAATGTAGTCTTTTGGAGATTAAAGCTTTTTTTTATTTTTCTTTTTCTTTTCTTCTCTTGCAAATAAATCATTAGTCTTTCATTATTGAATTGTGTTTGGTTTATGTTCGTCGGGGATCAATTATGATCACCGGAGAGAGAGAGAATTGAGGAGTGGATCTATTCTTCGTTATGGGTAAGATCTATTCCAATATTTTATTTCTTATCTTAGATTCATGATTATTCTTGTGATAGATCTAGATTATGATTGCATATAATCAATTATGAATTAATTAAACAAACCTTAATCTATATTATTCAATTCGTTAATATGTGGTTGCGTTCTCCTGCAGTCGCGGTGGTCTTTACCGCAACCGTGAGATACCTAGTAAACCCGAATTCTATGGTTCGGCGTCAGCTACGTTGATCGACAGATTTAATTGACAATAGGGTAGATCTGGCCAATCTTTTTGTTGTACATTGTAAATTAACATGAATGATGATAACGTTAAGTGTTAATTGGGACATTGTCTGGATCAATCCCTAGGAACGTGCTAGTCAATCCACGATAACTGCTTAGAGAGGTTCTCAGTCTTGAGCCGGCACTTTCTAGACTATTGCGTGTGGGTTAATACAACCGAGTAAGAAGTTTAACTACACACAGACGTCTACTGTCCTTTCAGTGGAAGTAGATAAGGTTAGGAGACAGAACCTGTAGCTTAATTACACATATGGATCAGATATGGATTAAGGGGAGATTAGTTATGAATTGTTTGGTTAATGCCTTTTCAATATATGATTGACTATTGGTTTATTTGCATCTATTTTATTTATTGTTTATTTATGTTGGTCAATGACCACCCTATCCAGTTGACCTATGAATTATGGTTGTGTTTGAGGTAATTAAATAATAGTATCTGTGGGATCGACCTTGACTTGCCCTCGCTATACTATGATTGACCTAGTCCTCTTGCTAGTAGAAGCGACTTACACGCAATCAATACCTTCCCTACTCTTGCCATACCTCATCTAGTCTCAGGTCGAGATTAAACTTGAGCTACTAAAGAGACCACAAAGAATTGTTCATCAAGAAAGTATTCCTCAATCTCTATAGATCGCTCTTCATCCATCGGTGTTAACCTCGACAGGTTATCGGCCACCTGGTTCTCTGACCATTTCTTATCCTTAATATGAAAATCCAATTCTTGCAAGAGTAGAATCCAACTTAGCAATCTTGGCTTGGAGTCTTGCATTGTAAATAGATACTTCATAGCTGCATGGTTTGTGAAAACAGTGACTTTAGATCCTATAAGATTAGATCTAAATCTATCAAATGAAAAAATTATAGCCAAGAGCTCATTCTCTATGGTTGCATAATTCTTTTGGCCACTATTGAGGGTATGGCTGGCGTAATGTATGGGCTTAAAGATATTGTCCACCCGTTATTCTATTGTGGCTCCAACTGCCGTATCAATGGTATCACACATTATCTTGAAAGGTTGGTTACTATCTAGAGCTACCAGAATGGGTGCTGTTATTAATAGTTGCTTCAATGTGTGGAATTCCTGCTTGCATTTTTCTTCAAAGGCAAAGGGCACATCATTTGCAAGCAGTTCGGTCAAAATTCTAGAAACTTAATAGAAATCATTTATAAACCTCTCATAAAATCCTGCGTGGCCAAGAAAGGCTCGCAGCATCTTCAAGTTTGTTGGAGGTGGCAGTTTCTCTCTAACCTCTATATTGTCTTAGTCCACTTCCATTCCTCTCTTTGATTTCTTATGACCCAACATGATTCCTTTAGTGACCATAAAATGACACTTCTCCCAATTGAGAACATGGTTGGTCTCTGTTCGGAACATTTTATTTCTTTTGATGATGGCCATACTAGCTGTTATAGCAAGCATGGAATAAGTTAGAAATCTCTGTATAAGTCTTTACTTAGAGCCTGACATGTTGTATAAGTTTAGTCAGACAAGTATTGTACTAGTTGGTAGGATGGCTAAGTAAAATAGAAATTCGTCAGAGTAAAGGCAGCCAAGTACCAGCAGAGAAGCATGAGGACAAATGGACTGACTTATAACCAAAGAAGCCTGTGATGACATTGGATAAGTCTAAGTTGCACTACAAGTGATGAATCTAAAGGTTTAAATATGGTGTACACTGATCTCACGCAAATCAAGGATCAGTGAAGTACAAATACTCTTGAAGAATCAAAGAAAGAAAGGAAGCTGTAAACCGGCAAAGTAAATTGTCTACCGGCTGAGTAAGGAATAGCTATGTTCAACAGCTAAGAAAATAGATTCACTTTACCGGTCAGGCAACATCTAAAACGGCAAATTCAAGGTTGCCATCTGCAATAAGGAATCAATGCAATATCGAGCAATTAATGCGATATCAATCAAGGACAGATTTTATGATAGACGTTAGAAGAAAATCCGGATCACTGAAATCAAAGAGAATTAAATTAAGGATTGTCAAGGCTATAAATAGATGGCATTGACAGACAGACAAAACAATGATTAAGATATACAAGAACAAGCAGAAACTCTATCAATTTCTTAAGCCTTCTATATGAATCTAAAAGAACACATCTAGAGATCAACTCAGAACTCAAAGTTTCAATTCCATATCAAGAACTGAGTTTGATCTACAGACTTTGTGAATCTAATTCACATCAGTTGCAGCAATTGAATAGAGAATTCTGAGAAGGAATTGCACCTTTTGTGATAGCTACTGAAGGATTTGTTCCCAAGGAGCAGTGTGTTGAAGACTGAGTCACTGAAGCTATTATAGCCAGGGAGTGATAGTCTTGGAGATTGTGAAGCTTGTATAGCCAAGGACAATCTAACTAGTGTATTGTTGAAAGAAAATAGTGAATTTCTCTAATCATCACAGAAGAAGAGTGGAATAAGGCATTACACCACCCTGAACTACAATAAACCTTTGCGTTCATTTACTTACTGCACATTACTTTACAACATTTACTTATTGCATTTTATTCACATTCTGGGTGTGCTCACCCTACTTTGAAACAACTTTTAAGAAGGGACTTATCCGCTGCCCAAAAGCTTTTAATTATAAGAAAAGTTTTTGAAACTCCAGTATAGTCATTCACCCCCCTCTGACTATACTTTTACCCTTCTCTGGGACCAACAATTTGTATCAGAGCCATGTTCCTAGTATCAGAACCTGTTTAGATCTGATTTCTGGTAACAAAGAGATCACATATTTTCAAAGCAGTTTTCAAATCTATGTTTTCTATAAATATACCTTTTATCTGTGATTATGGATTCCTCAAATTCTTGTCTAAAGTGCCCATATTCAATGTTATTAATTTTGATGAATATAAAATTAGAATGCTGTCTCATCTTGCAGCAACTCATGAGGATATGCTGGATGTTATCAATGATGACCCAATCAAGATCACGACTATGGTAAACACATGAGCAAATAAAGGAAAGGAGATAGAGAAATCTAAGAAAGATTGGATGAAAGATGATAGAAGGAGAGCAAATCTTGACTTTGTTGCAAAAGATATGATTTTGAAGACTCTGGATAGTAACATGTTCATGAGGATCAAAAGTGCAAAACAACAAAGGCAATGTGAGACAAATTAGTACTTATCAATGAAGGATCAGAGGCAGTCAAAGAAAACAAATTGTTTGTTGCCAAACATAAATTTGAGAATTTCAAGATGAAGACTGGTGAATCCATTGATCAAATGGATAACAGATTCTCAAGCATTATCAGCGAACTACAGCAACTTGGATATACATACCCACAGAAAGAAGTTTGTCTGGAATTCTTGACAGGTCTACCTGAAAGATTGAAGATCATCACATCAGTACTCAGAAGCACAATAAATCTTGCAAATAGTGATACCTGGACTCTGATGTCTCAATTAAAGGCTCATGAATTTGAGTTAAACTGTGAAGACAGTGCACCAGTAGAGGCACACAAGCCAGTGCACTGGTTACACCCCAGCAAAGCAAAGCGGCTGACACAAGGAGCAAAGAGACACAAGAACTAAAAGAACAAATTTCTTTACTAATTAAACATTTTGACAGGTTTAGTAAAAAGAAACAATTCAATGGAAGTTCATCATCAAATAAGAAGTCAAGCTCAAACAAAGACTTGAAGAAAAAATATGATGAATACAGATGTTTCATTGCAAGAAGAAAGGACACTTCAAGGTAGATTGTCTTGAAGAAAAAGACAAAGATGTGGAAAAGAAGAAATACAAAACAACATAAAAGAGAAAGAGCAATAAGGCACTTAAAGCTGAAACCAGTAGTGAAAACGATGAAGAATCATTTGATAATGATTCAGATGATGGTGAATCCAACAGCTCAGACAATGACAAGGCATATTTATGTCTTATGGCTAAGGAAATTTCTGAAACAGAGGTAATATCTAGTCCATACTCATCAAATGCATCCACATCTGACACTGCACAATCTTCTATTTTCACATTAGATTCTGCAAACCTAATTCAAAATCTTATGAGTAAATTTGAAGAAATTCAAATAAATCAAAGGTTAGACCATAATTTCAACTACTCATCCTGCATATGTGAAGTCAAATCCCAGTGTAGTGAAAAAGCATAGTAAATCATCTTACCAGCCTAGGAAAGGCAAAAGCTTACTGAAAGGTAATGGCAGAATTTTCCCTTCAGAGAATGATTGGAATGTTGCACCCCAAAATACAAGAAGAAACCATTTCATGTCATGCAACATGTGTTTAGGAAAAGCTAACCCAGGCATATTCCTGGACACAAGAAGCAATATGAAAATAAGTTTCCTCCTGTTTATTGGAGAGTGAAAGAGGATGCAAATGCACCTAAAGGTAGAGAATTGTATCACAATACTTTTAAATCTATTAAAAGCTATTTTGCCATTCCTTATACATATGAAGTTGTGACTTCAACTATCCAATAAAAAGATATTTTGGATTTACACTTGGAATAAGAGGCTTGACTACTAATACGTATGGACCCAAACAATGTTGGGTATCTAAACATACTTAATTTGTTTTGTAGGATGTCTGGTACATAGACAGTGGATGTTCCAGACACATGACAAGAAAGAAAGAATGGCTGACTTTAAAGCTTTTGATGGACCCAAAGTTACCTTTGGAGGTAAAGAAAGCCCTGGTAATATTAAGGGGGAAGGCATCATGCTGAATAACAATATGAAGATTCAGAAAGTGGCTTATGTAAAAGTATTGATCTTCAATCTTCTAAGCATTATTAAATTCTGTGACAAATCTACAATGTGCACTTCAGCAAAGAAAAATGTAAGGTGACTCACAATCAAACCAGCATAGTAGTTCTTACATGAAAGAGAGAAGACAACATGTATGTGGTAGATTGGAAGACATCTAAAGCAGAAACATGTCTACTTGTCAAGAATAAACAATCAGCCAGCTGGATTTGGCATTGAAGATTAAATCATCTAAATTTCAAGGCCATCAACAAGTTGTCAAAGAACAAGCTAGTTGAAGGCCTACCTGACATTACTTTCAAGAAAGAAAGTCTCTGGGATGCATTTGATGAGAGGAATGCAGGTTAAAATCTCTTTCAAGTCAAAGCCACAACAATCAACAACAAGAATTACATCTACTTCATTGGATCTTTTTGGACCAGTCACACCAGTGAGTGTAAGCGGAAAGAAGTACACCCTAGTATTGGTTGATGACTTCTACAAATTCACCTGGACCATATTCATGAACAAGAAAAGAGACACTCAAGAAGCTACCAGATTTGCTGAGAAGAATTCAAAATGAAATGGAGCTGAAGGTCTTCAAGATAAGATCATAAGGGCACAGAATTCTTAAATGAAGTGATCAGAACATACTGTGAAGAAAATGGAGTTCTACATCAACTATCGGCAGCAGGGACTCCACAACAAAATGGTGTAGAAGAAAGAAGAAACAGAACTCTGAAAGAAGCAGTCAGAACCATGATTGCAGAAGCATGCCTACCACAAAGATTTTTGGCTGAAGCAGCAAACACAACATGCTATACTCAAAATAGATCTATCATCAACAAACATCATGGAAAAACACCATATGAAATTTGGAATGGAAGAAAACCTAACATTTCATATGCATATGTTTGGATCTAAATGTTTTGTTTGAATATGAATCAGCTATATACTTTTGATGAAAAAGCTGATGAAGCAATCTTCATGGGATACTCAGACATTAGCAAAGCATATAGAGTGCTCAACAAAAGAACCTTGTTGATTGAAGAATCAATTCATGTGGCTTTTGATGAATCAAACACCAATGGGGAAAGATTACACACCTTTGAAGAAGAAGCTGCTCAAGGACAAGTCTACATTAATACAACAGTACTTGCTACTATTCTAGACCACACCTTTGGTAATCAAGATGAAGTACCAGTTAATACAACAGCAGAAGTACCAACACAAGATCATGAAGTAGATGCACAAGCAGGAACTGTGGAAGAACCAGATCAAGACCACCTCCAGCCTGATTTGAATTGGCTGAGAGATCATCCTGAAGAGCAAGTCATTGGAGATTTTCATACAGGAGTCAGAACCAGGAGACAACTGGAGAGCATGCTAACTTGTTTATGTCACAGGTGGAACCCAAAATAATAGATGATGCAATTCAAGATGTTGACTGGATTACATCCATGCAAGAAGAGCTCAATGAATTTGAGATAAATAAGGTCTGGAAACTTGTTGATAGACATGATATGGTAAACGTCATTGGAACAAAATGGGTATTTAGAAACAAGATGGATGAACAAGGAACTGTTGTCAGAAAGCAAGACTAGTTGGAAAGGGATACTCTCAAGCTGAAGGCATAGACTATGCTGAAACCTTTGCACCAGTAGCAAGATTGGAAGCAATCAAGCTTTTCTTAGCCTTTGCAGCTCACAAAGATTTCAAAGTATATGAAATGGATGTCAAGAGTTTATTTCTAAATGGACTCCTAGAAGAAGAAGTATATGTGGAACAACCCCCTGGTTTCCAACTCAATGGGAAGGAAGACAAAGTATATAAGCTCAAAAAGGCACTATATGGACTCAAACTGGCACCTAGAGCTTGGTATGAGGCACTATCACAATTCCTAATCAACAATGGATTCAGCAAAGGAACCATTGAAAAAACACTCTTCAAGCTAGAAGAAGGAACAAGCACCTTGTTAAGACAGATCTATGTTGATGATATCATTTTTGGATCAGAAGATGAAAAGCTATGTGCGAAACTGAAAATCTGATGAAAAGTAAATTTCAAATGAGTATGATAAGAGAACTCAACTATTTCTTGGTTTACAAGTGAAACAAATGGAAGATGGCATCTTTATCAATCAAGCCAAGTATACAAAGGACTTGATATACAAATGTGGTATGGATACAAGTGGCAGATTAGATACACCAATGTGTGCAAGAATCATTCTTAAGAACGATGAAAATGGAGAAGATGTTGATCAAAAGTTATATAAAGGAATTATTGGATCTCTACTATATTTATCTGCAAGTAGACCTGAAATAGCTTTTATAGTAGGAGTTTGTGCAAGATTTCAAGCTCAACCTAAGGAATCTCATCTACTAGCAGCAAAAAGGATCATCAAATATTTGAAGCAAACAATCAATGTAGGAATTTGGTATGCTAAAGATGGAGGATTCAAATTAATATCCTATTCAGACTCAGACTATGTTGGATGTAAGATTGACAGGAAAATAACTTCAGGAACTTGTCAGATGCTAGGAAGTAGACTAGTGTCATGGTTTAGTAAGTAGCAAAACTCTATATCAACTTCAACAGCTGAAGCAGAATATATAGCAGCAGGCACATGCAGTGTACAAGTATTGTGGATCAGACAATAACTGAGAGACTATGGCATAGAAGAGAAGACTATTCAAATTAAGTGTGACAACACAAGTGCAATATCCATTATAGAAAATCTTGTGCTTCACTCAAGAACAAAGAATATTGACGTGAGACATCATTTTAACAGAGATCAGTGGAGAAAGGAGATGTTATCTTGAAAAACATATCTATTGAGGATTAATTGGCTGATATCTTCACAAAACCACTTAGTCATGAAAGATTCTGTAAATTGAGAACTGAGTTGGGAATGATTGAAATTGATTAAGTATGAAGGAGTAGCTAACTGGAGTAATCAGTAGAGTGACTTCACCAGCTACTGAACCTTTTCCATTTTGGGTGCGCTCACGTGGCGGGTAAGGCACCAGTAACCAGTGAAGTCCACTTCACTGATTGTTAGGAACAGTTTTATATAGCAGCTCAATAAAGAAGTCACTATACCAACTTAGTGACCAGCCAAGTTACTCCACCATTGAATACATTGGAGAAAACAGTGAAGTAAAGTGTGAACAAAATCAGTTTTATAAATTTGGAAAATCAAAAGATTTATGGAGCAGTATTTTATGGAAGATTACCCACGTGGATTTTATTTTATATCGTGGAGGTTATTTTTTGAATTGAAGGAATGATGGCAACGCCTCGATTCCTAGGATTTATCATTATATACCTCAATCCACTCCCCCGCTACACTCAAAAACCATGATTTATATACACAAAATCACACAATTACTCCACAAAATCCTTCCATATTCAACCACATTCACACTATCGAAAATTCTCCTATATAAACGAGACTTAGAGATTTTCAGAAAGTTTCTACGCTATCTTTGCATTTTATAAACTCTTACATATAAACCCTTTCCCTCTGAAATTTGAAACTTCTCTCTTCTCAAATCTCCAAATGGCTTCATCCTCATCAAAAACAAAATCTGGAAATCAATATGAAAAATCAATTCAAACAGGATCCTTTTTCCAATCTATACACTACCTGAGACTCTGTGAAGATGATGAGCAAGCAAAAATATTGGCAGATGGCTGCGTCAATCTAGGGTTGATGACCTTCCTAAACCCTCATATCAATGGCATCTGTTATGAAAGTCTCATATTCTTTTGGAAAACCACCAAATATGTCTCAGGCCTCCTTGAAGGAGATGAAGGAGAATCCAAGATAGTTGCATCTGTCAATGGAACAGAAGTGGTAATAACGGAAAAGGTAATTCACCATCATCTTGAATTCTCAATGAAGGATATGCTAAAGTAGGGCTCGTCCCACAAGACATCGATAAATTCTGGTTAGAGATTGCTAAAGCAGCTACCCCATGAACTAAAAAGTTCAACTGTCTTAGATCTTCCCTAAAGAAGCCCTTCAATGAATTTAGTGCTCTAATTGGGAAGAATCTTGAAGGAAAGCTGGGAGCCATGATTGCCATGACAAAGGCTAGAATGAGGCTTATGGGCATTATCTACAATATCCTGGAGTTCAACTGGGCCACCTATTTTTTCAAACGGATGAAGGAGCAAATCCAAGGAGAGAGCTTGCCGCTTAGAAAGGAATAGCAGCTGGAAAGAAGAATAAAGGGATCTTCTGGGTAAAGAAGTCCTATGGTATCCAACTTTACTATCTGATGAAATGCCTAAATGTTCCTTTTTTGGCATCTTACCTGTTACATGACTCCAAAGTCATGTTTACATATGTTAAACAGTCAAAATTTGAAGGTGGAGGAAAAAGAAAACAATCCACCAGAAAAACCACCAGTCAATGGAAGAAGCAAAAGGTTCAAAGAAATTTGGACAATGAATCATTTGGACAGTTGATAGATGCAGATGAGGAACAACGAGAACAAGAAGAACATACAGAAGAAGAAGAGGAAAATAGAGATGATGATGAGAAACAGAATGATGAGACTACTGAAGAACCAACAACTGTACCTAAAAGAGATAAAGATGACAGAATTGCCGAATATCTCAACTGGAAGAAGGGAGACTCCAGACTTCAGCTCCACAATTCTGAGCACATGTTTGAAGAAGAAGCTTGGTTCTTTGGTTTTCTTGGCATCAGAATCCTTGTAGGTGTTCTTGATGAGACACCACTTTGGGAAATGATAGAAGTGGCCAACGCAAAAATGTATCAGACTTCTGATGAAGAAAGTGGACAATCTGATGATGATGATGATCAAGATGATGATAATGATGATGGAGGAGCACAGTGTGACAAACCACTCTCAGCATGACGGTGAGGATGCAACATCAGCATACACAATTAATGATGATATAACTCTGCATGAGGGTTTTGGCATCATCAAAATGGGGGAAATTGTTAGGAACATTTTATTTGTTTTGATGATGGACATACTAGCTGTTATAGCAAGCATGAAATAAGTTAGAAATCTTTGTATATGTCTTTACATAGAGTGTGACATGTTGTATAAGTTTAGTCAGACAAGTATTGTACTAGTTGGTAGGATGGGTAAGTAAAACGGAAATCCGGCAGAGTAAAGGCAGCCAAGTACCAGCATAGAAGTATGAAGACAAATGGACTGACTTTTAACCCATGAAGCCTGTGATGACCTTGGATAAGTCTAAGTTGCACTACAAGTGATGAAATCTAAAGGTTTAAATATGGTGTACACTGATCTCACCCAAATCAAGTATCAGTGAAGTACAAATACTCTTGAAGAATCAAAGAAAGAAAGGAAGCAGTAAACCGGCAAAGTAAATTGTCTACCGGATGAGTAAGGAATATCTATGTTCAATAGCTATGAAAGTAGATTCACTCTACTATTCAGACAACATCTAAAATGGAAAAGTCAAGGTTTCCATCTGCAATAAGGAATCAAAGCAATATCAAGCAATTAATGCAGAATCAATGAAGGATGGATTTTATGATAGACGTATGAAGAAAATCCGGATCACTGAAATCAAGGTGAATTAAATCAGGAGGAATGAAGAATTAAATCAAGGATTATCCTCCACATTAAATAGCCAATAGAAGGATTTTTAAATCAATGATTGTCAAGGCTATATATAGAAGGTATTGACAGACAGACAAAACAACAATCAAGATATACAAGAACAAGCATAAACTCTATTTCTTAAGCCTTCTATTAGAATCTAAAAGAACACATCTAGAGATCAACTCAGAACTTGTTGGTCCCTTGGAAAGGCTAACACAAGTTTAGAGGGGGGGTGGGGGTGAATAAACTTGTCACCAAAAACTTTCCCAAAACTGAAAGTACCCCAGGAACTGAGTTTTTACCAAACTCAAACTGATGCTCAGATCAGTTTTGTTCCTGTCCCTTAACTTGTGTGGAGTTCAGTTAACTCAACTGAGTATAAGTCAAGACTGACTTATTCTTAGTCTAGTTAACTGAAAGCGGATAAAACTAGCCTTTATATTAACAACCAGATAATTATAACTGTTACGAAATAAAAGAATGCGTAAAGTAAATAAGCAAGTGTTATAGAGGTTCCAGGTGGTGTAATCCTGTACGTCCTCTCTTCCCTTGTGATACGGAGGAAAATTCCACTAGAACTTCTTTGAGATGGCCCGGTTACAAAGAGTCCTAAACTGATAGTCCTTGACTAATCCCTAGCTTCACTATCTAAACACTTGTAGAACAGGTAGAATTGCTGCTCTTCAATTGTTTGAAACACTGGTCCTTGAAGGGTTGAATTGCCTCTTCACCAGCTCATCACAACCATAGTCTCCCTGATTGCACTCTACTGTCCTTCACACCTTCTTGGTGTTTCACAGTCTAAACCTTTGATGAAATCAAAGTTGAGACTTGAATCAATAACTATGATTCAATTGATATCTAAGCTTTTCTTCTAGATAAGTAAGTTATGCACGGCTCTGTGTTTCTTCAAATAATATATCTTGATTCTGTTTGAAAGCTCTTAAACTCTTGAAGAAACTTCTTGATTTTGCAATTAAGCACTTGGCAGGAATTCTTTTGAAGTTGGCTTTCCCCCTTAATTTGATCTTTCTTGACTAGATAGATTTTGGTTATTTTTCCTGCTCCTGTTTTGGTTGTTGTAAGGGTAGTCTATTTATAGGGGTTTGTCTAACATTTATCCTTCTTGCATCTCGCAATGGCTATATTTTGTGACCGTTCTGCTGTGTCAGTATTTCATCCAATAGAATTGCTTTCTTTATGACGTTCTACTGTACTATCAGTTTATCGGATGACTGACATGTAAACTGAGTTTCCTTGTCAGTTTTACACTGAGTTTATCAAGTGTCAGTTTCTTAACTAAATTGGAGCATTGACTGAGATTTTACTCTCCTTCAAATATCAGTACTCCAGTTTTTCATCTGATTATAATTGACTTAATCAGAGTACACCATAACAAATTATCTTCCAAGATTTCATTATCCTTATGATTCTTGGGTCTTCATACAAGATCAATAAAGTCAGTTCAGGTCACCACAATCTTGCCTGAAGTCTAACTTTACAGTCTCGACTTGTAATCTTCATAACTGAGTTTGAACCCTCAGTTCTTCAGTCTTCTATAACCGAGTCTATGACCCTCAGTTCTTCAATCTTCTATAACTGAGTCTGTGACCCTCAGTTCTTCAATCTTCTAGATAAGCCAACTGAGTCTGTGTCCCTCAGCGAACCTATCTTCTTTAGTTTTACGTTGAATCTTAGTTTAACTAAATCTCAGTTTCTTACTTTCATAGTTCCGGGCCTAGAACTATTACAGTGCTTGTCTGATTTAACCTATACAAATATCAGACTCTATAAAATCCTATACATTAATATCTAGACATCTTTTTGTTTTGCACTATAACAGCTAGTTATGACACTTCATCAATGGGGTTTAGAATCAAGACTAAATAAGTGACGAATCATCATCAAAACATAAATTTTATTTCCATCAATTTCCCCCTTTTTGATGATGTCAATACCCTCCTTAAAAGCAAATGCAAAAAGATAAACAAGATACAGTAACTAACACAGTGAACTGAGAAACTGAGAATTTATTTGATAACTGAGTTACAATGCTGAGTAATAAAATACAACACAATTAGAGGAACTAGAAGACAGTTTCTTTTTACTTGATAGTTAAACTAAATTGATTATCATAGGCTTCCGCAACAGTTCTCATAGCATTATTTGTTGCTGTGCTTTCAATTCCATGAATGCTTGCCCAAATGTTCCATGATTCCGATAAACTGTGCTTGCTGAAAAATTTTCTTTTGAAAAGAACTGCGAAAGTGAAGACAGTTGTCCTTAGTCTTTCATTGGTGGCTGTTTTCAGTAGATTCTGAATAAATTCAGGTTCAGCCTTTTCAACTTTATATGATACTTTATCAAGAGTACCATGCTTTTCACATTTCTTGAGTATGTTAAAGTAGTGCATAAGCATCTTCTGCATATGTAGAAATATTTCAAGAGATTCTTCTTTTGATACTCCTTCTCTTTCTGGTAAATTTTTGAATAGACTGTAGAGACGAGAGTCCAAACCAAATCTTTTGTCAGTTGGGTCTGAGTATTTAACAATCAGTTCCATCTCCTCATCAGTGAATTCTCCTCTAGCTTTCTTCACTTCATTCAGTTTATCATCGGCGTTCGCAAGGGCTTGTGGAATCTCAGTTGCATGTACTTTTAGCATATCCAAACTTTCCCCCTTATTGACATCATCTTTATGAATCAGGCTCTTGATGTAAGCGTTCAATGTTTGTTGAGTTGATGCAAAAATGGTTTGAGCTACAACTGAGTCCTTCATGCCCTGTTCCATTAAAATCATTCTATCAACCAGATTATTGAGAATACTTTCCCATCTGTCTTGAGTTTCATCTCTTCCTGCATCATTCTCAATGGTTGTTTTCTGAAGCTCAATCAGAGTGTTTTGACAGTTATCAATGACGATATCCATTTTCTTTTCATGTTTGGTTCTTTCATCTTGACTAGCTTCTAAGGACTTTAGGACTTTTCCAAATAAGCTGTTATCGTCCTTTTGAATTCTGGTAATCTCATTATGATAGAATTTAATGAGATCAACCTGAGTAGGTACATCTTTTGAGCTTCCTGCTTGTTGTTCAGTGGTTTTGCCTATCTCAGCCTCAGTTGATTTAGCTTGCTTTAGTGGTGAGATAGCAACTTGCTTCAGTTTTTCTTTATATTCTTCCGACCTTCTTCTTTCTTCAGATTGTTTTCTAATTTTTTCCAAGTTTGATTGACCAACATCTCTTGCGGGTGATAACGGAACATTAAATTCTTCATATGATTCTTCTCCAGGCATGTTTGCCACTGTTCCTGCTATTTCAAGTGTAGACTTGTCAGTAGGAGATTTATAACCTTCTTTTTCTTCTTGTTGTGCATTAGACATAGTTTCAGAACTGGAACTTCCACTGCTTTCTTCAGAATCATCATCAGTATTTTGTTCTGTTGCAGTTTCTTTTTCTTGTAGAAAGGCAAGAATCCCTTTTTGTAAGTTGGGATCTTCCTGAGAATCATCATCATCATTCTTTTTGGAACTTCCACCAGCTGTAGCTTTCTTCCAATAACTATTTTTGATCAGCGCATATCCTTGATTCAGGAATTCATCGGTATTGATTATCTCCGATAGATTTGTAATGTTGTATAGATCAAATACCCATTTTTCGACAACTTCCATTTCTGCTTGTTGACTTCTTTGATTGGCAATGGAACTGAATTTCCAAGTTCGATATCTGCGCAGTCGCTCATAATCATCTATCAGAAGTTCTCCATGATCAGTTGAGGATTGTGTCTCAATTTCCTCTGATTCTCTTGTGATCTCCTGGTCATCTTCCAGAATAACATCTTCAGTTTGCATAGGGTCAGTTCTTGCAATATCTTCAGTTTGCATAAGATCAGTTTTGCTGGTTCCTCATTCAGTAGTGTTTGGGATTACTGATGACTCTTTTTCAATGACTGAGACTGAGATTGTTGGCTCAGTTTCAAAAATTTTCTCACTTACAGGTTCTTTAACAACCTGTCTTCCAGTAGGCTCAATTTCCAATTCAGTAACTGGAATTTCATTCATTGATGGTTCAATGAGTTCTTCATCATTGACTTGCTCATCCAAGTTAATGACTTTTTTTGATCTTGAGTCTACTTCGGCTCCTTTTTCCACAGATTGAGAAGCTAAAAATCCTTTGACTGATTCTTCAAATTCCATTCTGGAAGTAGATTTTTATGGAGTGGATCTAGATTTCGAAAGTAACAAAAGCATGTCCAATGTTGTTTTATCGATCAATCTGTCATCACGGTCAGATTCTTCATCACCATGTTCAACTCTCAGGGTCTGTTCCCCCTGAGTCTTAGCTTCTTTCTGTAATTCGGTTTCAACATTCTGTTCTTTGTTGACAACTTCAGTTTCCTTTGTCATTTCAACTTCCTATGAATGTGAAACTGGTTCTTGAGTAGGTAAAGCTTCAGTTACCGATACTGAAATAGATTCGGTGGGAGTAACTTTAGTTCTCACTACTGGTGCTGACCCTTCAGCAGTTTCAGTTCTTATTACTTGTGTTGGTGACACTTCTACTGATTTTTCAGTAACTTGATCAGATTTGCCTTTTTCTGAATCTTCCAACTGTTTCCTTCTTTTACTCAGTTCTTCAACTTGTTCCAAGACTTCATCTCCAGTTATAACTTTCTTCATCTTTCTGCTTTTCTTCTTTTTGGGTTCACTTACAGAACCTTCAGCTTTTCTTTTTCCAGCTTTTCCTTCCTTAGTAACAATCTTTCCATCGGCAACTGGTTTTTCTTTCCTCTTTGCAATTCCAAAATGATCGAGTATTCTTTGGACTGTTAATGCAAAAGTCTTTTTGTGATAAAATCGACCTTTCTTGACATCAGTTTTCTTCTTGGGTGTGTCAATTGATTGTGCCACTATTTGATCAAATAGATATCTTTCACAATTAAAAATTTCTTCAAACCAAATCACATATAGCAAATCCAATTTTGCTCCAGATAGATTGCTAAAGTTTCCTGCATTTCCAATTATGCAATTTGCTAACATCTTGGTGAGAAAATTGAATTCTGGTTTGAGTAAACTTGTGCTCCCGGTCTGTGAAACTACGGATTCTGCATCAATTGCTATATCTTTCCATAGTTTTTCCTTTTGTTCTTTGGTCAACTTGATGGCTGCTGTTCCTCCAGATTTGTCAAACACAAAAATTTCTGCAATTAGGTTTTCAGTAACCTTGATCTGCTTACCATTGACAGTAGTGGTAAAAGTGTGTGTGCTCTCTCCTTCTATAGCTGTACTTCCAAATTCATAGAAGTCTCCAATGCTTTCCAGACATGCACTTTTCAGATCGATGTTGAATACATCATCCAATTCCTTGATTTTTTGAATTTTTGCTGCAATTGTTTTGGCTAGAGTTTGATTAGTATATTTTGCAATAAACTGGTCCAGAGATATGATCATTCCGGGTTCAATATGGATTTGATTTAGAATTCTGAAAAATTGAAGATTCAGAGAGTAAATTCAAAACGTGAGGAAAGGTAGTTAAGAATAGGGTGGGACTTAAAACGTCTTGTCATAAATGTTTTGAGATTGCGAAAATATGGATGTGTGTAAAATATGGACGGTTTAGATTGAGAAGGACCACGTCTTTTCTTGACATCTGTAGCTAGACTGTAGTAAGCAGGGTAGATGAGGTGTATCTACAACTGTATACGTTTAGTCTTGTCTTTATGTTGAATTCAAAAACTCAGTTGTGAACAAAACTCAGTTTTTCGGTTTTCAGTCACCAATAATTTCCTGCAAAACAAATTAAGAAATTTTTGGTACCCATATCTGTTTGGGTCCTAACTGATTAGTTTTTGATGATGTAATTTTATTTTTAACTTTATACCTCTCTAGATATTTTGATTGAGTAAAGCCAGTTTTCACAAACTTTTCTTGTTTTGTCCAGATAGTTTTTGGTACGTTCGGTTTGTGAAACTGATGTGAAGGTTCATTCCAATCTTCATCAGTGGGAAATAATCTTCCTTTCATTCTGAGTTTATCATTCCATGAATGATCTTCATTCTTCGATGGATATGACTTGAAGATTTTTCTTATTGATCTCTGATCAGTTTTGCCTTTTTCAGCCTCCTGAGTCTTCTTGTAAAATCTGTTGGTTTGGTGCATTTTACCAATTGATTTTTTCGTTCTCTCAGTTTGTGCATTGGGCTGTGCTGAGTTTGTATCAGTTCTAATAACTTTATCAGTTTTCTGAGATCTTGACCGTTGTGCTGTCACAAATTTTAATGCAACTGAACTTGGTCTGAACTTAGAATTATTCTGATTATCAAACCCTAAACCAGATCTGTCTCCAAACGGTTTTCCAGGTGTGAACTGAATACCGGAAATTGGATCAACTGATGATTATATGATGTTTATTACTTTTGTCAATTCATCAGTTGGTCGAATTTCCTTAATTCCATTATTAGTTTTAATTAAATTGATCTCAGCATTCAATCTCGAAATTTCAGTTTCAATAACTTTTTCTCCTTTTTGACATTCTCATAATTCTTTTGAATTACCTCTAATTCCTTTATGAGTATGTTCAAGGTTTCATTGAAATCTTCATTTTTCTGATTGTTTATTGCAGTGTGAGTTTTGGATGTAGATGCAATTACCTCTGGATTTTTGATAGATAAATTTTCTGTCAAGGAATCATCATCAATTAAAATTTGCTTCCCTTCTTCATTAACTTTTGCCTGTGCTGCTCCTAGCAGTATGATTTCCTCATCACTTTCACCTCCATAACTTATGGGTAAAACATCATATTTGGCCCTTGTGTTGGGTGGATCTTTAGTCAGTGTTTCTTCTATATAATCAGTTACTCGTAGCAACTCTTTTTCCGCTTCTTCTGAAAGATCACTTAGGGATGGAAATCCTCTTGATTCTTCTTTATCTGTGTTAAAGTCAATATCTTCATCATAACTGAAATTAGGTTCCGGATTTGTGTGAGAACTTGTAGTACTGAATCTTTCAAACACTTGATCCTGAAAATCATAAACAACATTTTGAAAATAGTCAGTCAGGGGGTTGTTTAGCCATCTTCTAATTCTAGATGTATCCATTTAATCTCAATAAGGTACTTCTAAGACTGATATAATAAGGGGTCTTCAACAATTGGTTGTTCCAATATCAATTGTAGGTATTGGAAATAGCTGATGGTCAGTTACTTCAAGCAAATAGACTGATACTGGATCACCTCCAAAAGGAGAAACCGCTTCGATACAATTGTTGGTATCGAAGATAACTGATGGACAATTGTTTTGAATAAACAACAGATACTTAAATTCAGTTCTGGATCTCATCAAAACAGAAGCACTGCTCCGATACCAATTGTTGGTCCATTGGAAAGGCTAACAC
Source organism: Gentiana dahurica var. dahurica (assembly GCA_024500145.1). NCBI lineage: Eukaryota > Viridiplantae > Streptophyta > Magnoliopsida > Gentianales > Gentianaceae > Gentiana > Gentiana dahurica. Next base: position 37,763,725 of record CM044907.1, read on the forward strand.
AAGTTTAGAGGGATGGGGGGCGAATAAACTTGTCACCAAAAGCTTTCCCAAAACTGAACGTACCCCAGGAACTGAGTTTTTACCAAACTCAAACTGATGCTCAGCTCAGTTTTGTTCATGTCCCTTAACTTGTGCGGAGTTCAGTTAACTCAACTGAGTATAAGTCAAGACTGACTTATTCTTAGTCTAGTTAACTGAAAGCGGATAAAAATATCCTTTATATTAACAACCAGATAATTATAACTGTTACGAAATAAATGAATGCGTAAAGTAAATAAGCAAGAGTTATAGAGGTTCCAGGTGGTGTAATCCTTTACGTCCTCTCTTCCCCTGTGATACAGAGGAAAATTCCACTAGAACTTCTTTGAGATGGCCCGGTTACAAAGAGTCCTAAACTAATAGTCCTTGACTAATCCCTAGCTTCACTATCTAAACACTTGTAGAACAGGTAGAATTGCTGCTCTTCAATTGTTCGAAACACTGGTCCTTGGAGGGTTGAATTGCCTCTTCAGCAGCTCATCATAACCACAGTCTCCCTGACTACACTCAACTGTCCTTCACACCTTCTTGGTGTTTCACAGTCTAATCCTTTGATGAAATCAAAGTTGAGACTTGAATCAATAACAATGATTCAATTGTGATCTGAGCTTTTCTTCTAGATAAGTAAGTTATGCACAGCTCTGTGTTTCTTCAGATAATAGATCTTGATTCTGTTTGAAAGCTCTTAAACTCTTGAAGATACTTCTTGATTTTGCAATTAAGCACTTGGCAGGAATTCTTTTGAAGTTGGCTTTCCCCCTTAATTTGATCTTTCTTGACTAGATAGATTCTTGTTATTTTTCCTGCTCCTGTTTTGGTTGTTGTAAGGGTAGTCTATTTATAGGGGTTTGTCTAACGTTTATCTTGCTTGCATTTCGCAACGGCTATATTTTCTGACCGTTCTGCTTTGCCAGTATTTAATCCAATAGAATTGCTTCCTTTATAACGTTCGACTGTACTATCAGTTTATCGGATGACTGACATGTAAAACTGAGTTTCTTTGTCAGTTTTCCACTGAGTTTATCAAGTGTCATTTTCTTAACTGAATTGGAGCATTAACTGAGATTTCACTCTCCTTCAAATATCAGTACTCCAGTTTTTCATCTGATTATAATTGACTTAATCAGAGTACACAATAACAAATTATCTTCCAAGATTTCATTATCCTTATGATTCTTGGGTCTTCATAAAAGATCCATAAAGTCAGTTTAGGTCACCACAATCTTGCCTGAAGTCTAACTTTACAGTCTCGACTTGTAATCTTCATAACTGAGTTTGAACCCTCAGTTCTTCAGTCTTCTATAACTGAGTCTGTGACCCTCAATTCTTCAATCTTCTATAACTGAGTCTGTGACCCTCAGTTCTTCAATCTTCTAGATAAGCCAACTGAGTCTGTGTCCCTCAGTGAACCTATCTTCTTCAGTTTTACATTGAATCTCAGTTTCTTTCTTTCTCAATTCCCAGCCTAGAACTATTACAGTGCTTGTCTGATTTAACCTATACAAATATCAGACTCTATAAAATCCTATACTTTAATATATAGACATCTTTTTGCTTTGCACTATAACAGCTAGTTATGACACTTCATCAATGGGGTTTAGAATCAAGACTAAATAAGTGATGAATCATCATCAAAACTAAATTTTATTTCCAACAGAACTCAAAGCTTAAATTCCACATCAAGCACTGACATTGATCAACAGTCTCTGTGAATCCAATTCCCATCAGTTGCAGCAATTGAATAGAGAAGTCTAAGAAGGAGTTGCACCCTTTGTGATTTCTGCTGAAGGATTTGTTAGAAATGAGCAGTGTGTTGAAGACTGAGTCACTGAAGCTCTTATAGCCAAGGAGTGATAGTCTTGGAGATTGTGAAGCTTGTGTAGCCAAGGACAATCTAACTATTGTATTGGTGAAAGACAATAGTGAATTCCTCCAATCATCACAGGAGAAGAGTGGATTAAGGTATTACACCACCCTAAACCTCTATGAACCTTTGTGTTCATTTATTTACTGCACTTTACTTTACAACATTTACTTATTTCATTTTATTCATATTATGTGTGTTCTCAACCTACTTTGTAACAACTTTTAAGAAAGGACTTATCCGCTGCCCAAAAGCTTTTAATTATAAGAAAAGTTTTTGAAACTCCAGTATAGTAATTCACCACCCATGTGACTATACTTTTACCCTTCTCTGGGACCAACAGTCTCTTCACATCTCTTTAGCACCTTACTTAACTTGTCCAAAAAATCATCATAACTGTCTCCAAAAAACCAAAAAATCATCCACAAAAATTTCTATAAAAATCCCCACTATGTCCGCAAAAGGAGACATCTTGCATCTTTTGAAATGTTGCTGGCGCATTACATAATCCAAAGGGCATGAGGTTATTCGCGAATGTATCACAAGGGCATTGTGTAGTTGGTAATAGCAAGCATACCCATATAGAAAATAATAGAATGCCTGGCTGCTCAGTCTTTCCAACATCTAGTCAATAAATGGTAGGAGAAAATGATATTCTCGAGTGTCGTCATTCAATTTACTGAAGTTGATACACACTCAATGTCTAGTGATCAATCTCATAGGGATCAAGTCATCAGAATCATTAGGATGTACAATAAATCTTCTATTCTTTAGGACTATATGAATGGGGCTGACCCATTCACTGTCACCAACTGGGAATATAGTCCCTATTTCCAACATCTTTATAATATCCTCCTTGACTGCATCTTATAACTGAGGTGTCAACCTTCTTTTAGAATGAGCCACCGTTTTCTTCTAAGGGTCATTATAGATCTTATGCATACACACATAGGGGTTAATCCCTCCGATATCCGCTATAGTCCACCCAAAGGCTCCCTTATGTTCCTTCGGTACTCTTAACAGTTTCTCCTCCTCTAAAGGTGACAATGATGATGAAATTATAAGAGGGAGAGTATCTTCTTGTAAAAACACGTACTTTGATGAAGTTTGTAGAATTACAAAAAAACAAAATAAAATGCGGAATTGCTATTGATCAAGTAAAAGTTACAAGTTAATTACAATGTTGCTGATCATGGGGTATTTATAGCTTCATACACATCATGAATCGGTTAGAAGTTGGTTACAAACAGTTACAACAGATTACAACTAAATAACTTTTTTTTATATTACACTATATCAAACTAATATTGGTTCAAATTCATCCCTTAAACCTTTGACGAATTTCATGGCATGTTCAGCCTCCATATGATCCATCAGATTGTTGATTGCATTGCAGTGACATTGAGGATCACAGGACCAGACTGTTACATGCCTGATGGTCTTGATTTTTTCCCAAAGAATCATTAACTTTGTGAAATATTGATTGACAGAGTCTTTGCCCTATTTCAGTAGATGCATTTCTTCAAGAAGATCTAAAAGCCTTAATGCATCAACATTTGAAAACCTTTCTGCAAGATTCTTCCTTACTGCATGTGCATTCTTGAGGTACATCAGACTTTATGCAATGGTGTTCTCGACAGAATTTAAGATCTATGATCTCACCATTGTATCACATTGCCTCGAAGCATGTAAGCCAGCTGAATCTACTTTTGGCCTTTTAATTGTGCCATCTACGAAGCCAATTTTATTCTTGGTGATCAACCCCATCCTCATGGACATTTTCCAAGGATTTTAGTTATTGCCATTCATCAATAGCTGAACAAGAACTAGAGAAGGATTCTCATTAGGATGAATGAGAATGGACTGGATGGACTTATTTCTTGTTTCTTAGCTGCCATGGCTATCAAAAACTCCAGAATTGATTCTCAAATCAACGATGATAGTGAAAAATGATCAAGAAATGATCAAAAACAGGAAAAAGGATAACAGTTTATTCTCAAGAAACTGAAAACTCAAAAAAAAAAGATGAAGAACACTCTCAAGTTTCTTCAAAAAACAATGGAAAGCTTTTAGAAATTCTCAAATTTTTGCTCTGATACCATGAAGAAGTTTGTAAAATTACAAAAAAAAAATGCTGAATTGTTATTGATCAAGTAAAAGTTACAAGTTGATTACAATGTGGCTAATCTTGGGGTATTTATAGCTTCATACACCTCATGAATCGGTTAGAAGTTGGTTACAAATGGTTACAACAGATTACAACTACATAACCGCTTTCTATATTACACTATATCAAACTGATCAGCAGGCTACTGAGTCTCTATAGTGTCAGCGGGCTGCTGGTCTTCATGCTGTCAGCAGGCTGCTGATATCTTCGATTGATCAGCAGAGTGCACTCAGCATTCCTATCAGCTTTTATACTGTAACATACTTTAGATTCGAAGGCAAAGGTTTTAGCCTTAAATTCTTTGATGGTTCCTCCAACGTTGATTTCAGTTGCTTCTCAGTCAACTACAGATCAAAGAACTTGTGCCACGAAGGTCTATGAATTTGTGCCATGAATCAAGATCATACTAGGACTTGATGAAACATGAGTTTATGGGAGAAGCGGTTTCAACCCTTCAAGTTTCTTTAGTCAACTTATCATTTCATAATCTCACATTTCTACCCTTCAAGGACCACTGAAGCATTTGGAGACGTGGAAATTCGACATGTTATCCAAGTGTTTAGATTGTGAAGCTAGGATTAGTCAAAGACAATCATACTAGGACTTTTTGTAAATATACCTCAAAGAGAACTAGTGAGTTTTCTCCAACATCACAGGAGAAGAGTGGACTGACACGATTACGCCACTAAGGACCACTATAAACCTTGTTGTTTTATTTCTACAATTGTTTTACGCATTTACTAACTTCAATTTATATTTCAGTATTTATTTCAAGCAACAGTTGACATTCTAACTGATTAGTTTCACACAGAGCAATTTGTTGAGTTCACCAAACTTATCACATCATATTTCAATAGAACAACAAGATCTTAAATGGCTTTATAATTAATCCGCTGTATTTAACTCAGATGTAGAAATAGTCAACAGACTATAATCTCATCAGGGTTATCTTAACTCCAAGAAAAGTTTTAAGTGACAAGTTTATTCACTCCCTCTAAACTTGTCTATAGCCTTTCAAAGGGGCCAACAATTGGTATCATAGTAAAGCTTCTGTTCTGAGGAGATTCCCTCTTGTTGTTCTTATTGAAAGGCTTTGAAAAACCTTTTCCGAGTGCTGTTTTTCAAATCTGCATCATTGAAGCTAACCAGTTTGTTGGAATGGATTGTTTTGATGAATATAAGAGACGTTTGCAAGCTTACTTGGCAGCCACACATGACAAAATGATGGATGTTTTGACTGATGGCCCTATTCAGATCACTCATATGCAGACAGTAGAAGGCATAGGTCAAGTCTGGGTTCCCAAACCCTAGGAATACTAGACAACTAATGATATGAAGTATGCCAATATTAACAATATAGTTGTGGTCATTATTTATAGGACTTTGGCACTAACATTTACTTAAAAGTCAATGATTGCACAACATCTAACGGAATCTGGGATAAGCTAAAAATGGTTTATGAAGGAACTGACTCGATCAAGGAGAACAAAGTCGGTGTTGCAAAATAGAAGTTTCAAGAATTCAAAATGAAACCTGGTGAGACCATTAAGAAACTGGAAGGAGGGTTTAATGCAATCATGGATGAGTGGCATTGATGAATATTGTCTATACAAGAAAACATATAAATGTCGAGTTATAAGAATAAGAGCCTTACCATCAATTTGGAAAATGAAGGTGACTGCTATGGAAGAGTCGAGAAATATCAAGACTTAGAATACTTTCAAAATTTTCTCAGATCTTAAAGCATATTAATTGATCTATACAAGTTGCTGAAAAAGAGGTACCGAAAACCTCAACACTTGCTGCTACAAATGAATATCAGATATCCATTAGTCATGCTGAAATGTTGGTTGAAATGGAAGAGCAAATGGCTTTAATGATGAAGTGAATTATGAGGATGAAAGCTGGTCAATCATATACCAATAAGTATATCAAGAAGGCACTAGAAAAGAAAGAAGAACCAAAAAGAGCAAGTGAATATTTTTGCTATCACTGCAAGAAACCAGGGCACTTCAAAGCTCACTGCTCTGAGAAAGTGAATAAGAGAATAGACAAGGCACCTAGAAGACCTGCCAAAAGGGCATTATTGGCTGGTGATGATTCATACATGAAGTTGATTCTGAGAAAACCCTGTCTGGAGCTGAGTTAGATGATACAATACTTATTGATCACATGGAGGATGCCACAGAGGTAATAAATTCTGTATCTAAATACACCTTAGCACGTAGTGCATGTTCTTCTACTGCTAGTTCCAACCCTAGATGTTCAGGTGTGGAAGAAACTTTTGATGTCCTACTAAACAAATGAGAGAAATACAACCAGGTTATGAGACTGTGAAAACTAAAAAAGAGTCATTCATAGCTGAAATTCAAAGGTTGAATTCTGAACTGAACATTCTCAAGTGAAGAGAAGTTGAGTTTATCAAGACTCATCAAAGACCTGCTATGTCAGCAGCAGGTGAGTAAATGGCTCACTCAAGTTCATCAACTGTATTCAAAACATGAAAGCCCTATAGAGATATGATAAGTATTGGTTGTGATTCTCAGCAAGCTTTCAAAGATGGACCTAGTAATGCTGCAGAATCTAGTGCTAATGTTGGACATAAATTCATAACAGAACAAAGGCATGAACCTGAGAAGGCTACTGAGATTTCTATGCCTGCTTAGAATGCTTCAAAGAAGCAAAATCATAGTACTAGAAAATGAGCAGGACCTAACTACAATTTCATATAAAAAGATAGGTTTGCTGAAGTTCCTATAACTGCTGAAAAAAGATCTACTGCAAGAGCTAAAGGACCATAAAGAACTGATTTGAAGTCAGCAAAGAACTAGAAAAATCCCAAAAACACAAATGTCAGATCAAAGAATGCTAATCATTCAAGAGATAACTATCTCAGGGGAAAGGCGGTTTATTTCCTACTTATGATGATTGGGATTTTTCTGCACCTGCCGTTAGATCATCAAGATATAACCAAATGCTAAGGTCAGACCTCAGTAGAGGAATCAACAGAGATCTCAACCGATAACTCAACAAAGAACTCATCAAAGACCTCGAAAAAAAGCTATACCTAAAAGACAGCAGAGTTATGGTTATGCTATTGCATCTAACAACAACAAGCACAATCGACAATATTTTACTCCAAAATTCCAGAAAGCATATATGAAGAAACCAAAACCTGCTAAGAGAAAGTACATGGTTGTGAGCTTCATACATGAAAGAGAGTGCAACTCTGAAAGAAAAGACCTTATGGGTATGGTCCAAGAATTGTACTCACTGTGGACAATCATGGACCCAAGCAGCTTGGGTACCTAAAATGCATTAATTTGTTTTGCAGGGAGTGTGGTACTTTGATAGTGGATATTCCAGACATAGACAAGAAACCAAGGATGCTTAGAAGATTATTTTGCCAAAACTGGACCAAAAGAAAACATTGGAGGCTAGGAGAAGCTTGGATATACTAAAGCTTATGGAACGCTAGTAAAGAATGGACTGAAGATCAAGAATGTTGCTTATGTTGAAGGATTTCAATACAACTTTCTTAGCACAAGTAAATTTGTGATAGAGGACACAATGTTGTTTCAAGAAGAATAAATGTATTGTAGAGAATGAAGTAACCAATCAAGTTGTTCTATCCAAGATTAGAGATGAAAATATGTACATAGTAGAAAGGTCAACTGATGTACCTAAAACCTGTCTAGTAGTGCATACCAAGTCAGAACTAAGCTAGTTATGGCACAAGAGGCTGAGTCATCTAAACTTGGATGATATAAATATTCTAGTTAAAAAAATCTTGAAGTTGGTTTACCTAAAGTTACTTACAAGAAAGACAACATTTGTGATGCGTGTCAGAAGGGAAAGCAAATCAAATTAAGTTTCAAGACCAAGTCTAAGCAATCAACAAGCAGAGTGTTTGAGCTATTACATATGGATTTATTTGGCCCAGTTACACCAATCAACATAAGTGGAAAGAGGTACACTCTTGTAGTTGTGGATGATTATTCAAGATACACATAGGAAATTTTTATGGCTTAGAAGAGTGAAACACTATAAAAGTTACCTGAGTTGCTGAAGAGATTACAAAATGAGAAGAGCCAATCCGTAATCAAGATCAGATCAGACAAAGGAACTGAGTTTTTAAACAAAGTAATCAGAGAGTACTGTGATGACGGTCAACTTGGTATCATATTTTGCCACCAACTTACCCCATATTTGTGCTATGAATGGTGAAAATATTTATGAAATAATGGGTTAATTAGCTAAATGAGATTAAGTCACGTCCGGGGTGACTAAATTTGTATTATGCATATTAACCGTGTATTTTATGCGTTTTTTGACGGACATAGAAGATACTCTGTGTGGTATGAACTTATTGACAAGTGAATAAGTGTTTGGAGCAATATTTGGGTTGATCATGTGAGTTAATTGATAAATAAGTGACGAAGCCGAAGGTTGAAGTGTTTCGAGCATTGATTGGCCCCGAGAATCTGCTTGGTGAGCTTGCAGTGCTGTTTCAGAAGCCTTACAAGACGTATTGGGGTTTGTCTTCTGCATGAAATTTTTATGTCTTCAAATGAGGATTCCAACACACTTTGAATAACCCAAATAGAAGTTATGGTCAAAATACCGAAGCTGTGTGACCCAGAAAGCTCGATTAGGCCAGCCCAGCGAAAACGGACCAGAAATGCATTTTCTTGTCCACCAAGGATTATGTTATCCCTTAGATCGGTTTATACACTATATAGGATGCATTAAGGCAGCGAATTCGTATCCATTCATCATTCAATCATTTTTCTTATTCATTCTTCCATCAATTAGATACAATGTAGTCTTTTGGTGAATAAAGTCTTATTTTCTTTTCTTCCAAATAAATCATGAGTCTTTCATTAGATAGTTGTGCTTGGTTTATGTTCTTCGTAGATCAATTCGAATCGCCGAAGGGAGAGAGAATTGAGGAGTAGAATATTTTTTCGTCATGGGTAAGATCTATTCTAGTGTTTTATTTCTTTTCTTGGATTCATGATTATTCTTGTCATAGATCTAGACTATGCTTTCATCTAAACAACTATGAATTAGTTAAACAAACCTTAATCCTGATTATTCAATTCGTCAAAATAAAAACACAGAATTAACGGTTGCGTTCTCTCGATTCCGCGAAGGTCTATAATGTCGAATTGAGATACATAGTAAACCCTAATTCTATGGTTCTGCATCAGCTACGTTGATCGACATGTTAAATTTACATTTTCTTAGCCTGATCACCTACTTGCATGTCTTCATAAATTAACATGAAGGACATATAGTGAAGTGTTAGTTAGGACATAGTTTGGATCGATCTTTAGGAACGACCTAGTCATTCTCAGTAGTTGCCTGAAGAGGTTCTCGGTCTTGAGCCGACACTCTCTAAAACATAATGTATGTCGGTTAATACAACCTAAGGTAGTTTAACTGCACATAGACATTTGTTGTCCATTCAATGGAAGTAAATAAGGATAGGAGACTGCACCCGTAGCTTAATTACACATGTAAAACAGATCAGAGATAATCATGAGTTAAAGGGAGATTAGTTGTGAATAGTTGGCTAATGCCTTTTCATTACCTAATTGACTATTGGTTTATTTGCATCTCGTTTACTTACTTTTCTTTATGCTGGACGTTGACCACCCCTTCCGGTTGGCCTATAAATTGTGGTTGTGTTTGACTTAATTAAATAATAGTCTCTGTGGGATCGACCTTGACTCGCCTTGCTATACTACCACTGACCTAGCCCTCTTGCAAGTAGAAGCGACTTACACGCGATCAAGTTTTGGTGCCGTTGCCGTGGACTATTTATCTAATTGTTGGGCATAGCCATCAATTTATGGTTAACATTTTTTGTCAAATTTTTTTCCCGATAATTGAATAAAAGTGTGAAGGTTTTTTTTATCATCTCTATGTCCTTAAGGTTGTTGAGCAAAAGGATGTGCAGGAGTTTTTTTTTTTTTACTTCGCATGATTATTTGGTTATTATTTTGAGTCTCGAGTCTTTTTTTTTGGAGCCTGGTAATAGTATTATTGTGTTTAAGTAATAAAATTGTTATGTATTGTCTTACGTTGTTTATTGCACTTCTTTTCTAGTTGTGCAATTTATTGCTATGTGACACAATTTTCTTGTTACTTATTCGCATCTCATGGTACTAATGGCATTTGCGAAAGAATTGTTTGTATTAGCTGACCTAGTGTAGATTACACCTTGGTAAAAGCCAACTTTGGTTCCAGTTCATTCAGGGCCGGTCCTACGTTTTGAGAGGCCTTAGGCGGAGAAAAAAAATAGGGCCTATTAACACGAAAAAAAAATTCGACCGAAAAATGATTTTTTTCTAGTATTCAAATTCATTTCATCATTTTCATACCCAAAACATACATATATATATATATATATACATATTACTAAATATTAATTCAAGTATTCAACAATTCAACAACGCTCTTGAAGCACATTTGGAGGCGAAATCACTAATCAAAGTATAATCGTCAATTTCATCAACCGATTTCCGCTCAATCGATATTATGGCCAACCCATTCAAGCGTTCTTGAGTCATCGTGCTTCAAGATGAGTCTTTATTAGCTTCAACTTCGAAAAACTTATGAAATTTTTTATTTTTTTGTATTATGAAATTTTATGGGGCCTTTTTATTGGGTTTTTTTTAAAAAAATTAATTTGGCCTTTTTATTGGGCTTTTTTTCTGAAACATTGGGCCTTTTATAGTTTTTTTTTTTTTTCGGGTATAAGCAAGACATATATGTGCTGGGCCCCCCGGTGGCATTGGGCCTAGGCAGCTGCCTGGCTTGCCTAAGGGTTGGGCCGGCCCTGAGTTCATTTATATGATCCGCTTCAGACAATTAGCCTAGTTCTTCTACTTAAATGTTCTTCTTTTTCCTACTTTTTTTGCTTTACTTTCCACATTGGGGACAATGTTGAGTTTTAATGTGGGGGTAGACATAACCCTTAGTTTGAAAAATTGAGACACACTTATGCTTAATTTTGTGAATTTTGATGCAATGAATTGAATGAATTAGAGTCTTTAGACCGTTAAAATTTCTTAATTACATACTCAATTATTTAATAATGAATAAGGGGTCTGTCAACTATTTGAAGTAGTGGTTTATTAACCATCTATCTTGTTAGGGAATCGACCTTCTTAGAGCACGTATAACTCACTTTCTTCAGTGTGTAGTTAGATGGCGCATTATGTTGACTTGAGTTGACCTTAGTTATCTCAGTTTGTTCTACCTATAGTCATTTAGGTCTTGTTTTGGATCTTATAAGTGCCAATGATTTACGGATTTGGTAGTTTATCAAAATGTGTAGACCGTGAGGATAGTTAGAATATTGAGAGAGACCTACCTGCCCCAAAAAGAAGCATTTCTTTGGCAAGAGGGTAGCAAGTTCTGTGTTAGGTTCGGTAGAGTTTCTTGCTAGGAACCCACTATTGAAAGTCTCTTATACCCGGCCCTCACATAAATAATAAATAAGATAAACGTGAGCCTTAGAGTAGTACTCGGTTCTCGATCCACCTTGCCCAGTTGATTGACCTACAATTAAAATGCATAAATAAAATTCATAAAAAGTGACGAAAAGGAACAAACATGCTTGAGATTTTCTAAGTAATCCCTGGGTTGATATAATGTGATTTTTCAGCGTCGTTTTTGATTGAGAGTTATTCACACACGTCGGTTCTACTACGAGATATTGCCTAATAGATTACTTATGGATATGTGTTGACACTCATATTATTTAGATTTCTTGAATGAGTCTGCTCTTAATTAGTTTGTAAATGTTTTGGGGGTTTGTTTGATTTGGTTTTTGTTTGGGACAATCAAATGCTAAGTGGTGGGTAGTTGATGATGGTCAACTTGGTATCATATTTTGCCACCAACTTACCCCGGATTTATGTTATTAATGGTGATAATATTTAAGAAATAATGGGTTAATTAGCTTAATGTGATTAAGTCACATCCGGAGTGACTAAATTGGTATTATGCGTATTAACCGTGTAATTTATGCATTATTTTTTGGAAATAGAAGGTACTATGCATGTTATGGTTTTATTGACAGATGAATAAATGTTTGGAGCATTATTTGGGTTGAATATGAGAGTTAATTGATAAATAAAAGAACAGAGCTGAAGGTTGAAGTGTTTCGAGCAGAGATTGGACCCGAGAATCTGATTGGTAAGATTTCAATGCTGTTTAGAATCATTACAAGAAGTATTGGGCTTTGGTTTCTACATAAAATTTTTAGGTCTTGAAATTAGGATTCCAACGCACTTTGAATCACCCAAATCGGAGTTACGGAGGTCAAGTTATGGTCCTAATACCAAAACTGTGCGGCCCAGGAAGCTCGATTAGGCGAGGCCCACCCTGGCTTAGGCGAGCCAAGCAAAAATGGGCCAGAAACACTTGTCCTCCAAGGATTAGGTTTTCCTTAGGTTGGTTTATACACTATAAAAGAGGCATTAAGGCTGCGAATTTGTATCCATTCATCATTCAATCATTATTCTTATTCAATCTTCCATCAATTAGATACAACGTAGTCTTTCGGTGAATAAAATCTTCGTTTCTTTTCTTGCAATAAATCATGAGCCTTTCATTATTGAATTGTGCTTGGTTTATGTTCTTCGTGGATCAATTCGAATCGCCGAAGGGAGAGAGAATTGTGGAGTATAATCGTTCTTCGTCATGGGTAGCATCAATTCCAATGTTTTATTTCTTTTCTTAGATTCATAACTGTTCTTGTGATAGATTTAGACTATGATTGCATCTAAACCACTATGAATTAATTAAGCGAACTTTAATCCTGATTATTCAATTCGTTAATACAAAAATGCAAAATTAACGGTTGCGTTCTCGAGATTAGGCGACGGTCTATATCACCGAATCGAGATACCTAGTAAACCCTAATTATGTGGTTCGACGTCAGCTACGTTGATCGACATGTTTAATTTACATGTTCTTATCCTGATCACCTATTTGCATGTCATCATAAAACAACATGAAGGACATATAGTGAAGTGTTAGTTATGGCGTAGTATGGATCGATCTTTAGGAACGTGCTACTCATGGTCGATAGCTGCCTGAAGAGGTTCTCGGTCTTGAGCCGGAACTATCTAAAACTTAATGCTTGTTGGTTAATACAGCCTAAGGTAGCTTAACTACACATAGACGTTTGCTATCCTTTCCATGGAAGTAAACAAGGTTAGGAGACAACACCCATAGCTTAATTACACATATAATACGGATCAATGTAATTACTGGTTAAGGGGAGATTAGTTGTGAATAGTTTGTTAATGCTTTTTCAATACATGATTGATTATTGAATTTATTTGCATCTCGTTTATTTACTTTTCTTTATATTGGTCATAGACCACCCTTTTCGTTGGCTTATAAATTGTGGTTTTGTTTGATATAATTAAATAATAGTCTCTTTGGGATCAAACTTGACTCAGCTTTCTATATTATGATTGACCTAGTCCTCTTGCTAGTAGAAGCGACTTACACGCGATCATATTGTGAGCATAATGGTATTCTACACAAACTAGCTGCTCCAGGGACACCTTAGCAAAATTGATTTGCTGAAAGAAGAAATAGGACTCTCAAGGATGTTGGAAGGAATATGATAAGTGAAGCTAATCTACCCTACAGATATTGGGCTGAAGCAGTAAATACAACTTGTTACACACAAAACAGATATTTGATGAACAAAAAGCTGGAGACCGTATGAGATTTGGAATGAATGGAAACCCAACATATCTTACTTTCATGCTTTTGGAAGCGAATGATTTTATAACAACAATGGAAAAGATCAACTGAAGACATTTGAACCTAAAGCCGATGAAGGAATTATTCTAGGTTATTCTTTTGTTAGAAATGCAATTAGAGTGCGTAACAAAAGAACCCTTGCTCATGAAAATCAATTCATGTGGTGTTTGATGAACCAAACTTTATTGGAGAAACACTTGAACATATTCCAGAATCAAGCAATCAACAAAAGGAAGCAGATCCTTTTTTTGTTGGAGTTGAGAAGAGACATGAAGACTCGAAATTTTCAGATGACAAACCTGCTGACAATTCTGTCACTCCCGCTGATAATCCTGCTGAGGATCCAAATGCTACTTCAGTAGAACCTGTTGCTAAAAATAAAACTAGTCAGAATACTTTGAACTGGCGGATAAATCACCCACTTGAACAAGATATTAAAGATGTTCAACAAGGTGTGAAGACAAGAAAACAGCTGGATGCTATGCTTACTTGCTTTTTTTTTATATCTCAGTTAGAACCCAAGGTCATTAAAGAAACAAATGTTGATCCTGAATGGATAATTTCTATGCAAGAAAAGGTGAATGAGTTTGAGAGAAAAAAGTATGGGAACTAGTTGATAAACCTGATCATGTTACGTCAATTGTACTAAGTGAGTTTACAGAAAAAAGCTAGACGGAACTGGTACCATTGCTAGAAATAAAGCCAGACTAGTTGCCAAAGGATATTCTCAAGCAAAAGGAATAGATATTGATGAAACTTATGCACCAGTTGCAAGATTAGAAGAAATAAGACTTATTCTTGCTTATGCAACAAACAAGAATTTAAAGGTACATCATATGGATGTAAAGAGTGCTTTTCAAAATGGAATTTTGGTAGAAGAAGTATATGTACAACCACCACCTGGTTTTGAAGTAAAAGGTCAGGAAGACAAAGTCTACAGATTGAAGAAGGCTTTATATGGTTTGAAGCAAGTACCTAGAGCCTGGTATGAGACCCTGTCTCAATTTCTAGTCTATAATCGATTTACCAAAGGAACTATAGACAAGACTCTATTCAGAATCGGTGATGTAAACATCACCTTACTAGAGCAAATCTATGTGGATGACATCATTTTTGGATCAGAAAATGAAGTACTTTGTGAACAATTTGCTAATTTGATGATGAACAAATACCAGATGAGTGTGATGGTAGAGTTACACTTCTTTATGGGATTACAAGTTGCAAGATGGAAATTTAATTCATCAAACTAAGTACACTACAGAGCTATTGAAGAAGTTTGGAATGGAAAATCGCTCAAGGATTTCTACACCTATGGGTACTCGAGTTAGACCTAATGAAGACAAGGATGGCAAAGATGTTGATCAAACACTTTATAGAAAATGATTGGTAGCCTACAATATCTGATAGCATGCAGACCAGATATATCATTTGCAGTTGGAGTTTGTGCAAGATTTCAATCAAAGCTAAAGGAAAGCCATCTTGATGCAGTTAAAAGAATCCTCAAGTATCTGACAGAAAACTTGGAAGTTGGAATTTAGTACCAAGGATGGAGGGTTTAAGATGATATCATAATCAGACTCAGATTATGCTGGATGTAAAGTGGATAGAATGAGTACAACAATCACTTGTCATTTAACGGGAAATAGACTAGTGTCATGGTTTAGCAAAAAGCAAAACTCAATCTCAACATCAACAACTGAAGCTGAATATATAGCTGCTGCAAGTTTTTTGTGCTCATGTCTTATGGCTGAGACAAAAATTAAATGACTATGGGATAAATGAAAGTGAAATTCCTATAATGTGTGAAATGCAAGTGCAATATCTATTACTGAATATATGGTATTGCACTCAAAGACAAAGCACATTGATGTGAGACAACACTGCTGGATATACAGAAACCCGAATCCGGATCCGATCCATAATTGGATCATCAGATCTGATTCACAACTCTGATGGAGACACTCGATCATGCACAGCGGAAGCTACGAATTAAATTCGTATGTGATTTTACCATGATTTAATTCACATGATTAATTAATATAACTTCAAGAAGGTTGAAGAATTACCCAACAGAAGAGAAGCCATGATCTTCCGGATTGTATCTCTAAGAGACGACTGGTGGACGTCGATCATCGTAGTAAAACCTCCTTGAATATGCTCCAAGAAAAGAACTTAGGTTTTTTTCTTTTTCTAATGGATAGAACAAGAAACTAAATTTTATTTTCTTTTTAACAAAGGTGGCGCAATTATTGTGTGTCATTGTGTTGGGATGAGCTATCTTTATATAGGAAAAATAACTATTCAGAGTTATCCCCTTCACAATACAATTACCCTTTTCCATAAGGAAAAGTAATTGCAATAAAATAAGAGATAATCTCCATTAATGAGATAATGATTGTAAAATCAATCTCTTAATTTTCCATTAATTATCTAACAAATAAATAATTAATTAAATACACTTGTGACATAATCTAGGAAAATTTCTTTTCCTAATTTCCTCACAAGTGTGGTGCCACACGCCATTAAAATTAATAGAAAATGTATTTTCTATTTTACATATTATTCACCAAATATATAATATTTGCATATTCATTAAATAGACCAACTATTTAATTTATTCTTGAGGTTCCACAAAACGAGACTTCACTTGCATGTTAGGAGCCAACCCGGGGACCCTGGACCTATAACCTGTAGCTATAATAAATTGAATAAAATATTCATTGAACATAATATTTCTACTCAACTAATTAATTCCAGAATTACGCCACAATAAATCTGATACTGAACTCTATCGATTATAGATATAACTTATTCTCAGAAAGTCGAGTCAATAAGTGTCCTTTGATATAATCATTACATACAGAGTAACCCTCCATAGACTATCTGTAGCGAAGCAGGATTATTTCCGTAAACCTTCTTCATTACATGTTATCCTTATTTACGATTAACCCATTAGTGATCAATTAGTTCATAAGCAATATGAACTCGGCTGATCGATCAGTTTATAGGATCAACAAATAAGGGGATTGTCTTTCTACTTCCCGCAGGAAGTAATGGATTCCATATCTGTGAGACACACACTCCTCACTCATTCCAGAATAGTGCCAACGTGAAAGTGATTTGGACCGCGTCTCTTAGCAATCCTTAACGAACATATCAAACCATATCTTGAAACAAGCAAGCGACTGGAATCACATCAGGATTAAGGTTAATCCATATATGATCATCTTGTGATTTAATAAGATTTCTCAATCATGGAATTATAAGAGAAATACAGATTAAATCGGTCCAGTCCTATGTGAATACATCATATGTAAATGCCCCACTTAAACCAACAATGACGGTCCGGATAAGACGGTCACACCATAAAGTGTTCTAGGCGTATTAATGGTGGTTTAATCAATAGACCCCATACTTTGATTAAGTTCACCACGGACTAATAGTTCAAGTGTATCACCATATACTTAATCCTCACGTGTGACACACACTAAGTTATAGCTACATATGATATGACTTGGGGTTTTCAGTGATGTATTACGTATAAGCACGAAGCAAACATAAGATGAGAATAAATCTGTCATTTATTAATTATAATTTTTTTTTATCGAAATTTTCTTTTGGGCGGTACTTCCAACAATCTGCCACTTGCACGTATAGACAAACAACAATTGTATTTTAGGCACTACATCCAACAAACACCTCATAAGAGTTCATGCTGAGAATAAAGATGTGATTGTTCTACGTATTCCTATAGAATATCAGCTTGCTGACATTGATACAAAGCCTTTGGATGGTGAGAGATTTTCTAAGCTGAGAACTTATTTGGGAATTATCAAGGTCAGCTCAACATTGGAATCCACCAAGGGGATTGGTCTTTGCCATGTTGGGTGAGCTTACTTGAAAGATCAGTCATTGGGTATCAATGATTCCATTTTGTTCACCTGCTGACATTTGGACTTGCTGATAAAGAAGAGTTGATGAGAAAATGCTTGTTGCTGAGAAAACTATGTTGCTGAGAAGAAGATGCCATTAGTTGACAAAGCTGCAAAGCTTTGTTTGCTGAACTTTCAAGAAGTCAACATTGGTGAAAAGTAACACCAAAAATCTACTGTTACCATTATACTACATTTAATACCGCCGTAAATGTCAGAAAAGTTGTTACGGATAAGGACAAAAAAGATACATCGAATATGCAAACATTCAGAGTACAAATTCAAAACGGTACATGACCAAATCTGTAAAAGATCATTTACGTTCAGTGAAGAGACACTTGCAAAATCTTTATCAAAACCCTTCGCCTCAAAATCTTTCACTGAATTTTTTCCAAATCTTTTACAATGTCTTCCAAATACATTGTATTTGGAGCTGCATTATCAATTGATAAATTCATAGAAGATTGCGTAAAAACCTACTATTGGTGAAAAGATAAGGGAAATCAAGGGGTTGGAAGCGGTTTTGGATATTGGAGTGGAAAACAATATGATTATGAAGCTTTGTGTCAATTTTGGGAGAATATGAAGATTGATCACAATATCACATCAACATATGTTCATGGTGACAAGATCAGTCTTAATGGAGAGCCAATAATAAGAATCTTTGGATTCAAGAAACCAAAAAATAAGAGTATCGATCTTAGTACGTTATCACTAAATCAAAGGGATTTACTGAATGAGATTTCATCTGCTAAAGAATCTGCATCGATTTATTCAACTTTGGATGATATAAAGCAAGAATTTTCCAACCTAAGCCAATGGATAAAAATGTATCATGGGAAAATACCTAGGGATGGACACTTTATCAATTGACAAGGTAGATCTCATGGCTATAATCTGGTGAAAAGTTATATTTTAATTGGGCTGGTTATATAGTTAATCAGATGAAGGATCAATTTCTAGAAGAATCTAGGAAAGAGGCTACATCAACGAAGACTAATTCCAAGAAGAAAGAAAGATTTCACACCAAGAAATCTTTTGGATATTGATACAACACTATTTGGAAGATCTAAGTCATGGAAAAGATTCAAAGAAAAATGAGATTTCTTTAGAACATGCTGAAACATCAAAGAAGGAAGTTGATGCTGAAGAAAAGAACTTGTTGAAGTAATGAAAACTGAAAGTTGGGAACATATATCTGAGATTCCAATAAAAATTATTTTTGAACAAATTGCTGAGCAAAAAAGAGTCAAACGTAAAGATGAAGATGCAAAGAAGGTTGTGGAAAGACAAGTCTTTCAAGATCTTCCCAAGAACGAAACTTTTCAAGAATAAAAGAAGGAGCTCAATGATCAAATTCTCATAATATTTGATGAATTAGTCTTCTGTCAAGGTTGCAGATAATCCTATTGAGTTTATGATAGTAGAAGACATGGACAAATTTTAGAAAACTTTGCCCTTATTGATGGATCAAAGATCACTTTATACAAATGTTTTCACCGAAGATTCTAGCTATCTCACAGAAAGGAAGACTTTAGATTCTGAGCTAAAGAATTCACTAAAGTTACTGAAGTCACAAACAAGTCAGCATAATAACTGAAACAACTCAAAACTAGACGTGAGGCAACAAGCAAGGTTGACAAAGAAACTTTTGGCAATTTCGAGTGGGAAATATTTCAAAGGATTTTAGGACTGGAGACTCCACTGGATGATCTACATTAGAATCAACTAGCCATTGCTAGTAGTCAAGAGTTCATTTATGAACTAATCCTGAAGATGCAAAATGATGCCAAAAGGGGGAAGGACAAGAAAAGAAAAGTCAGCCAAGTCAACCAACAAAACCAACTATGATCAAGGAACATACTTTAGAAGAGCTATTCGACAAATATGCTCAATCTGTTGAAGGCCGAGCTACTCTTAGTCAAGAGTTGTGGGCTGAATTTGACAAAGCCTGCAAACCAAGCAGAAATAGATCAAGGATATGAATGCTGACGAAGCATTGAACTCATTTCTTGCTGAGAAACTACATGATTATAAGCTGAAGGCTTACAAGCAAGATCTGAAGATGAAGGAGAAATTCACTCCAAAGAACAAGGAAGAAGAATTGAAGTTTGATTTGGATGAACTTGAAGAGTACTACAAGAATTGTGTTGATGGAACTTTCAAACTTGTAAAATGGAGAAGATGGAAAGAATCTAGTCAAGTAGACTAAAAGAACACTTATGTAAGTGTTGAGGAAAACAAGTCAGAGGAATTCAGACTTCATGACAATGCCATGCTACTCCAAAAGAGCATAGATGCTGTAAAAAGGAAGACTACTTAGTTTGTTCTATCTATTTTTGATTACATATTCAGAAGAACCTTTTGTAATCAGTTGAGATTTTTCGAAAGTTAATGAAATATCTAGTTTTGTTTTGTTTTGTTTAATCTTTTCTTTTAAGGAGGGTTTTGGCATCATCAAAAAGGGGAAATTGTTAAAAATTAAATTGTTTTGTTTTGATGATGATTAATTTATTTGTTTATTTCAAACCCTATTGATGAAGTGCTGAAATTAGCTGTTATAATGAAAAGCTAATCAATGTCTAAAACTATATGTATAGGTTTACTAGAGTCTGATTATTGTATAGGTTAAATTAGACAAGCACGGTAATATAAATCTTATAAGTTTTTGTGGAGTCTAGGATTTCTGCTAAAAATCTAGTTAGTCTGCTGAGGTTTCAGACTCAAATGACTTTACCAGTGCTGATAGCTGAAGGATGAGGGTACAAACTCAGTTTTGAAGACTGAAGGATGAGGTTTCAGACACAGTTAATAAAGACTTAAGCCGAGGCTAGAAAGTTAGAAGTCAGGTAAGTCTGTGATGGCATGGACTTACTTTATAGATCTTGTATTGAAGTTCTAAGATCCAAAATAACAATATGATGAAAGGATCTTAGTTAATATTTTAATAAGTATAGTGTACTATGATCTGACAAGAATCAAAATCAGATGAAAGAAAGCATAACAACTGAAAAACTGGATTAAAGCTAAGTTTATGCGAAGACCAGCTGACTGTTGAGAAATCCAAAACATCAGCAATCTGAGTAAAAGTTAGAAATCAGAATCACTGAAGAAATTTTTGAATGTTGAAGATCAAGAATTCTGATTGGTTGACAGTCTGACAATATGATGGAATATGCCATAGAATCCAAGAAAACCGTTGGGAATTCAAAAATTCGAATGTTGGATTTCACACTATAAATAAAGGACTTAGCTACAAGGATAAAACACCAAGGCAATCATTGAGATCTAAGAACACTGAGGTTTGAGCTATCAAGTTTTTGATAAGTCTCTACCATCATCATTTCTGAGCTTATGTTGATCATATCGTGAAAATCTTCAGGTGTCTAAATGTTCAATGATCTACCCAATATTTGAAAACTTGATGATGCCGAAGCTGAATCACTTACTTGATTCAAAACATTGCTTTGATTTAATCAAAGGTTCAAGACTGTGAAGCATCTGATGAAGGTGTCAAGGATAGTTGTTTCAATCAGGGAGACTGTTGTCGTGGAGCTGGTGAAGTGGCCATTCAACCCTTCAAGGAATAGTTGAGCATTTGGAGAAGCAGCAATTCTACATGTTATCCAAGTGTTTAGATTGTGAAGCTAGGTTTAGGAAAGGATAATCATACTAGGACCTTTTGTAACTGTACCTCAAAGAGAACTATTGAATTTCCTCCAACAACACAGAAGCAAATTGGACTGACAGGATTACACCAACTGAAACATTTATACACCTTGTGTTTTTATATCTGCATTTACTTACTGCAATTTATATTTCAGTATTTATTTCAAGAAAATACTGACATTCTCTCTGATTAATTGCAAACCAAGCACTCTGCTGAGTCCACCAAAATCAAAACACCATAATTTAACAGAACAACAAAATCTTAAAAGTCTTAATAAGTAATCTCAGAAGACTATAATCTCAGCAGGGTTATCTTAACACCAAGAAAAAGTTTTAAGTGACAAGTTTATTCACACACACACTAAACTTGTCCATAGACTTTCAAAAAGACCAACATCTCAGCTACTTCAACGTCTAGTGCCACTTGATGTTGTAACTTAAGGACAAGTTCATCGATGACATCTAGCACAAAGCAGGCTTCTCCTTTATTTGCGTAACCCATAATCTTACACATGTTGGAGACTACGCTATCTTTGTTTACTCTTAAAATTAGCTCAATCTTGTGGACATTAATTAAGGGCCTATTGGTCACTAGGAATGGTCTTCCCATCACAATCAGCTTCCATGTCCAACACAACAAAGTCCATAGAAAGAACAAATTTGTCCACCTTCAATAACATGTCCTCTTAAACCCCACATGGTTGCTTCATAGACTTATCAACTAGTTGAAGGGTTATTGATGTTTCATTAAGCTCCTTCGTGCCTAACTTATGAAAAATAGACTACGGAATCAGATTGACGCTTGCCCCAAGATCACATAAAGCTTTATTCATGCACACTCTTCCAGTACAAGGTATAAGGAAGCTCCTAGGATCCTTAAATTTAGGCGGTAGTATGCGTTGCAAACCTACAGAGCATTCCTCGTTTAGGCAAATGGTCTCAAGACTTAACAATTTCCTTTTAGTAGAAACTGCTTTCATAAGAAACTTGGCATACTCGTGCATCCCAACAAGAGGTTTTACTAAGGGTATATTCACTTGCAAATTCTTATACATCTCTCTAAACTTCTTATAATGAGCATCATCATAATTCAGTTCCGATTTATGAGGGGGAAAGGGTAGAGATGTAGGATTAATAGTACCAGTTCTAGAAGACTTACCTGCTGCATGTTGTTCCTCGCCCTTGTCATCTGTTGGATCTGTAGATGCTCAACTCGTTGGGACGGTGTCTTGCCGAGTCGAGTCCCCTATTTTCTCTGATTCTGCTGCATTCTAGTTTTAACTTTGACTATCTACTTCTTCTCTCATTATCTATTAGACATATTTTAGTTTTAATGATGAGTGCCAGACTAGCTGTTATAGAGCAAGGGCAAAAATATGTCTAGATTGAATGTATAGGTTTGCTGGAGTTTGATCTTTGTATAGGTTTGATCAAATAAGCATTTTAAAGAGGTCAGCTGACTTGTTTAGTAGACCTATTCAGTCAGTAGAGTGTCTAAGACAGTAGAGTCTAAGAATCTGCTGATGGTTGAAGGATGAGGGTTCAAACTCAGTAATGAAGGCTGACGATTCAAATTTAGCAATGAAGGCTAAGGGATCAAACATAGTATTTAAAGTCAAGGATATGGGATCAGGATTTAGGGAAGTCTGTGATGGCCTAAACTGATCACATATACCTTGTCTAGAAGATCTAAGTTCCATATAAAGTATAATGGTGATTGGATGATAAGTAGTCAGCTGAGGTGTTTATAAAACATAGTAGACTAAAAGTCAGCTGAAATACATGGACATCGACAGACCTATACAACAGGTGTCTACTGAATGCAAAAGTCGAATTAATCCAAGTTTGTTCTGGAAGATTAAATGGATTAAGATGAATTACACGCCTTGGATTAACTAGTCAAATCAATGGCCAAGATGAAAGGAACGTTACAAGGATTCAGAGCCCTATGAAATGAAATTAAGTCAATGGTTGACAGACTAGACTGTCAAAAAGGAACCTTGACAGTGTCAGTACGGTACAACAAAGGAAAATTGCAGTCAAGATAGAGACAATTCTGAAATGGCTATATTTGAAATTCAAAATCAAATCACAAGAGTCTACACCTATAAATAGAGGACTCTTGATTCAAATTGCAACAACAAGAAGAACAACAACACAAAGAACAAGAATACATTGAAGCAATCAAGTTTTTTTTGCAAGAAATTGATATAAGTGCAATCTTACCCTGCTGATACTAACAGAGCTATAAATTACTGATCAAGGATTTTCTTCAAGTGTTTCTGCAATCATGTTCTATCCAGTATACACACTTGAAGATTTCAAGCTGCTGATCTTATCATCCTGATCAAAAGCTTGCTGAAAGTTGAATCACTTTCTTGATTCAACCCCTTCTTTTTCAAGAAGAACCTGTAGACAGAGAAGCACTACTGAAGTGTCAAGGACTATTGTGTTTTGTGGGCGAGCTGGTGAAGAGGCATTCCTACCCTTCAAGGACCAATGGAATACTTAGAAGCGGCAATCCTACTTGTTTCTAGTGTTCAGTTTGGGAAGCCATAGTCATTCGTCAAGGACAAACAATTTAGGGATTTTATAACAGCTACCTCAAAGTCTCTAGTGAATTCTTCCAACATCACAGGAGAAGAGTGGACTGACAGGATTACACCACCTGGAACCACTATAAATCTTGCATACTTTACTTTACTGCACTTACTCTCTGCAATTTATTTTTTTTGCATGTTTATCACATCAACCTACTGAACTAGCTACTGAATCAAACTACTTACACTACTGAGTATCCAAGACTTAGTAGCATATTTAAAACAACAAGTAACAAGGCTTAATTTAATATATTCCACTGCAACAATTTCAATAGCTTCAATAGTCAGCAGACTATTGACACTGCTGAGTTTGTAAAACTCCAAAAAGTTTTTAAGTGTTAAGTTTATTCAACCCCCATTTTAAACTTAACCAAATCATTTTCAAGGGACCAACAATTGGTATCGGAGCAGAGCTTCTATTCTGAAGTAATCCTACTTGTTGTGCTTGTGAAAAATCTTTGAAAACTTTTTCAAGTTTTTGTTTCAAAGTGTTGCATCATGGATAAAAACCAGTATACTTGGACAATGTTGATGTTCTCTCTAGATCGTTTTGATGAGTATAAGCGTCGTATGCAGGTTTATCTAGCTGCAACTCATGATGAGATGATGGATGTGCTGATTGATGGACCACTAAAAATCACTAAGTTCATAACTGTGGATGGTCAGAATCAGACAGTCCTAAAGCCAAAAAGTGAATGGGGTGCTGAAGATAGAAAAAGGGAAAACCTGAACAATATTGCTATTGATATTATCTATAGAACTCTAGATAGCAATATGTACATGTAGGTGAAAGATTGCAAAACTGCCAAAGAATTTTGGGAAAGATTGCAGCTTATTTGTGAAGGCACTGATGCAAAAAAAAAAACAAGATCTGTGTGGCCAAGCAAAAATTTCAAGAGTTCAAAATGAAATCAAATGAGGCCATTGAACATATGGAGTCTAGGTTCAATGAAATTCTAGATGAACTCACCCTGTTGAATGTTGTTTACACAAAAGAAGAGATCAACACTAGAATTCTCAAAGATTTACTTGCAAAAGAAGTTTGGGAAATGAAGGCTACTGCAATGGAGGAGTCCAGGAGACTACATGAGGAAGACACCTTCAAATTGTTTTTAGATCTTAAAGCTTATGTATTCAGCAAGGATCTTGTTGCAAATGCTAAGAAAGAAGCTACAAAGACTACTGCACTGGCTGCTGCTCATAAAGAAGAATCATCAAGTGTTCAAGATGATGTGTTAGATCAAAAGCAATAGCAAATTGCTTTACTGACCAAAAGAATCAGAATGATGAAATCTGGAAAGGCATATCCAAGGAATTTTGGCAAGAAAACAACTTAGAAGAAAGAAGAATCAAAGAAGGATCATGACTTTTTGTGCTTCATTTGAAAGAAACCAGGACACTTCAAACCTGACTGTCCTGATATAAAACAAAAGAAGGATCCTGACTACCTATGCTTTAACTGCAAGAAGCCTGGACATTTTAGACCTGACTATCCTGACCTACTGAAGAACAAGAGTCAGCAGAGGAAACCTGGTAGGAAAGCTTTGGTTGCTGATGATGAATCTGGCTATAAAGTGGAATCAGAAAAAGGAAATAAATCAGATGACACTGCACTCATAGAATATATGGATGATTATGCTTTCATGGCTCATATGGATGAAACTGAGGAGGTATACAATTCTGTACCTATGAACACTCCTGCTGAAAGTGATTGTGAGTCTATTGGTGGTTCTAATCCAAATATTTCTGACAATAAAGAGCCTCTGGATGCCCTCCTTAATCAACTATGGATAATACAATCTGATTATAAGATTGTGAAGGCTGAAAGAGAAGCACTTCAAGCAGAAATTCAAAGATTGAATGCTGAATTAAGAATTCTCAAGGGTAAGGAAAAGGATTATGAATAGAATCAGTATAAGTCTACCGCATCAGCAGTGGCAACTGAATCTGCTGCACAATCTAGTTCCACAATTGCATTTAAATCTGGAAAACTTTATGGTGATAGAACATGCCTTGGATTTGAAACTCAACAATCTTCTAAGGGTGGATCAAGTAAGGCTGCTGAACATAGTGCCAGAATTGGTCCTAAGTTTGTGGTTGCACAAGATCCAAAACTTCAGAAGGTTGATGAGGCAGTAAAGCCTGCTGAGAATGCTTCAAAGAAGCATAATCAGAAGTCCAACACCTAACAAAAATGCTACATCCAAAGGTAGGACTGCTGGACCTTCTAGACCTGCTGATAGAAGACCTGCTGCAAAGTCTGTGAACCACAAAAAGGGAAAATCCAAAAATATTCCAAGGATAAGAATGTTAATCATTCAAGGGATACTTATCTCAGAGGGAAAGGTAGATTGTTCCCTTCTGATGAAGATTGGAATATTCCTGCCCCTGCTGCTAGAAACAATAGATTTAACCATAATGCTAGGGTTAGACCTCAGTAGTGGAATCAACAGAGGACTCAGCAGAGACCTCAGCAGAGACCACAATACAGTGTTGTTCCTAATAGACAGCAACCTTATGGTTATACTAATGCTTCTAACAATATAAATCACTTCAAACAACATTTTGTACCAAAAGGACAGAAACCATATGTTAATGCTACACAACCAAAAGTTTTAATCTATGGAATGTAGCATACATATATGAACAAAAGTGCATCACTTTCCAAAGAAAACCTTAAGGAAATTTGCCAAGGGTTTTGCTTACCACTGAGCACTATGGACCCAAACAGGTTTGGGTACCTAAAACACATTAAATTTGTTTTGTAGGATGTCTGGTTCTTTGACCGTGGATGTTCCAGACATATGACCAGAAGTAAGGACTGTTTGACAAATTATGTGGCAAAGGATGGAACTAAAGTCAATTTTGGAAACAAGGACACACCAGGATATGAAGAGGGTATGGAACAATGGTGTAGGATGGATTGATAATCAGAAATGTTGCATATGTTAAAGGCTTGGATTACAACCTACTGAGCACTGGACAATTTTGTGATATTGGTTACAAAGTCACTTTTGACCAAGCCTACTGCATTGTCATGAGTGAAATGGGAGAACAAGTTGTGTTGGCTAGAAGAAGAGAACAAAACATGTATGTAGTAGACTGGACTACTGCTGTTCCTGAAACATGTCTCATTGTGCATACAAAGTCAGAACTCAATTATGGCACAAGAAGTTAAATCATGTAAACTTTGAAGATATAAATCAGTAGGTGAAGAAGAAGTTGGTGATTGGTTTACCTGAAATCACGTATAAGAAAGATGGAATATGTGATACCTGTCAGCAAGGTAAACAAACAAAGTCAAGTTTCAAGTCAAAGACTAAAAAATCAACCAAGAGAGTGTTGGAGCTGATAGATATTGTATCTTTTTGGACCAGTAATACCAACAACCATAACAGGAAACAAGTACACTCTGGTAGTTGTGGATGATTATTCAAGATACACCTAGGTGATTGTCATGAATAAGAAAAGTGAAGCACTTCAAAAGATATCTGAACTCTTGAAGAGATTACAAAATGAGAAAAGTGTGACAGTAGTGAAGATCATATCAGACAAGGGTACTAAGTTCCTAAACAAATTCATAAGAGAATACTGTGAACAAAATGGTGTGCTGCATCAATTAGAAGCTGCTGGTACACCTCAGCAAAATAGGGTTGCTGAGAGAAGAAACATGACTTTGAAGGATGCAGGGAAGACTATGATTTGTAAAGCATTGTTACCTGAAAGATATTGGGCTGAAACAATCAATACAGCATGCTACACATAGAATAGAACCTTAGTGAACAAAAAGCTTATGAAGACACCTTATGAAATGTGGAATGGAAGAAATCCAAATATATCATATTTCCATCCATTTGGGTGTAAGTGCTTTATCTTAAATCATAAGGAGCAACTGAGGACTTTCCAACCAAAATCTGATGTGGGAATCTTTTTGGGTTATTCTTCAGTCAGGAAGGCTTTTAGGGTACTAAACAAAATGACATTAAAGCATAAATAATTAATACACGTTGTTTTTGATGAACCTAAGTTCAATGGAATGGAGGCTGAAGAAATTCCAGAACCTGTTGTACACCAAGAAGTCACTGATCCAATAAGGTTTCTAATTCTGGAAGTGAAGAGGTCCCTACTGGTAACACTACTGATACAACAACAGATGCAATTCAAGGATCTGCTGATCCCCTTACTGAACCTTCAACAGACTCTACTGAAGATCCGGTTCCTGTAAATCAAGCAAATCAAGATTTACAATGGTTGATGGATCACCCTGCTGAAGAAGTAATTGGTGATGTACAACAAGGTGTAAGGACAAGAAGACAACTAGAAGCCATGTTTACATGTTTTCTTTCTCAAATGGAACCTAAAGTTGTTGAAGAAGCAATTTTTGATCCTGCTTGGATAATTGCTATGCAAGAAGAATTGAACAAGTTTGAAAGAAACCAAGTATGGACACTAGTGGAAAGTCCTAATCATGCAACTGTGATTGGTACTAAATGGTATGCATAAACAAACTTGATGAATATGGTACCATTGTAAGAAACAAGGCCAGACTAGTGGCAAAAGGCTATTCTCAAGCTGAAGGAATAGATTTTGATAAGACATATGCCCCAGTTGCAAGACGGAAGCTATAAGACTATTTTTGGCATATGCTGCACATAAGAACTTCAAAGTATACCAGTTAAGTCAGTTCAAGCTTAGAGATTCATCAAGGGGATTGATCTTTGTCATGCTGGGTGCGCTCACTTAACAGACTAGTCATTGAGATCAACAATCTCAAACTAACTAACTGAAACTAAAGAATTGACGGAACCCAAATTTTGTAAAAATGATTTCAGCTTCAGTTTTACACAGTCAAACAAAGTCAATAAATGAGTGGATAAAACCAACAACAGTTACATCGCATTTAATTACTGCCGTTTTTCTGTCAGAATTCGTAAAATGTATACCCGCATTATGTCAGATAGTACACTTCGGTTACACAAACCATGATGAAATTTGAAAAGATTGTACAAATCTATCAGAAGATCGTGGATCATTTCAAATTCCCACCCCTTTATATACAACCATTCCTTCACTCTATTTGTTTACCAAAAAGAAAATTCAAACTTTCACATCCCTAAATTAGCCAGATTTTTTTTAATGGCCGCTTTAAAGAAAACTCAAGAAGAACGGTGAATCACCACACCTGATACGTTCACACTTCAAGAATTCGAAGATATGTGTAGTAATAACCTTCTCTCCAGTCATATAGCTGAAAAGATTGGAAGATTACCAGGTTTACGAAATCTTTTGGAAGCAAAATTGCAAGTAGAAATGGACTTGGAAGGTCTCTTGCAATTTTGGGAGAATATGAAGTTACTGAAGAACTCACTTACAAGAGTTCGTGGACAGAAGATTTTTGTCAATGAAGACATCATCAGACAGCTTTTTGGCTTCAAAGACCCTCTTGTGAAATCTATTGATCTAGCCTGCTTACCCCTTCAACGCAATGCTTTTCTTAGACAGATTTCAGTTTTGAAGGAACCAGCAGAGGTTGATATGCATATTAAGGACCTTAAAACTGAGTTTGCTCTTCCTAGTAGATGGATTAGCAGACATGCCATCGGACAGCACAAAGGGCTAAGTAAGTTAACTGAAGATGGTATCTACCTAATGAATGTCATCTGGGATGGATTTGAGTTCAACTGTGCTGGATATATCTTAAATCAGATCAAGCAGCAACACTTGGATTAATTAGAAAGTATCAGTAGAGCCCAAGCTGAAGGAAGACAAACTAAAGGCAGATTCTGACTAAAGAAATCACTTAGCTTAGTGATTCAGTATTATTTGGAAAGAATCAGTAGTGGGAATAAGAATGCACAAGCTACTACAAAAGCTACAGCAGTTGCAAGTTCAACAAAAGGAACTTCCCAACCTGAAACAAAAAGGCAAACTGTGTCGCAGCAAATCGCTCACCAAAAGGAATTAAAAGGAAAGCTGAGACACAAGGAGAAAAAAATAGTTGTACGTTGTTTATACCCAGGTACTTCAAGTCAGTTCGCATCAATTGAGGGGGAACAACTACTGACAATTGACAGCAGGAAGCTGAAAGCTTTAGTTCCTGGAATTGTTTCTCAACCTCAACAGAGAATATCTGAGAAACAAGTTTCCGTTATGAATATTGAGCAACAGAAACCGGAATCTCAGCAACCAAATGAGTATCTCTTTGATGCTGAGAGAATTATCAAACTGATGAAGATGAAGCTCAAGACTGAAGATTCTCGAGAAGCTACTCTACCTAATGAAGAAAAACTATTGTTGGAGAAACTAGAAATACCAAGTCTATACGCATTATTTCCTATGTAAGAATTTCTCAACAACTGCTTTAACAGATTTCGAGAGATAGCCATGAGAAATGAATCAACCACATCATCCACACCTAAGGAAATTTCAAAGAAGAAATATGATGATTCACAGAAAGAAGTTCAAAAGAGTACAATTTTGCAGTCAAGCACCCAGCCTGAACAACCAGCGCAAACTGATACTAAGGAAGAAGAACTGCCAGTTGAAACTCAGACAACTGGCAATAAATAAGAAGGAACAAGAAATGATGTTAATCAACAACTAATGTTAATTGAAGATGCCAATCGGTCTCGAATCCAAGAAACAGAAGAAGAAGAAGACCCATCTGAGAAGCTTACTACAGAAGAATTGAGCAAAGTACAAGAAGGCTTGAAGATTATGCTCAACCAAAAGGATGATATAAGTGGTCTCCTATCACATGTATCCAACTATTTGGATTACAAGAAGAAAACTGATGTCTCAACTCATACTAAGTTGGACATTATCATGAAATCCACATCAGATTCAATTTCGGAGATTCTCAGTTTAAAAGAAAAACTTGAACAAGAAACTTTAGTAGATCGAGAAACTCATTCTCAAGCTAAATGGTACCTCAACAAATGGATTTATGTGCTAGAATCTCAACTCAGAAATGTCCACACCTCTCAGAAAGAGATGACAACAAATCAGAAGGAAACACATCAACTAATCAATGAGTTGTATGATGCCAAAAAGGGGGAAGTGGAGGAGGAAAAGCTGATGTTATGTGAAGAAAAATTAAAGCTTGAAAATGAGTTGACAGAACTGAAGAAAGCAAAATCAACTACAGAATCCAACATCAGAGAAGTTGAAGAACTAACTGATGAGCAGCTCATACTCAAATACAGTCAACCTGGTGACAGAAGAGCTACTCTCACTGAAGATCTTTGGATGAAATTTATTGAAGACTTCAGTCATGTCAAAGCCAAGTACAGATACAAGAATTACGAAGAATCACTCAACTACTTTTTATGTGATATTTATAGTAAACAAAAAATGGCAAACTACAAGAAGATCAAAAGGATTGAAGAAAAACTGCAAATCAGAGACAAAACTGAACACATGAAAGCTGATGTCAATGAGTTTGAAACTTATTACAAAGATGAAAAAGTCATTTGCTAAAGTTAGCTATGTGGAGAAAATGGAAGCTAACAAGCCAATTGGACTACCTCAAGACTTTCAGTAATGAAGACAAAAGGATTGAAGGAGAATATCGCCTTCATGACAAAAGAAGGAAGTATGACTTAGCTAAACATAAAGTTGTTTATGTTTTATCTCAGTTTATATTAAAATGTGTAACTCGATCCAATCTTTACAAAATCATAATGATATCCAGTTTCCAGTTTTACTTTGTTTTGTATTGTTTTTATCTTTAAGCTTTTCTTTTAAGGAGGGTTTTGGCATCATCAAAAAAAGGGGGAAATTGTTGAGAATAAAATTTAGTTTTGATGATGATTCATCTTATTCCAGAACATGTTTGTTTACACTCCATTGATGACGTGGTGAAACTAGTTGTTATAGTGAAAGGCTAAAAGATGTCTAGAACTGAATGTATATGTTTTACTAGAGTCTGATAGTTGTATAGGTTATATCAGACAAGCACTGATAGAAGTGTCGTAAAACTGAAACAGGAAATCATCTAAGAAACTGGAAAGACAAGTCAACTAATACTGAAACTCACTCAGAACTGAAGAACGTAAGTTCGCTTTGGGACAGAGACTCAGTTGACTTACCTAGAAGATTGAAGAACTGAGGGTTCAAACTCAGTTATTGAAGATTGAAGGACTGAGGGTTCAAACTCAGTATATGAAGACTAAGTCAAGACTATAAAGTTAGACTTCAAGCAAGTTTGTAGTGACCTGAACTGACTTTATGGATCTTGTATGAAGACCTAAGAATCATAAGGATAATGAATTCTTAGATGATATATGCCTATGGACAATAATAATCAAATGAAAAACTGGAGTACTGACATTTGAAGAAGACTAAAATCTCAGTTAATGCTCCAAGTCAGTCAAGAAACTAACAACTGACAAACTTAGTATAAAACTGATCAGGATACACAGTTTTATAATTCAGTCATCCAGCAAACTGATATTACAGTCAAACATTGTAAAGGAAGCAATTCTATTGGATGAAATACTGACAAGTCAGAACGGTCACAAAATATAGCCGTTACAAGATAAACGTTGATACAATTCGAATTCAAGCGAAATGAACGTTGGACCTTACACTATAAATAGAGGACTTCGCACCAAGGATCAAGGACCAAGAATTAACAAGATTACAAGCATTTTATGCACTAGTCTCGTTCATTCGAATTGCTATCATCTTTGCGCTAACAAGATCAATCAAGAATTTCTTCAAGTGTTCAAGCAACACATAATTTATCCAGATTCAGACACTTTGAAGAACCACAAACAAGAATGAATTTATTGATTCTCAGTATTCTTAATCAAAGGTCTAGACTACGAAGCAATCCGGTGAAGGATTTGCCAAGGACAGTTGTATCAGCAGTCGGGTAGACTATGTTTGTGGTGGCAGCTGGTGAAGAGGCATACGTAACCCTTCAAGGACCAGTGGATCAAGCATTTGAAGATCAGCAATCCAAGTTGTTTGACTGTTTAGATAGTGAAGCTAGGATTAGCTAAGGACTATTGTTTAGGACTTTTTGTAATAGCTCACCTCAAGAAGTTCTAGTGGAATTTTCCTCCTACACCACAGGGGAAGAGAGGACTGATAGGATTACACCACCTAGAACCTCTATAACTCTTTCATTTACTTTACGCATTTACATACTATTATTTATTATCACAGCATTTATCATTGTTTATTCAGCATACTGAAGAACTGATTGTTATACTGTTTCACAGCTCACAAACTGACATTTATCAGAATTCAGTTTAACACACTCAGCTTTCATAGAGAATAACAAGATCTAGAAAAAGGCTTCATTTAATCTGCTGCCGGTTGACTCAGTTTGTTATAAGTCAGTTTTGACTTAGACTCAGCTCAGTCAGCTTAACTCCACACAAGTTTGAACTGTATCTTAAAAAGTCTAAAATCTAGTTTTTAGGGACAAGTTTATTCACCCCCCTCTAAACTTGTGTTAGCATTTCCAAGGGACCAACAATTGGTATCGGAGTAGAGTTTTCTGTTCCGACTTAGAGCAAGTAACTGGTAATCAGTTGATAATCAGTTATTCGATACCAACAACTGGTATCGAGCAGTTAAAACTCAGTTGCTCTATATCTCATCTAGTTGCTCTCATTAGAAAGCTCAGTTTTTATATAATCAGTTTTCACTCACTCATAATGGATAACAATCAGTACATCAGACAAATGCTTATGTGCAACAAGGATTGATTTGACGAATACAAACGTTGTATGCAGGCTTTTCTAGCTGCTACTCATGACGAGATGATGGACGTTCTCACTGATGGACCAATCCAGATCACTCACATGCAGACTGTTGGTGAAAATCACGTTCGAGTTCCAAAGCCCAAGGCTGAATGAACCAGTGATGATTGCAAGCGAAACAATCTCACAACGTTTCTATGGCTATATCCTCAGAACTCTTGATAGCAGCATGTAATTGAAGGTGAAAGATTGTACTACTGCTAAGGAAATATGGGACAAACTTTAGCTAGTTTGTGAAGGTACTGACTCCATCAAGGAGAATAAGATCTCAGTTGCAAAGTAGAAGTTTGAGAATTTCTAGATTAAATCCGGAGAGACCATTGACCAAATGGAGACAAGATTCAGTGCAATCATGGATGAACTGGACCTACTCAAGATTGAGTATACAAAGAAAGTAATCAATACAAGAATCTTAAAGGCCTTTCCAATGTGTTGGAAGATGAAGGTCACTGCTATGGAAGAATCCTGAAGACTTGACATAGAGGATTCCTTTAAAATCTTCTCAGATCTGAAAGCTTATAAATTCAGTGAAGATTTTACAAGCACAGCTGCAATAGTCAAAGCTCTGGAAAAACCAAAGACCACAGCACTTGCAGCAACATCAAATGACACTCAAGAAACATCCACAAATAATCTTCAATAGTTGGATGAAAAGGAAGAACAAATGGCACTTATGATGAGTCGAATCAAAATGATGAAGAATGGTCATCCAGTAAATCAAAGGTATATCAAGAAGACTCCTGAGAAAAGGAAAGATGATGAATATCTTTGCTTCAACTGTAAGAAGCCTGGTCACTACAAAGCTGAATGTCCAGAACTGACCAAGAAGTCTCAGCAATGAACAACTGGAAGAAGAGCATTGTTAGCTGGAGATGAGTCTAACTACGAAGCTGGTATAGAATGATTATCTGATGACATAGCTTTGATGGAACACATGGAAGATTCCAATGAGGTATGTGAATCAAATTCTATATACAACTCAGCCCAGATTTCCATGCAAAATGCATGTTCTTCAACAGCTGATTCCAATCCAAAGAACTTAGAATTAGAAGAAACTCTTGACGAATTGATGAGTCAGCTTGTAACCATACAAGCTGGTTATGAATCAATCAAGACTGAGAAAGAAGCTCTAATTTTAGAGGTCAAAAGATTGAAAGATGAGTTGAACACGTTAAAACTAAGCAGAACTGATAAGGGAAAGAATCAGTATTAGCCTACTGTGTCAGCAGCAAGAACTGAATCTTTTGCTCAATCTAGTTCAGCCACTGGGTTCAAATCAGGCAAGCTATATGGAGATAGAACTGGCTTAGGATTTGATACTCAGCAAATTTCAAAGGCAGGACCGAGAAAGGCAATTGAACCTAATGCCAAAACTGGTGTTAAGTTCATAGCTGAACAATGTCCTCAAACTAAGAAGCATGCTGTACCAGTAAAACCAGTTCAACATGAATCAAATCAGCCACAACGTCAGTTGTCAAAGAAGTCAGCTGTAAACAACAACATGGTCAACCAAAAAGGTAAATCAGCTGTACATCATGAAAATCAAAAGGTAGATCAACTGCTGAATCTACTAAAGCTAATCAGGCTATGAACCAGAAAAACTTCAGTCAAAGTAAATCCAAGAATATCAATTACTCAAAGACTCACAAAGTCAGGGGGGAAGGTAAATTATTTCCAACTGATGATGACTGGAATTTCTCTGAATCCACTACTAAAACTGATAGAAGCAATCATTTTAGACAGAAAACTTATCACATGTTTTAGTCTAAAGGTCAGCAGAGGAATCACTTCAATCATCAGCAGAGACCTTAGTACCAAGGTCAGCCCAGACCTCAGTACAACAAAAATGGTGGTTATTATTCAAGTTTCAATAATAGAAAGTATCATGGAAATTAGTTTCAGCCAAAGGATCTGAGAGATCATATAAATTAGACACAGTCCAAGCATAGATTCTATGGGAGCGTGGCTTACATATATGAAAACAAGTGCAACAATATCCGAAGGATACCTAAAGGATATATTCCTAAGGTTGTACTGACAACTGACCCCCATGGACCCAAATAGAGTTGGGCACCTAAAACTGTTTAATTTATTTTGCAGTATATATGGTACTTTGACAGTGGATGCTCAAGGCACGTGACAAAGAGCAACGACTGTCTGAGTAATTTTATTGCCAAGGATGGACCAAAAGTTAATTTTGGAAGCAAAGACAAACCTGGATACACCAAAGGTTATGGTACTTTGATCAGAAATGGACTCACAATCAAGAATGTATCTTATGTAGAAGGATTGCATTAATTTACTCAGCACCAGTCAATTTTGTGACATGGGATACAGAGTCACTTTTGACAAAGATTACTGTATTGTCGTCAGCGAAACAACATTTCAAGTTGTTCTAGCTGGAAGAAGGAAAGAGAATATGTATGTTGTATATTGGACTACAGCAGTCGCAGAAACATGTTTACTTGTGCATACCAATCAGAAGTCTGCTGGTTATGGCACAAGAAACTGAGTCATCTTAACTTCGACGACATAAACACACTTGTCAAGATACAGTTGGTAATTGGACTACATGAGATTACCTACAAGAAGGATAGCTTGTGTGACGCCTGTCAAAAAGGAAAACAAGTGAAAGCTAGTTTCAAGACAAAATCTCAGCATTCAACAACAAGAGTCCTGGATCTACTACATTTGGATTTATTTGGACCTATCACACCAATCAGCATCAGTGGAAAGAAGTATACATTGGTAGTGGTAGATGATTATTCAAGATACAATTGGGTTATCTTATTAACCAAGAAAACTGAAACCAAGCAAAGGCTTACAAAACATCTCAAAAGGCTTCAAAATCAGAAGAGTGTTTCAGTTGTGAAGATAAGATCAGATAAAGGAACTGAATTCCTCAACAATGCGATTATCGAATACTGTGAAGAAAATGGTGTTTTACATCAACTTGCAACATCAGCCATGCCTCAACAGAATGGTGTAGCTTAAAGAAGGAATAGAACACTCAAAGAAGCATGAAGGACTATGATCTGTGAAGCAAAACTGCCTGAAAGATATTGGGCAGAAGCAGTTAACACAGCTTGCTACACACAGAACAGAGCTCTCATGAATACAAGACATGAGAAGACACCTTATGAAATATGGAATGGTAGAAAACCAATGTTTCATATTTTCATGCTTTTGGAAGCAAGTGTTTCATACAAAATAATGGAAATGATCAACTTCATGTTTTTCAGCCCGAAGCTGATGAAGGAATATTTTTGGGATATTCAAGTGTCAGCAAAGCATTTAGGGTACTGAACAAAAGGACACTCAAGCATGAAGAATCAATACACGTAGTACTTGATGAACCAAACTTTCCTGGTGAAGAAACTAAAATCAGACAGGAATCAGTTTCTCAGCATCAGTTACCAGTTTTAACAGAATCAGTTTATGTTGACATTGGAAGATTAAGGATTTCAGAATCATCAGATCAAGATCAACCTCAGTTTAACAACTGAACCAACTGCAGTTGAATTACATGATTCTGACCCAGTTCAAGATGATTAAGATGAAGATAATATAGAACAAATTCCTGAAGAACCAGTTCAACAGAATGAAGATCCTTTGATGCAACCCCCAGTACATCAATGGACGAGAGATCACCCAGAAGAACAGGTGATTGATGACACTCAAGCTGGTGTTCGAACTAGACATCAACTAGATGCAATGATTGCATATTTCCTATCTCAATCTGAACCTAAAGAGATAGAAGAAGCTTTAAAAGATCCAGATTGGATTTTTGCTATGCAAGAAGAACTGAATGAGTTCGAAAGAAATCAAGTATGGGAACTAGTAGACAAACCAGATCATGTAAACATCATTGGCACTAAATGGGTTTACAGAAACCAACTTAATGAAGATGGGAATATCATCAGAAACAAAGCCAGACTTGTAGCTAAAGGATATTCTGAAGATGATGGCATAGATTTTGATGAAACTTAT
Organism: Gentiana dahurica var. dahurica; assembly: GCA_024500145.1. Lineage (NCBI taxonomy): Eukaryota > Viridiplantae > Streptophyta > Magnoliopsida > Gentianales > Gentianaceae > Gentiana > Gentiana dahurica. The sequence continues at coordinate 37,801,560 of CM044907.1, forward strand.
GCACCAGTTGCAAGACTCGAAGCAATCAGACTATTTCTTGCCTTTGCAGCTCTCAAGAAATTCAAAGTGTACCAGATGGATGTCAAAAGTGCATTTTTGAAAGGAATTCTAGAAGAATAAGTCTACGTTCAACAACCACCTGGATTTGAAATTAAAGATCCAACTGATAAAGTCTTTAGACTGAGAAAAGCTCTATATGGACTGAAGCAAGCACCGAGAGCCTGGTACGAAACACTATCTCAGTTTCTAGTAGATAATGGATTTATCAAAGGAACCATCGACAAGACTTTATTCAGGATGCAAGTTGAAGAAAGTACTCTCCTTGTTCTGATCTATGTTGATGATATTATTTTTGGATCTGAAAATGAGCAACTCTGTGAGAAATTTGCAAGTTTAATAAAGAGCAAATTTCAAATGAGTATGATGGGAGAACTGAATTATTTTCTAGGTTTACAAGTTAAACAACTGGATATTGGGATTTTCATTCACCAAACTAAATATACAAGAGAATTAATCAAGAAATTTGGAATGGAGAAATCAGCTGGCATTTTAACACCAATTGGGACTAACATCAGGTTAGATAAAGACAAATATGGCAAAGATGTGGATCGAACTCTCTACAGAAGAATGATTGGAAGTCTACTTTATCACACAGCTAGTTGACCAGACATATCCTTTGCTATTGGTGTTTCTGCTAGATTTCAAACAAGACCTAAAGAGAGCCATCTCATAGTTGTAATAAGAACCATTAAGTATTTGAAAGATACATAAGGAGTTGGGATATGGTATTCAAGAGAAGGAGATGTCAAACTGATATCCTACTCAGATTCAGACTATGCACGATGAAAAGTGGATAGAAAAAGTACTTCAGGCACATGTCAGTTATTGGCAAATAGACTTGTGTCATGGTTCAGCAAGAAGCAAAACTCACTCTCTACTTCAACAGCTGAAGCTGAGTATATCGCAACTGGAAGTTGTTGTGCTCAAGTTTTATGGATTAGACAACAACTGAGAGATTATGGAATATAAGAGGGAATGATTCCTATAATGTGTGATAATACAAGTGCAATTGCAATAATTGACAATCCAGTTTTGCACTCAAAGACAAAACACATTGATGTGAGACATCACCTTGTAAGGGATCATGTGGAAAAGAAGGATATAACTGTTCTCTATGTTCCAACTGTAGATTAGTTAGCCGACATCTTTACCAAACCTCTGTACAAAGAAAGGTTTGCTGAACTGAGAACTGAATTGGGGATTATCAAAGTCAGTTAAGTCAGTTCAAGCTTAGAGATTCGTCAAGGTGATTCATCTTTTTCATGCTGGGTGTGCTCACTTAATAGATTAGTCATTGACATCAACAATCTCAAACTAACTAACTGAAACTGAAGAATTGACGGAACCTAAATTTTGTAAAAATGATTTCAGCTTCAGTTTTACTCAGTCAAACAATGTCAATAAAGGAAAGGATAAAACCGACAACAGCTACATCGTATTTACTTACCGCCATTTTTCTGTCAGAATTCGTAGCGTGTATACCCCCATTTTGTCAGATAGTACACTTTGGTTACACAAACCATGATGGAATTTGAAAAGATTGTAAAAATCTATCAGAAGATCGTGGATCCTTTCAACTTCCCACCCCTTTATATACAACCATTCCTTCAGTCTCTTTGTTTATGAAAAAGAAAAATCAAACTTTCTCATCCCTAAATCAGCCAGATTTTTTTTAATGGCCGCTTCAAAGAAAACTCAAGAAGAACGGTTAATCACCGCACCTGATACTTTCACACTTCAAGAATTCGAAGATATGTGTAGTAATACCCTTCTCTCTAGTCATATATTTGAAAAGATTGGAAGATTACCAGGTTTACTGATGATACAGGGTTTCATCCATCCACGTGTCGTCTATCGGTTGGTCCTCACATTATGGATTGATACCAAGGTACTCATGTCGGTGCTCGGGCTCGAGGCTACGACGATCGACCATAAAGCAGTGTAGGACAATGAGTCCCAGAGTCGAGTACCGCAGGTTGGCAATATCGACATGGAGGACAGAGTCTGCACCAGCTGTCCATGCCCATTAACGGTGATACCTTAGGCAAGGGTTAAGGCCCATTTAAGGGTAAATATGACAATAACTCAAACCGACCTAGTATTAGTGTTAGGGCATGTGTTGTCATTATAAATACCACAATCCAGAACTACGTAAGGCTTGATTCCTGGAACCGAACAGATACGTAGGCAATCTAAGATACATTCTTAGACTCAGCCGCAAACACTAAAACGACCCCATCTCATTCTCTAGGCATTAGGGGTTTTGTGTGTGTTCATTACTAGATTCAATTAGGGCCCGGATTATCTAGGTGACATAATTTATCATCTTCATTGGCACTAGAAGGAGGGCCTTCTACTGTTGAATACACCAAGATCATGATGCCTCCCAAGGAAAAGAACGTCAGGAAAACCGCATCCAGAGCCGCCGATCAAGGCTCGCAGATTAACGAGCAGGCAGACCCAGAGGTGCAAGGAGGGAAAGATCCAGCCTTGGATCCTGTCCGTGAAGATCCTCAGAGAGAAAAGCAAGGCCTTGCTCCGGAACACCGAGCGCTTGTGGATCAGTTGGCAGGGGCAGATCTTGAATTAATGTCCAAGATTATCGGAGAGGCGGTTATGGCACAAAAACAAGCAGCCGGCGGTCAGATAGATGCCGCGGCGGATGGCGGTCTGAAAGACGCTGTAGAAAAGCCCAAGCAAACTCCCAAGGATGAAATCAGTGCGTCTTCTAGTTCTGTGGAGAGAAAAAGACGCGAGATCCATCAGAAGCACCAAAAGATGGATGAGGACAGCGTCAGGGAAGAGCTGGACGTTATTTTAAGGAAAAATCAGGTCTCGCTATGGTTGGAGTCCCCTTTCACGAAGGAGATCGAGAGTTTCCCTATACCCAAGGGGTTTAAGATACCAAAGATAGAGCCTTACGATGGTACTACCGATCCGGAAGACCATCTACACAGGTATCTATCTTAGATGAGGTTGGATGGCGCACCTGATGCGATACGATGTCGAGCGTTTGAGTCGCTGCTCGTAGGTCGAGCCAGGGAATGGTTTACCAAAATACTACCCGGGTCGATCACCAGTTTTGCCATGCTAGCCCACAAGTTCCGGGATGCGTTTATTGTCAACAAAAAGTTTAACTTAAGCGCCACGCACCTCATGAACATGAGGCAGCAGAAGGACGAAACAGTACTGGATTATCTAAAGAGATTTAATCTCGAGGCCATGCAGGTCAAGGATGCGGATGATCGACTTCTGATCACATCGTTCGTGGGGGGACTGCGTAATACGAAGTTATACATGAAGTTGAGCAGAGATGTTCCTCTCACCATGGACGAGTGTGTTAATGTGGTGCACCGATTCTGTCAAGGGGAAGAGGCAGTGCACAGGCACACCCAATCCGACTGGATGGACTCAAAGAAGGACAATTGAGGTCTGTTGGTCCCAGAGAAGGGTGAAACTATAGTCGAGGGGGGGGGGGGGTGAATGACTATAGTGGAGTTTCAAAATCTTTTCTTTTGTTTAAAAGCTTTTGGGCAGTGGATAAGTCCCTTCTTACTAAGTTGTTTTCAAATCAATTTAGACAATCACAGATATAAGTTATGATCTAGGCAATTTAAATAAATGTCAGAAAGTAAATTGACACAAGGCTTATAGTGGTTCAGGGTGGTGTAATCCCTTAATCCACTCTTCTCCTGTGATGATTGGAGGAATTCACTATTGTTTTCACAGATACAATAGTATGATTGTCCTTGGCTTCCCAAGCTTCACAATCTACAAGACTATCACTCCTTGACTGCAACAGCTTCAGTGATTCAGTCTCTTTTGCTGCTCCTTGAGATCAAAATCCTTCAACAGCTATCACAGATTCAACTCCTTCTCAGATTGCCTCTGATTCAGTTGCTTCAGTTTGATGTGAATGTGATTAACACACTAGCTTGATCAATCTCAGTACTGGATATGACTTTTTAGCTTTTATATCTGAGCTGATCACTGGATGTATCCTTGTAAGTTCAGAGAGAAGGTTTTTCAAATTGACAGAGTTTCTGCTTGATTTTTCTTTTTCAGATCGTTCGTTTCTTTGTCTGTCAATGCCTTCTATTTATAGCCTTGAATAACCTTGATTTTGAAATTTCGTCCGTTGGCTATATTAATGAGGGAATAATCATTGATTGTATTTTTTATTCCCCTTTAATTGCATTCTCCTTGATTTTAGTGATCGGATTTTTCTTTCAAACATATAGCAGAAAATCCGTCCTTGATTGATCCTCTATTGATTGTTCATTTAATGCATGATCTTCTGTATCTTCAACATATATCAAATCTGATCTGGAAAGTGTTACTTCGCCGTTTTCTGAACGGTTGAGTGATCCTTCTGACTTAGCTGTTATAGATCTTCCTTCACCGTTTTGTCTTCACTCAGCCGAAAGTCAGTTTACTTTGCTGATTCACTGTTTTCTTCTTTGCTTTCAGTTTAAAGAGAATCTTTGTACTTCATTGATCCTTGATTGGGGTGGGATCAGTGTACACCATATTTGAATATTAAGTTTCATCACTTAAAGTGTAACTTGGACTTATCCAAGGTCATCACAGACTTCCTTGGTTATAAGTCAGACCATTAATGTCTTCATTGCTTCTCTGCTGGTGCTTGGCTGGCTTCACTCTACCGAATATCTGTTTTTACTTTGCCGTCCTACCAACTAGTACAATACTTGTCTGACTCAACTTATACAACATGTCAGACTCTGAGTAAAGACTTATACAGAGAGTTCTAACTTATTTCAGGCTTGCTATTACAGCTTGTATGGCCATCATCAAAACTTAATAAAATGTTCCTAATAATTTCCCCCTTTTTGATGATGCCAAAACCCTCATAAGCCTGAACATAAGTAATCCAAATTTTTCATAAATAATAGAACAGAAACTCAACAATTTTTATTCATCCATCATAGGGCAATAAGTTCAAAATCTTTATTCAAAGCTTACAAACTACATTTTGCTTAATTCAGCTTTGTACCTCTTGAACTTTGTAGTCTGAACCTCTTCAATGTCTTTCCAATTGATTTCTGGAAACTTCCACTTCCAGTATGCCATAGCTGTGTATTCAGATATACCCTGAAAAACTCTTTTGGCAAAAAGTCTGTTGAAATCAGGTATGGTCTCATTTGCCCTAGGTTCCCCAAAGTACTTATCCAGTCTTTCCCTAGCCTCAGCAATATGTGATTCTGCAAATTTGAGGCTTTTGTAGAGTCTCCATTGCTCATGTTTCTCCATTCTTCCCCTAGGATTGAAGAATTTTGCCATATAGTTGAATTCTTCTTGTTGTTTAGTTGGCAAGTCTTCTGGTCCTTTTGCGGACAGTGGTATGGCTGAGCTTGGTTTGTTGTTGCTTTGTCTGAGGAGTGCAAACTCTCTTTTGACTTCATTGTAGAGTTTAGCCATATCAGTTCTCATCCTTTCATCTTGATAGCTTAGCCAATCAACCCATGCTTCATCTTGTGAGGAATGAGGATAAAGTCCTTCTTGTACTCTGAAAAATTCTCTTATATGGTCCAGTACATCTGCTTCATATTCAGCTTTGCTTTGGTGACCAGTAAAAGTTCTGTGTTGTTCAGTGTATCTGGAGCTGCTACTGCCTCTGCTGGTGTTTCCTCTGGTGCTAAGTCTGTGTTGACTGGCTGATCCTCTTTGCTGACTAGATCCAGGCCTTTGATGTCTGCCGGATCTGTCTCTATCATCATCTCTTCATTGTATAGGATGAGGAAATCCAGTGCAGGGTTCATTTAGAGCCTTTTCTCTTTCCTCTCTGGCTCTCCTTTGATGTTCTTCTGCCTCATTTCTGATTCTTATTTCTCTGTCCCTTGCTCTCAGTTGTTCTTCAGTGAAGTTTGGGGGTCTAATAGTTGATCCTTCCGGCTTATCCTTAGTTTCCCCCTTTTTGGCAGCATCATCCCTTTGCTGGAGTAAGATGTTACTTGTGGCCTCAGCCGTTCCAATCAGAGAGTCAAGTTTTGATTCAGTAGATGTGAATCTGTTGTTATGCTCATTCAATTTCTCATTGACATTGCGAAATCTAGTGCCAAAAGCTACTGCCATTGATTCATTTTCTTGAGAAATATGTTGCCCGAGGCCTGCAAGATTGTTAGTGATATTGATGTTGAGTTGCTTCATCAGATTCCCTTGTTGTTGAACCACGATATTTTGTGCATCAATGTACTCTGCAATGGCCTGAAACTTGTGTTCAATGGAGGAGCTTTTGTCATTAAATGCGGAAGTCATGGATCTGAGATACATGGCATGCTGTTCCAATTCTTCAGCCAGCAAATTTGCCGCTTTCTCAAAAGTTTCATTTGTAATGCCAGTGGCCATCTGAGGGAGTTTGTGCCTTACGTCAGCTAGTTCTGGATCTGTTTGCTATCCCTTGTCTTGATGTTGAGTGACATCTGCATTCACATCTAGATCTTCAAGTATTTGGGTAGATGTGTAGGCTGGTGTGGCTTGAGCTGCTGTTCCCCCTCTCTCTGTGCCGGGGTTGCCTTGACTGGAGTGGCAGCAGCTGAGCCAGTGTCCACAATATTTGTGCTATCAGCTGGAACGTTGATAGACAATGGTTGAGTGGCTGTCTTTGCTGGAGTTGTGGACTTGTTGGAGGCTTGTCGTTTCAAAAGTGTACAGAGAAGAGTGGTATCATCAATTGCATCCGGTGCAGGAGTATCTTCTTCTGTGTCTTTAACAAGATCATCATCATGATGATCATTACCATCATTGTCATTATGATCATTATCATTATCTTGATCATGATCATCTCCACCATCTTCTGAGTCGTCACTCTGTCTCCCAGAGGTCTGGGGCAGTTTTGCCTTGGCTGCATCAACCAAGTCCCATAGAGGTGATTCATCAAGTACACCAACCAGAGTTGTGATTCCCAAAAAATCGAACAGCCATGCTTCTTCTGCAAGCATGTGATCAGAGTCTTGAAGCTGTTGTCGGGAATCACATTCCTTCCACTCCAGATATTCTGCAATTCGATCATCTATATCATTTGCAGACAATTGTGCAGCTTCTTCTGGAGATTCTTCATCCTCTCTAGCGTTTTCTTCATAAGGATGCTGTTCTTCCTCACTGACCTCTTCTTCTTCTTGCTGTTCTGCCTCAGTGTCGGAATCTTCTTCTTCTTCTTCATCAACCAATTTTCCAAAGTCTGTATTGTCCAGATTTCGCTGGACTTTTTGCTTCTTTCTTTGACTGGTGGTGTGGTGTGTGGATTTCTTTCTCTTCCCTTCTCCTGCCTTCTTTTGTTGTTTAACATAGGTAAACATGACTTTGGACTCATGTAGTTTGTGAAGTTGTACAGTAGGGACTTTGAGACAGTGCAACAGATAGTGTAACTGAATCCCATATGATTTTTTCACCCAGAATTGTCCTTTCTTCATCTTTCCTTCTTCTGTCCCCTTCTTTGCCGCTTTTACTTCACCTTGGATTTGCTCTTTGATTCTTAGAAAGAAGTATTTAGCCCAGTTAAATTGCAGATTGTTGTAGATGATTCCCATCAGCCGCATTCTTGTTTCTGTCATTGCATTATTTGCTCCAACTTTCCTTCAATAGTCTTGCCAATTAGGGCACTGAACTCATTGAATGGTTTCTTTAAAGCAGATCTCAGACAATTGACTTTTGTAGACCCTGGGTTTGCTGTTTTGGCAATGGTTGCCCAGAAATCATCCAAGTTTTGAGAGACCAGTGTTACTTTTGCTTGACCTTTATTTGAGAGTTTAAGATGCTTTCGGATTACCTTTTCTGTAATCACCACTTCATTCCCGTTGACAGATGCAACGATTTTGTCTTCTCCCCACTCGTCACCTTCTACTGCAGGGAGCCCATGGACGTATTCTGCAGATTTCCAGAAGGAAATCAGACTTTCATAGCAAACATCGGTTATTGGAGGATTGAGAAAGGTTGATAACTTTAGGTTTGCGCAGCCTGCAGCCAATCGTTTGGCATCTTCGTCACTTTCGCACAGATTCAAGTAGTGTTCTTCCTGAAAGAATGATCCAGTGGCAATCGAATTTTCATATCCAGCTTGGGTGTTTGAGGAAGATGATGCCATTGTTGAAAATGAAGAGAAGTTTGAAAATGGACTTGAATTTGCAATAGAGAAAACCAAAAGTAGGGTTTGTAATTTGCACGAGAGTGTAAAGATTTCTGAAAATCTCTAAGTATCGTTTATATAGGGTGATTTTGAGTAGTGTGAACGTGGTTTGAATATGGAAGGATTTTATGACATAATGGCGTGATTTTGTGTATGTAAATCGCGATATTCGAGCGTAATGAGGGGAGTGGTTTAAGGTAAGTAATGATAGGGCCCGGGAATCGAGGCGTTTATAATTTAAAAAGAATATGGTTATCTCCATGATCACAGGTTGATCTCCATGTGTGTAATCTTCCACAGAATAATCCTCCATAATTTCCTTATTCTCCACGTGTAGTAAGAGTTGATTTTGTTCACACTTTAATTTGTCCAAGTCTTTAATTCGGTGAAGTGCCTTGGCTGGTCACTTAGCCGATGTAGAGAATTCTTCTCTAAGCTGCTCCATTTAACTGTTCCTAACAATCGGTTAAGTTAACTTCGCTGGATACCAGTGCCTTACCTGCTACATCTCCTGTAACGGCAAAAGTTGAACAAGTTGATGGAGTTACTTAGCCGATTACTCCAGTTAGCCGCTCTTTGGTACTTAGTCAATTTCAATCATTCCTAACTCAGTTCTCAACATGCTAAATCTTTCATAATCGAGTGGTTTAGTGAAGATGTCAGCCAATTGATCTTTAGTGGGTATGTGTTTTAGAATGACATCTCCCTTTTCAACATGATCTCCGATAAAATGATGTCTTACATCAATGTGCTTTGTTCTTGAATGCAACACTGGATTTTCAGGAATAGATATTGCACTTGTGTTATCACACATGATTGGAATTGTTTTCTCCTCTACTCCATTGTCCCTTAGTCGTTGTCTGATCCAAAGTACTTGTGCACAACAACTGCATGCTGCTATATATTCTGCTTCAGCTGTTGATGTGGATATGGAGTTTTGCTTTTTACTGAACCATGAGACTAGTCTGTTTCCAAGCATTTGACAAGTTCCAGATGTACTTTTCTGTCTATTTTGCATCCAGCATAGTCGAGTTTGAATATGACATCAGCTTAAATCCTCCATCTTTTGGATACCAAATACCTACATTGATAGTGTTTTTCAGGTATTTGATTATTCTTTTGGCTGCCAGAAGATGTGATTCCTTTGGTTGAGCTTGAAACCTTGCACATACTCCAACCGCAAATGCTATATCAGGTCTACTTGCGGTTAAGTATAGTAGGGATCCAATTATTCCTCTATACATTTTCTGATCAACATCCTTCCCTGTTTCATCTTTTCCAAGAATTACTCTTGCACACATTGGTGTATCAGCTGTGTCACTTGTATCCATCCCATACTTGTGTATTAAATCTCTTGTGTACTTGGCTTGACTAATGAAAATACCATCCTTCATCTGCTTTACTTGAAGGCCAAGGAAATAATTTAATTCTCCCATCATACTCATCTGAAATTTGCTCTTCATCAGATTTGCAAATTTCTCACATAGCTTTTCATCCTCTGATCCAAAGATGATATCATCAACATAGATTTGTACTAGCAATGTGCTTGTTCCTTCCTCTAGTTTGAATAGAGTCTTGTCTATAGTTCCTTTGTTGAATCCATTCTTGATCAGGAATTGTGATAGTGTTTCATACCAGGCTCTAGGTGCCTGTTTGAGTCCATAGAGGGCCTTCTTGAGTTTGTATACTTTGTCTTCTTTTCCTTTGATTTGAAATCCAGGAGGTTGTTCTACATATTCTTCTTCTTCCAAAAGTCCATTTAGGAATGCACTCTTGACATCCATTTGATAGACTTTGAAGTCTTTGAATGCAGCAAATGATAGAAAGAGTCCGATTGCCTCCAATCTTGCTACTGGTGCAAATGTTTCATCATAATCTATTCCTTCTGCTTGAGAGTATCCTTTTGCAACTAGCCTTGCTTTGTTTCTGACAACAGTTCCTTGCTCATCCATCTTGTTCCTGAATACCCATTTTGCTCCAATGATGTTGGCCGTATCTGGTCTGTCAACAAGTTCCCAGACTTCATTTCTTTCAAATTCATTTAGTTCTTCTTGCATGGCTGTAATCCAATCTGCATCTTGAATTGCATCATCTATTGTCTTGGGCTCCACTTGTGATAGAAAACATGTTAGCATATTTTTCAGTTGTCTTCTGGTTATGACTCCTGTGTGAATGTCTCCAATGACTTGTTCTTCAGGATGATATCTTAGCCAACTTAGGTCAGGTTGGAGTTGATCTTCACTTGGTGCTTCCACAGCTTCATTATGTGTATGGTCTTCAGGTTCTGGAGCTTGTTCTGTTGTGTTGATATGTGGCTCTTCTTGATTTTCAAAATGATGATTCAAGATAGAAGCTGGAATTGTTGTATTTGTATAGATTTCCCTTTGTGTTGCTTCTTCTTCTTGATCTTGAAGATCTTCACCATTTGTATTTGGTTCATCAAAAACTACATGTATTGATTCTTCAATCACCAATGTTCTTTTGTTGAGTACTCTGAATGCTTTACTGGTGTTTGAGTATCCCATAAAGATTGCTTCATCAGCCTTTTCATCAAAGGTATGCAGCTGATTCCTGTTCAAAACAAAACATTTTGATCCAAACATATGAAAATATGAGATATTAGGTTTTCTACCATTCTTCCATGATGTTTGTTGATGATTGATCTGTTTTGTGTATGGCATGCTGTGTTTGCTGCTTCAGCCCAAAATCTCTTTGGTAAGCATGCTTCTGCAATCATTGTTCTGACTGCTTCTTTGAGAGTTCTGTTTCTTCTTTCTGCTACACCATTTTGTTGTGGAGTTCCTGCTGTAGATAGTTGATGTAGTACTCCATTTTCTTCACAATATGTTCTGATAATTTCATTTAGAAATTCAGTGCCTCTGTCGAATCTGATCTTGATAATTTTCAGTTCTTTCTCATTTTGGAGACTTCTCAGTAAATTTGGCAACTTTTTGAGTGTCTCTTTCTTCTTGTTCATGAAGATGGTCCAGGTGTATTTTGAGTAGTCATCCACCACTACTAGAGTGTATTTCTTACCACTTACACTTACTGGTGTGACTGGTCCAAACAGGTCCATGTGTAACAGATGTAGAATTCTTGTTGTAGATTGATAGGGCTTTGACTTGAATGAACTTTTGATTTGTTTTCCTTTCTGACATGCATCACATAGACTTTCTTTCTTGAATATGATCTCTGGCAGGCCTTCAACTAACTTGTTCTTTGATAGTTTGTTGATGGTCTTGAAGTTCAGGTGATTTAATCTTCTGTGCCAAATCCAGCTTGTTGATTGTTTATTTTTGACAAGCAGACATGTTTCTGCCTTGGATGTTCTCCAGTCCACCACATACATGTTGTCTTGTCTTCTACCTGCAAGAACTGTTGTGTTGGTTTGGCTGTGAATCACTTTGCATCCTTCTTTGTTGAAGTGCACATTGTAGCCTTTGTCACAGAATTGACTGATGCTCATCAGATTGAAATTAAGTCCCTTAACATATGCCACATTTTGAATCTTCAGATTGTTCTTGAATATTATGCCTTCCCCCTTAATCTTGCCAGGGTTTTCTTTGCCTCCAAATGTGACTTTGGGTCCATCAAAGGCTTTGAAATCAGTGAGCCATTTCTTGTTTCCTGTCATGTGTCTGGAACATCCACTGTCTATGTACCAGACATCCTACAAAACAAATTAATTAAGTTTAGGTACCCAACACTGTTTGGGTCCATACCTGTTAGCAGTCATGCCTCCCATACCAAGTGTATATCCAAAGGTTCTTCTTTTTGGATAATTAAAGTCATCAACTTCATATGTATAGGGCATGGCAGAATAGCTTCTAATATTTTTACTGAAGATATTCTGATACTTTTCTCCACCTTTTGGTGCATTTACATCCTTTTTTACTTTCCAATATGCAGTAGGAAACCTTTCTTGCTTCATGTGTCTAGGAACATATCTAGATTGGTTTTTCTTAAACACATGATGCATTTTATGGAATGGTTTCCTCTTGTATTTTGGAGGTGCAGCATTCCAATCATCCTCTGAAGGATAAAGTCTGCCTTTACCTTTCAGAAGACTAATGTTCTTGGTTGGCTGAAATGGAGATTTGGTCTGCTGTTTTACTAGACTAGGTTTTGACTTCACCGGAGCAGGATGATTTGTTGGAACTATGGTCTGTCCCTTTCTAAATTTTGGTCCAATGTTGGTCCTGGATTTAGAATTGTGTTGACCATTATTCCTACTCTCATCCTGACTGTTGTAGCCAAGACCAGATCTGGATCCAAACCTTTTTGAGGGTTTGTAAGCTGGTGCATTTAGTGGTGCAGTGGTTACCTTTGCCGGTGAGGAGATTTTCTTAACTGATCTGTCAATAAAAGATGTATGATCATCTGCCTTTTGTTGATCATTTAAGTGGGTCTCCTTACTGGTTAATTCAGCTTTTGCTTTATCCAGTTCTTTCTTTAGTCTTTTATTCTCCTTTCTTAGATCCTTGCATTCCTTTTCCAGAATTTCATGATTCATTTCAATTTCATCAAATTTAGTCATGAGATTTTGGACTAGGTCTGCTGTATCCAATGGGAGACTAGAAGATTGTGCAGTGTTAGATGTGGATGCATTTGATGAGGAGCAGGAACTAGATGTTACCTCAGTTTCATCTGATTCTTTAGCCATTAGACATAGGCTTGTTTCCTCAGAGTCTGAACTATCACCTTCATCATCATCTGATTCTTTGGTTACGAGGCATAGGCATGCTTTTTCATTGTTTGTGCTATCTTCTTCATCACTGTCATCTGTGTCATTATCAGATGATTCTTCATTCTTTTCACTGCTGGATTCAGCCTTGAGTGCCTTCTTGCTTCTCCTCTTTTCAGATGCTTTGAATCTCTTCTTTTCATCATCTTTGTCATTTTCTTCAGGACAGTCAGCCTTGAAGTGACCCTTCTTGTTGCAGTTGAAGCATCTGTATTCATCATATTTCTTCTTCATTTCTTTATTTGAGCTTGACCTCTTGTTTGATGATGAGTTTCCTTTGAAAGGCTTCTTTTTGCTGAACCTGTCAAAGCGTTTAACTAATAAAGCTACATGTTCTTTAAGTTCATGTGTCTCTTTGCTGATGCAATCAGCAAAGTTACTTTGCTGGGGTGCAACTAGTGCAGTGATTTTGTGTGTCTCTGCCGGAGCATCATCTTCACCGTTCAATTCGAATTCATGAGCCTTTAATTGGGACATTAGTGTCAGAGTGTCAGTGCTTGCAAGATTTGTTGTTCCTCTGATTACTGATGTTATGATCTTCCATCTTTCAGGTAATCCTCTCAAGATCTTCAAGCATACTTCTTTCTGGGGATATGTGTGTCCAAGCTGTTGCAGTTCACTGATAATGCTTGAGAATCTGTTGTCCATTTGGTCAATGGATTCACCAGCCTTCATTTTGAAGTTCTCAAATTTCTGTTTTGCAACAGATAATTTGTTTTCTTTAACTGCTTCAGATCCTTCATTTATCAATGATAGCTTGTCCCACATCTCCTTTGTTGTTTTGCAGTCTTTGATTCTCATGAACATGTTGCTATCTAGGGTCTTCAAGATCATGTCTTTTGCAACAAAGTCCAGATTTGCTCTTCTCCTGTCATCCTTGGTCCAATCCTTTTTAGGTTTATCAATTTCCTTCCCTTGATCTGCTCATGTGCCTACCACAGTAGTGATTATGATTGGTCCATCGTTGATTACATCCAGCATCTCTTCATGAGTTGCTGCAAGATGAGATAGCATTCTTATTTTATATTCATCAAAATTATTAACATTAAAAATAGGTACTTTTGACAAGAAGTTTGAGGAATCCATAAGTGCAAATGAAGATATAAATGTAAATGTATAGAAAACTCAGATTTGAAAACTGCTTTGAAAATATGTGATCTCCTTGTTACCAGAAATTAGATCTGAATAGGTTCTGATACTAGGAACACTGCTCCGATACCAATTGTTGGTCCCAGAGAAAGGTGAAACTATAGTCAGAGGGGGGGGGGGGGGTGAATGACTATAGTGAAGTTTCAAAAACTTTTCTTTTGTTTAAAAGCTTTTGGGCAGCGGATAAGTCCCTTCTTACTAAGTTGTTTTCAAATCAATTTAGACAATCACAGATATAAGTTATGATCTAGGCAATTTAAATAAATGTTGTAAAGTAAATTGCAGAAACTAAATTGACACAAGGCTTATAGTGGTTCAGGGTGGTGTAATCCCTTAATCCACTCTTCTCCGTGATGATTAGAGGAATTCAGAATATGACTTTTAGCTTTTATATCCGAAATGATCCTTTGGATGTATCCTTGTAAGTTCGTAGATAAGGTTTTTCAAATTGATGTAGTTTCGCTTGATTTTTCTTTTCGGATCGTTCGTTTCTTTGTCTCGTCAATGCCTTCTATTTATAGCTTTGAATAACCTTGATTTTGAAATTTCGTCCTTTGGCTATATTAATGAGGCAATAATCCTTGATTGTATTTTGATCAAGGTCCAAACAAGAATCAATCCAGGAGGCAGGATGTCGAGAGTAAACCTTCAGTCTGGGATCGTATAGAGACGCCCGCCTAAAACCGCGGGGGAAGAAGAGACCCACACACGAAAAAGATTTCATTCTGCTTAATCGGTCTCGATCCGAGGTGCTATCGATCATGCTCTCAAAAAACATAGCAAGAAGACTGCCGCAATTGAAGAAACCTCGAGAGAAGAGGAATTCAAGCAAGTATTGCGAGTTTCATGAAGACATAGGTCACACCACAGAGGAATGTCACGACCTGAAAAAAGACATTGACACCTGCATCCAAGAAGGGAAGCTCGACGAAGTAGTCGACAGGTCTCGGTGCGATGAGCCTAGAGGGCATAGAGAGTTTGAGGTCGAGATGCTCAAAGACGGAGAGACCGATCACCTCAACGGAATCGATCTTCAGATTGTGATAAAAATAACAGAGATAATTATGGTCGAGATAGGTACGATGATAATCGACCGAATAGCTATGTTAATACGATCTTTAGGTCAAGGGAAAGTGACAAAGACCGAGCCAGTCAAGAGCCAGCTGACAGCTCGAGGGAACGTAAGCAACTGAGATTCACAACGGAAGTCGGTTATGGACCCGCGATGATATCCCTATGTCTCGGAGTCATAGTGAAGGGTTGGTTATTAAAGTGGTGATTAGTCGAGCCCGTGTATCGAGAGTCTGCATCGATAACGGTAGCGTCGTAAACATCTTGTATTACTCGGCTTTTCAAGAGATGAAACTAAATGATAAAGACCTAGCTCCTATAGCATGTCATTTATTTCGGTTCATAGGGCAAGCAGTCCAACCTATGGGATCGATAAAACTACTCACAACGGTCAGGGATGGCGAGAAAGGAAGGACCCTTGAGTTGAGCTACGTAATAGTCAAAGCTCCTTCTGCTTATAATGTCATTTTGGGACGACCAGCGCTCTTCGACCTTCGTGCTATCATCTCTACATTCCACAACAGCATGAAGTTTCCTGCCAGGAACGGTTCCCACAAGGTAAAGGGAGATGTTGAAGCCGCGCGGAGTTGTAACTCCATCGTCATGAATGGGAAAATGGCAGTACAACAAATTTTGGTCGAGGAAATGATTCCAGAGGAGGAAGAGGAGAAGAGCTGGGTCTCCAGCAGTGCAGTCGAGAATGTTCATCTCTGGGAAGGAGAAGACGATCAATGCGTACATGTCGGGATTTGGATCTCCGCCACAGAAAACAGTCGCTAATCGAGTTGTTGATCGAGTTCAGAGATGTCTTTTCCTGGAAGGCTACCGACATGCCAGGGTTATCTACAGACATCGCGGTCCATAAACTTGAGATAGATCAGGCTAAGAAACCAGTAAGGCAATAGAAGAGAAACTTTGCATCCGATCGACTTGAAGCCATAGAATTAGAAGTCGGTAAGCTACTATCGGCCTAGATAGTAAGAGAATTTTTCTATCCATAGTGGCTAGCCAACCCAGTATTGGTCAAGAAACCCGATGGCAGTTGGCGTGCGTGTCCAAAGGACTCGTATCCGTTGCTGAAAATCGACAGGTTAGTGGACTCCACCATCGATTTTGAAGTGTTTGGTTTCAAGGACGCGTACAAGGGATACCATCAGATTTTAAAGGATCCCCAAGACGCGGAGAAAACAACTTTTATCATGGAATTTGTCACTTTTTGCTATGTAACCATGCCATTTGGATTGAAAAATGCCGGGGCTACATATCAGAGAGCAGTCAACAAGATCTTCGCCAAACAGATTGGAAGATGCATGGAAGTGTACGTAGACGACTTACTCATCAAAAGTCGGTCCATGGAGAAATATCTGGTAGACGCCCGAGAGGTATTTGAAGTGTTGAGGGATACACAAATGAGGTTGAGTCCCAAAAAGTGCACCTTCGGGGTCAGGTCGGGAAAATTTCTAGGGTATATGATCTCGAAGGACGGGATTCAAGAAAACCCGGACAAGATCGACACTTTGAAGAGTATGCCTGCCCCTCGAAATACAAAGGAAGTGCAAAGGCTTACTGGTCGAATGGCCGCCCTCAATAGATTCTTATCGAGATCTGCGCAGCACGCACTACCATTTTTCAAGATTCTTCACAAGGCCAGTCCTTTTCACTAGGATAATGAATGTCAGACAGCCTTCGAAGAATTGAAAGCTTACTTATCAGAATTACCCACCCTCACTTCACCTCGAGAAGGGGAGAGGTTGTTAGTCTACTTGGCGGTATGCGAGGAAGCAGTGAGTGCGGTTTGTGTATGGTGATTTTCTATGATTTATATTACTCTATTTCGTAACAAATTCCTCTATATTCTAATGTTTTTCATAGAAAGTTAAGTGGTTATTTGATTTATTAAGCAAATGAACTGGGAGTTGTTTAGGAGCAAACTCTAGTTAATTACGTGGTTTTATTAGCAATTTTCTATCTATATATACGGTTTTACACTTTGCTCGTTTTTATCATATTGAAGGTACATTTACATGTTGTGAAAAAAGGATAAAGATTAGATTGGATTGAAGATTCAACTTGAATTTGGAATGAAGTTGAACCAAACTAGCGTCTGAAGCTCCGTCCAGCTGGACGGGCGTTTGAGGAATCGAACGGGCGTCCAGGAAGAAATAGTGGATTCAGAGTATTGAGATTTTTGCTGGACGAGCGTCCAAATTTACATAGGACGGGCGTCTGACATGACTCGGCCCGACTCGAAGATTTTATGCAGTATGGACGGGCGTTCAGGACTCTGGACGAGCGTCCATACGCCGACCTAGCAGAAACCGACTTAAAACTCTATAAATAGGCGCGTTTTTTTTTCAACCCTAGAAAATGCAATTAACATTAGGCGGCCACAAAACCCTTAGGGGCGATTTTTCTGTGTTCTCCACTCTTTATATACAACTTTTATGCTTTTGATTTCCTAGATAAATTTCTCCAATCATATGTACTTTCTAGTAGCAAATTCGAGTATTCAAGCGATGCTTAGAGGCTAAAAGCTTTTGGAACAAGCATTGTGAAGCCGTTCTATCAACACTTTGATTTCACCTTTGAATTATCTTGTGAGTTTTTGTTAAAAGTTGTATCTTTACTATGTTTTACTTGTTGTTATGCAATTTAATCGATAGATACCTTGCATGCTTGATGTTTAATGTTTGATGAAAATTGTTATTAAACCCTAGATCACCGTAATAAAGATTAGATCTTTAATCTAATTAACGAGAGTTGTTAGGTTGAATTTCTAGATTCGAGATTGAGAAATTCCACACCTCAGATATAAAAGCGTTAATCTTTAGGATCGAAAGATAAAAGATTGATAGACGAACTTTTCTAAGAGATTAGGAGCTCATACCTTTGTTAGGTGAATCACAACTTTTTTTAAAAATCACTAGATAATCTAGAGGGGAAATTGAATGTTATAGAATTGGTGGATCATTGCTTGTTCGTTTTTAAATTCATTGATAAAAATCGTTTTTGCTTGTTTTGCATAGCAAGTTAATATTTTTATTGCATGTTTAGGTTATAGAATAGAATTAGTTTAGTTAAACTTGTTCGCAATTATATTTCCTGGCTTTAGATTTCTAATCTTCTGTCCAGTTTACTTTTGTTATTTTCGTTGTTAGTTTGTTACGTGTTAATCGTCTTTATTTTCTTATATTTTTAGTAATAGTAGTTGTGACATCTTTAGGTTAGTTGGATAAAAACTAGGTAAACAACCTCGATTCCCTGTGGACTCGACTCCGGTATTAACCTCTGTACTACGATCCTTGCACTTGGGGTAAACCGGATTTATTTTATTATTTGTTATATTTCGTTTAGCATAAAATCCGAGACAAGTTTTTGGCGCCGTTTCTGGGGAAATCGGTACGGTTGTCTAGTTTTTACTAAGTTTCATGTTTCTGTTTTCTGTGCTGGTTTCCAAATGGGCGTCCGGAGTAAGTGGACGCCCGTCCATCTAAAAAGAGCCAACTCGGTACCGTTTGGAGGAAATCAGACGAGCGTCTGGCTTGCCCCAAACGGCCGTCTAGTTCTTCAAGCAGACGCCCATCCGGATTAATTGGACGCCCGTCTGTCCTCCTGTTTTTATTTTCATTTCATAGGTTTTAACTTCTAGTTTTTAGTTTAGACAACTTGACTTTGGTTTCGGTTTATACAAACTCGAAGTCAAAAGGGGCCACTACTCTATACCCCCGACCTCGAGCGGACCATAGTCCGACCCAACAGGCAGAGAATCCGTCATGCGGTTCTTTCTGATAAAGCCGATCAAGACCTTGAGGAACGTTTAGCTGAGGAGATCGAAGACATAGTCATTATGGCTGCAGAAGATAGACGTACGTTGGCTGACTACGCCATGCCTGGTGAAGTCAAAGTCAACCCGGCCATCGTTCTACCCGCCATAAATGCACCAACCTTCGAACTCAAACCTGGGCTCATCCAAATGATGCAACATGCATCAATCTTCTATGGTTTTCAATATGAAAATCCTCATACTCACGTACACACATTTTTGGAGATATGTGGTATGACTCGCATTCAAGGTGTAAGTGAGGATGCGATAAAATTGAAGCTATTTCCGTTTTCCTTGAAAGGGGAGGCAAAAGAGTGGTACAACTCTCCGCCTGCCGAATCAATCACCACCTGGCTGGACTCGAAAAAGAGTTCCTAAGTCAATATTTCCCACCATCAAAGACAGCCCAATGCTTAAGTGAAATTTTCACTTTTTATCAAAAGGAAAACGAATCGTTCTTTGATGCATGGAAGAGATTCAAAGCACTTCTTCGTAAATGCCCTCACCATGGTTTGGACTTGCAGAGGCAAGTCAACACATTTTTCAGTGGATTGACCGAGCTCACTAAGGGTATGGTCAATAGTTCTTCTGGTGGGGCATTCCTGAGGAAAACACCTGCAGAAGGGTAGGCATTATTCGAGGATATTGCCAAATATAATTATGCCCCCTCCTCTCAAGCTATTCAGGCGCCTCCTCCTCCTCCTAGGATCGAGGAGGTGAACAATCAAAATCAAATTGCCATGCTGCAACAGCAGGTGGCTGCTCTTACAAGGTCTCTAAATCCAACGAATCAGAATCTATCATTCCCGCAGAACTCTCAAGTTCTGTTTTGCGATAATTGTTGTCAAACTGGCCATATGGTTGGCCAGTGTCAATTTATTTCCCCTTCAACCTATCAAGTCAATGCTCTCCAGAATCAGGGACAGAACAATCCAGTCACATGCCAGGCATGTGATAATGTGGGGCACACTGCTCGTTTCTGTCCTATGGTTGGACAGAACACTGAAGTCAATGCGTTTAGTGGCCAGCAAAATCAGAGATTCAACAATCAGTTCTCAGGCCAAAGCAATTTTCAAAACCAGGGTTTCCATCAGAATCAAAATCTCAATCAAAATTCAAATTTTAACCAGAATCAGAATTTCAATCGAAACCCAAGCTTTAATCAGAACCTGAACACGAATTTTTCCAATACAAATCAGAGGTTCAATCAAAAATGGCCAAACAATTCAAATCCTGCGTTTCAGAATCGTTCCAGCCAATCCTTCCCGCAGAACTTTAAGAACTCTCAAGGCCCCTCTCACTCTAATGATCTTGAAGCTAAACTGGAGGAGCATAATAATAATATCCGATCCCTTCAGAGCACAATAAAGAGTCTTGAGAGGCAGATCGGGCAAATGGCTGGCCAACTAGCTTCCAGACCCTCAGGGCATTTGCCTAGCTTTACGGAGAAAAATCCTAAGGGTGGTCAGGTAGCTCAGACCGATTTGAATCATGGCCAGTGCACCGACCTAGTTCCTTCAATTCCCTATGGTAAAGAAGAGGCCAGTGCCATGAATCTCAGATCTGGTACTCAACTTAGTGGTCCCCCGAACCAGGGAAACCACTAACCCCTCCTGCCAGTGATGAGGCAGGAGGGGAAATCGAGCACCCATGTTCCCCTTTTCTGCAAGAGAGTACCCTGGTGGCTGATCCCTTGAGAAATGAAAAATCAAGTGAGAGTCAGGTGGCGGATTCCCTGACTAGTAAAAGAAGTGAGAAAGTGGTGAGGTGGAAAGATTTCGAAGATAAAGCTGTCAGTTCATCCTCGAAGAAATTCTTTTCTGAGAGTGATTTAAAGAAACTACCATTTCCACCTAGAAAAAGCAACATCTCCTTGCATGAGGACAAGAAATATGAAAAAGTGCTTAATCTTCTGAAAAATACTCAGGTTAATCTTCCATTATCTGATGTTTTGGTTGAGATGCCTAAGTACACTAAGTTCATCAAGGATGTTGTTTCATCTAAGAAGAAGTTAGAAGACATGGATCACTTGATTGGTGAGGATTGCTCTACCATAAGTTATGAAGATCTACCAATCAAGAGGGGTGACCCGGGGAAATTTGTGCTCACATTGCTGATGGGAGGACTAGTCTTCCCAAACTCTTTATGTGACCTGGGCGCATCCATAAGTCTGATGCCATTGTCTGTATGTAAACGGCTTGGATTGAATGATCTTTTAGAACCCACGACCATGAACCTACAATTCGCTGATAGATCTTCCAAGAAGGCTGCGGGGATACTAAAGGACGTATTAGTTCAAATTGATAGATTTACTTTTCCGGTTGACTGGTACGTCCTAGACATAGAAAAGGATGAGAATGTCCCCTTGATACTTGGAAGACCTTTCCTTTCTACAGCCAGAGCCCTCATTGATTGTGAAGGTGGGCAAGTGACCATACGAGTCGGTGATCAGGAGGTGAGCTACAGTGTCTCCAAAGCTATTCAGAGACCCTCTGATTATCCAACCGGATTCTCCATTGAGGATATGTCAGATGACTTTAATGATTACATGGAAAAGCAAGTCATGGCTGTTGAGACTGAATATGAGCGATTAGTTGAAAATTTGAATAATCATGGTTGGGTGAATCTAGAACAATTAGAAGCTGAGTTTAATAAAGTTTCGTTGAAAGGAGAAGCTTTAGCAGTAGGACCACTAAGTAAACTCAGTGATGTTGAGTTGAAAAGTGGAGATCTTAAATCTAGTTTAGAAGAACCACCTGCAGATTTGGTACGGAAGCCATTGCCTAAGCATCTGAAATACGTGTTCTTGAGAGAAGATGACAAGCTGCCATTAATTATCTCTGCCAAGTTATCCCGGTTAGAAGAGATGAAGTTGTTGAATGTGTTAAGAAAGAATGAGAAAGCTTTTGGTTGGCAAGTGGGAGACATCAGAGGGATATCTCCTGACTTATGCATGCACAAGATTAAAACTGAAGAGGGTGCCAAGTGTGTTAGACAACCTCAGAGAAGGCTCAACCCTCACGTGCAAGAAGTAGTTAAGAAGGAGATTATCAAGCTTTTGGACATGGGTATTATTTATGCAATTGCTGACAGTGAATGGGTGTCCCCTACTCAAGTAGTTCCTAAGAAAGGAGGAATTACTATCGAGAAGAATGAAAAGGGTGAAGAAATAGCATTGAGGCTAGTAACGGGTTATAGAGTCTGTATCGACTACAGAAAACTCAATGAAGTTACAATGAAAGATCATTTCCCTCTTCCTTTCATTGACAAGATGCTAGAGCGTCTGGTAGGACATGCATTCTACTGTTTCGTTGATGGATATTCGGGATATTTCCAGATACCCATAGATCCAGTCGACCAAGAAAAGACAACTTTCACCTGCCCCTATGGTACATTCGCTTACAGGCGAATGCCATTTGGTCTCTGCAATGCCCCAGCTACATTCCAAAGATGTATCTTGGCAATCTTTGATAATTTGGTTGAAAAGTGTATGGATGATTTCTCAGTCTTTGGTCAATCCTTCGATGATTGTCTTGATAATCTTGACCAGGTTTTATCCCGCTGTGTGGAAAAGAACTTAGTCCTAAACTGGGAAAAGTGCCATTTTATGGTAGATGAAGGAATAGTTCTTGGCCACAAGATCTCCGCCAAAGGTATGGAAGTAGATAGGGAAAAAGTGGAGGCTATTGAAAAGATGAGTTTGCCTAGAAATGTGCACGAAGTGAGAGGTTTTCTTGGACACGTCGGTTTTTATAGTAGATTCATTAAAGACTTTTCCAAGATAGCCAAGCCCCTATCTACCCTACTCAAAGAAGATGTTGTTTTTAATTTTGATGATAGTTGCAAGCAAGCGTTTGAGGAGCTTAAAAGTCAGTTGATTTCTGCACCGATTCTTATCTCTCCTGACTGGAATCTACCCTTCGAGCTTATGTGTGATGCATCCAACTACGCTGTTGGTGCAGTCTTAGGACAACGAATAAAGGGAAAGTTCCAGCCCATATCTTACGCCAGTCACACACTAAACCCTACTCAAGTAAACTATACCACAACTGAAAAGGAATTATTGGCCGTAGTCTTCGCTATGGACAAATTTCGTAGTTACCTGTTGGGTGCTGCAGTTACTGTGTGGATTGATCACGTTGCTTTGCGATATCTAATGACAAAGAAAGATGCTAAACCGTGCTTACTACGTTGGATACTGATCCTGCAAGAGTTTGACGTTCAGATTAAGGACAAAAAGGGCAGTGAAAACGTGGTTGCTGATCATGTTTCGAGGATGTAGAATGAGGAAGAGAAAGAACCTGAAGAGATAGACTTTTACTTTCCTCTTGAAAATGTTATGCTTATAGAAGATTGCGCCCCAGATGTTCCATGGTATTCTTCCATCGTCAACTACTTGCATTCCCAATATCTAAATCCGAATTTTCATATCAGGAGAAGAAGAAATTCTTCTCTGACTTGAAAACATTTGTATGGGATGAACCTTACCTCTTCAAGATTTGTAAAGACGGATTGTTAAGGAGATGTGTTCCTGAATCTGAGCAACGTGATATTATCGAACAATGCCACAGTGGGCCTACCGGCGGTCACTTTGGTCCTTGGAAAACCGTTGCCAAGATCTTTCAGTCTGGTTTCTATTGGCCCACGATCTTCAAGGATTCAGAAGCTTTCTGCAAAGCTTGTGATAGGTGCCAACGAACCGGAGCTTTAACAAGGCGTTTTGACATGCCGTTGAAACCCATTCTAGAATGTGAAGTCTTCGATGTGTGGGGGATTGATTTTATGGGCCCGTTCCCATCTTCCTGTGGAAATAAATACATCTTAGTCTGTGTCGATTATGTATCGAAATGGGTAGAGGCCCAAGCCACTTCTGGCAATGATCATAAAACGGTCATGAATTTTCTAAAGAAAAACATCTTTGTGAGATTTGGGTGCCCACGTGCCTTGATAAGCGATGATGGAACACACTTCTGCAACCGACCACTAGAGAAAGTACTTGAGAAATATGGTGTTCGGCATAAAATCGGCACACCATATCACCCTATGACTAGTGGTCAGGTTGAACGAAGCAATCGAGCTTGAAGAAGATCCTGGAGAAAGTAGTAAAGAGTCACAGAAAGGACTGGAGTCTTAAGTTGGATGATGTACTATGGGCATATCGAACTGCCTACAAAACCCCTATGGGTACTTCACCCTATCAGATGGTATATGGAAAACCATGCCACCTGCCAGTTGAGTTGGAGCATAAAGCGTATTGGGCCACTAAGTTCTTAAACTTCGATACCCAATCATATGGTGAGCACCGACTGCAGCAGTTGCATGAGTTAGATGAGTTTAGACTCCAAGCCTACGAGAGTGCCATGATAAGTAAAGATAAGATGAAACTCCTTCATGATGCCAATATCAAGAAGCGAGAATTTCAAGTTGGGGAGCAAGTTCTATTGTACAATTCCAGGTTACATCTGTTCCCTGGAAAGTTGAGGACACGTTGGTCCGGCCCCTTTGAAATTCTGCAAATCATTCCTGGAGGTGTTTTAGAACTAAGAGGTCATGGTGACCAGCCGTTCAGAGTGAATGGTCAAAGGTGCAAGCATTATATCGGTCAAACCAAAGGAAAACCTTTGATTGTTCATTTCCTCGACATCCTCGGGTGTGGTATACCTGAAGTCAATAAGTTTGACGAATTTTCACCCGACTTGTTTTCTGAGGATGACGGCAGTGGTCCAGTAGAGGAAGTCATGGCTGGTAGTTGGGATATGGAAGAGTTTAAAAGGGAGCAACAGCTTAAGAGACGTCTGAAGAAGAAGAAGTCTACAATGGGGAGGATTAAAAGTGTTTGGAAAGCTATCAAAAGCTTGACCCCATGTGTTAGATGCTGTTTTTGCAGCCACACTACTGATCAGAGCTTACACGATGTATTGGCTGGAAGTAAGGTTAAATGGCCTGATCCAGGTTAAATTGAGGGATTGTCGAGCTAACGACACAAACCAAAAGCGCCACTAGGGGGCATCCTAGATATCCTTATTTGTATTAGTTACTTTTGTTTTACTCTTCTCTTTGATTTATTTGTTTAGTTTAAGTCTAATTAGGGTAATTGTTGACTCTGCATCAGTTCAGCTTTGTGTTTTTTTTAAAGATGGATTACGGAGTTCTGCCGCTTGAGCTCCCTTTCATTAGTAGGATCCACCTTATCACCTTAGATGACGGACCTGGAGGTACGATCATTCTGGACGTAGATTATGATATTATCACTCGCCTCAGGACTGTTACCTACATTATCATTGTACCCCAAGCTTTGGGAGGTGGAGAGTTTAGTACCGAGGACCTGCAGAGTATTTTAGGACGACCGTATACAATCCTCAATGATCCGATGCTAAACGACTTGTTGCTAGTGCTGCGTGCTGAACATTTCCGAGGAGTGGATGTTGCTGGAGAGGACTGGGCCCTACAGGATGAATACGATTTTCCTCCCGCGATTGACATGCTCCGTCGTCTGATCCGGATTGTGGATTGGGCGGATATTTATGATGACTAGCTTCGTTAGGTGTTTTGTCGAGAAAACAACGTTAAACAAAAGCGCTCGGTGGGAGGCAACCCACTATCTTCTAGTTTTTTATATGTATTTGAAGTTTTTGTTTGATATGAGGTAATAAGGGTTTGAATAAAAATGTATGAAAATTCTATGTTTTTGCTTAATTTTGACCTAGGACGCCCGTCCATCATATGAGACGCCCGTCTGCCTGTGTTTTCATTGAACGTGCGTCCATTTTTATGGACGCCCATCCAGAAATTTCCCTCCAACTCTGTATTCGTTTGAAAAGTGGGACGGGCCTCTGGTTCACTGAACGCCCGTCCAGTTCATAAGATTTCCAGGCGAACGCTCGTCCGTTTTCTTGGACGCCCGTCCGTCTTGCTTCTATATATATACCCCCTGCTCCCAAAATTTCAGTGGCACCAGAAATTTCAAGTGAAAAACCCGACTCTTGCGCCCCCTTTGCTCTCAAATCTTTGTTTCTAAACCATTTTTGGCGATTTAAGGCTCTGCAAACACCTCTCAAAACCCTCTCGTCGATTATTCAAACCAAATCCAACAACAAACAGCCATTAATCTGATTCATTGACCTAGCTTGTGCGAATTATTTGGAGAAAAATATGAACTTTGGGGTCGATTTTGCATTGTTAGGGCTCCCAGTTATCATTTTCATCACCCTCTCATTACACCTGGTAAGAATTTATAACCTTTTTTAGATTAATTCATGTTTTTTTTAGTTCGATCTCCGAATCGACTTTTTTTTCACATGAATACTATCTTATTAGTTTTTTTTTCTTCTTCTTGTTTTGTTGGTGATCTGGGGTGGTGATGGTTGATGGTGGATGGTTGCATGATGGTTTTGGTGTGGTTTGGTGTTGGTTGTTCAATTATTGGGAAATCCCGTTTGGACGATAAACGGGTGGTTTTGTTTGCATTGTGGTTTAGGGTTGTTGTTTGTCTAGGTTGTATAGAAATGGTACGTAAAGAGGTTCAGAAACGACATGGTAAGGGGATAGCAACAGAACCGAGTAAGAAGAAAAAGGTTGTAGATCCAACCTTAGTACTTCCCACACGGGGTATTGAGATTAGAGAACATCTTCCTAGGGCTGCTCAAGGTCAATCTAGGGTGCCGTTAAGAGATGAAGCTGAGTCAGACACTGATGACGAGGTACCCCTAGTGAGATTACCTAGGGTTGAAAGGACTGAAGAAACACCTAGGCCTACGACTGAGGAAGCACCTGAGAGAAGGGAGCCTGTTAGACAGAATGTTTGACCCCCTGTCCCTATTCCATTTGCTCGGAGGTTCATTAACCCCAAGGCCCTAGATGTATACAATAAGCATTATCTGACGAGGACTATGTTGATTGAAAGAGCCGTTCTTGAGACTAAAGTAGATCCATCTTTTGTTAAGATGTTAACGGATAGAGAGTGGGGTGCACTGATGAGAACCCCTAGAACCCCTGTCAATGCTACCCTAGTTCGTGAGTTTTATGCGAACTGTTCTGAAACGGATCTGGATACTGGGGTAGTTATGGTTCGAGGAGTTAAGGTGCCGTTTACACCGAAGGTTATCAATGAGAAATACAAGTTAGCACCATTTGAGGGGTTGGATTATAAGGAAGCTATTAAAGCGAAGCAGGATGCGGGTGAGGACCCTTTGGAGGAGCTTAGACTGAAAGTGTGCCCGGAGGTGCCGTGGACACTTAGACCGGGAGGTGATAGGAAAGAATTGGTTACTACTTCTTGGACGGAGGATTGGAAAGTCCAATGTAGATTTATACAGAACAGGTTGTTGCCTAAGAACAACCTGACACATTTTCACATTGGCGATCTTGGGATGCTTTACGCCTTGAACTTTAAGTTAAATGTTGATGTTGGACAGGCGATTTTTGATGAGATAGCGTTGAATCAGAAAGTCTATTCTCGATGTCTGATTTGCCCCATTTGATCCATTGTCTCTGTCAAGATGCTGAGGTTCCCGAGTACAAAACTGATCACAAGCCTAAAAATCCGAGGTACTTGCAGCGAGAGAAAGTGAAATTATCAGGCCAGACTGAGTTTGAGGCAGCACATGAGCCCGGATCATCTGCATTACCGCCTCCAGTATCTTCTCTTCCTTCTTTATCTCCATCAGTTCGGATGCGTTTGAGTATGGCAAATAGTCTAAGGAACTGGATGGAGGACATCAAAACGTCACAGAACAATATCTTGACTATCCTACGGTGTATGAGTGAGGACCGTCCTTCGAGGGACCAGAGATGCTACAACACAAGCACTATGGATTACGTTTATTCTGACGAGATCGAGCAGGCTATTGCAGATGTTCTTCATGATGAGTCGTCTTTGATGAGGAGCAGGTTGGCACAGCAGTGAGGACTACTACACCACAGACTGGACCTTCTACTGATACTCCTACGGATGGAGCGCCTCCTGCTGGTGATTCTTCGGCACCAGGGCAGACTTGACTTTCTGATGCTGATTCTATTTTGTATTTTTATCCCTGGAATTTGACTGTATTTTGCTACTATATTTGTTTCTTTCCCTTACTTGATTCATATGTATTTTTCTTGGAGCTATTGTCGGTTTCCGTTGCTCATCTTTATTGATGAATCTTGTAAGCCATGAGGCGTATCGTTGACATTCCTATGGTTTCTATTATTCCGTGTCGTGCATGAATTGTAGTTTGATTCGATTTCACCTTTTCCTTATCTTTATCTTTATTTTGCGATGTGATATAATCCCCGTTTTTCCCCGAGATTTTCCCGTGTTTATCGAGTAGTGCAGGCATATTTTTTAGCTGTTTTGTCGGGCTAGTATTGGAATCATGTTGAAACGGATAATCTTTGAGTTTACGAACGTTGGTTTCTTCATGCTCCTTCCTGACCAACGGTTCGAGTATCTATTCAAATCAGCTAAGTACTTTGTTTCTTTTTAATTCTGCACAACCTGAGGACATGTTGTCGTTTAAGTGTGGGGGAGGGGAATGGTTATGTGTATCTTTTTGCTTATATTGTTATTCTATGCTGAAAATAGCTTTTTTTTTTCAAATTTTTGTTTTGTCCCGGTTGAGCGAATGCGTATTTTTGTTCGGTTTTTATAGGCTATGTTTAGTAGGTTAGATGTTTCACCCGACATACATTTCCCGAGCCATATTAAATGATGAGCTAAAATATAAAGCTATACCCATTTGGATTAGTAATTTTTGGTTATCTTATAAGTATCTTGTGCTTAGTGCTAATGTACGTATCGTGAGAATTATAATAGTTTGTGTTTAGAGCCGGAGTATGACATACTGTGAATATCTTAGGTTTGAATGTGATAAGCGAAACGTGACTATTTTGCTTTAAAAAGTTGTTTTAAAAAGAAAAAAAATGAAAAAATGGGTGTGTCGGAAGCTGGTCGATGATTTGAGTGAGGTAGGACATATCTCGAATGTCCTATACCACTATGATGACCAAAAGCTCACGACAGTCAGAAGAAGCTGCTTGATGATTTGAGTACGGTAGGTCATATCTCGAATGTCCTATGCTACTATGACGGGCAATATCTCATTCTGATGTGCGTATAAATGTGAATGTTAATTAAATCAACTTACGAAAGGTATTGGTATGAATTCATATAAGACTTAGTTTTCGCCTACCTTATCCCCAGTATAAACCGACATATATGTTGTAGGGATTATCCTCTGAGTATGTCAGAAAGGTCCTAAATATATTCTATCATCCTTTTCGGGATATGTTACGTTTTGTAGGGTGCATGTTATAAGTATCATTTATTTCTAGTTTAAATGGGGTATTTGCTAGCTGCTTTGAATAGATTTCAAGTTTGGACTTAGTGGACATTTACTATGGCTTTGCACACACACCGGGGTGAACCTCTAACTTATTGAGTACGCTTTATACTTGCTGAAATGTCTATATTTTCTCAAGCCTAGATTTTGTTTTGCTTTGCTCGGGACGAGCGAAAGTTAAGTGTGGGGGAGTTGTTTATGGTTATTTTCTATGATTTATATTACTCTATTTTGTAACAAATTCCTCTATATTCTAATGTTTTGCATAGAAAGTTAAGTGGTTATTTGATTTATTAAGCAAATGAAGTGGGAGTTGTTTAGGAGCAAACACTAGTTAATTACGTGGTTTTATTGGCAATTTTCTATCTATATATACGGTTTTACACTTTGCTTGTTTTTATCATCTTGAAGGTACATTTACATGTCATGAAAAAAGGATAAAGATGAGATTGGATTGAAGATTCAACTTGAATTTGGAATGAAGTTGAAACAAATGAGCATCTGAAGCTCCGTCCAGCTGGACGGGCGTTTGAGGAATCGAACGGGCGTCCAGGAAGAAATAGTGGATTCAGAGTATTGAGATTTTTGCTGGACGAGCGTCCAAATTTACATAGGACGGGCGTCTGACATGACTCGGCCCGACTCAAAGATTTTATGCAGTATGGACGGGCGTTCAGGACTTTGGACGATCGTCCATACGCCGACCTAGCTGAAACAGACTTAAAACTCTATAAATAGGCGCGTTTTTTTTTCAACCCTAGAAAATGCAATTAACATTAGGCGGCCACAAAACCCTTAGGGGCGATTTTTATGTGTTCTCCACCCTTTATATACACCTTTTATGCTTTTGATTTCCTAGATAAATATCTCCAATCATATGTACTTTCTAGTAGCAAATTCGAGTATTCAAGCGATGCTTAGAGGCTAAAAGCTTTTGGAACAAGCGTTGTGAAACCGTTCTATCAACACTTTGATTTCACCTTTGAATTATCTTGTGAGTTTTTGTTAAAAGTTGTATCTTTACTATGTTTTACTTGTTGTTATGCAATTTAATCGATAGATACCTTGCATGCTTGATGTTTATGTTTGATGAAAATCGTTATTAAACCCTAGATCACCGTAATAAACATTAGATCTTTAATCTAATTAACGAGAGTTGTTAGGTTGAATTTCTAGATTCGAGATTGAGAAATTCCACACCTCAGATATAAAAGCGTTAATATTTAGGATCGAAAGATAAAAGATTGATAGACGAAATTTTCTAAGAGATTAGGAGCTCATACCTTTGTTAGGTGAATCACAACTTTTATTAAAAATCACTAGATAATCTAGAGGGGAAATTGAATGTTATAGAATTGGTGGATCATTGCTTGTTCGTTTTTAAATTCATTGATAAAAATCGTTTGTGCTTGTTTTGCATAACAAGTTTATATTTTTATTGCATGTTTAGGTTATAGAATAGAATTAGTTTAGTTAATCTTGTTCGTAATTATATTTCCTGGCTTTAGATTTCTAATCTTCTGTCCAGTTTACTTTTGTTATTTTCGCTGTTAGTTTGTTACGTGTTAATCGTCTTTATTTTCTTATATTTTTAGTAATAGTAGTTGTGACATCTTTAGGTTAGTTAGATAAAATCTAGGTAAACAACCTCGATTCCCTGTGGACTCGACTCCGGTATTAACCTCTGTACTACGATCCCTGCACTTGGGGTAAACCGGATTTATTTTATTACTTGTTATATTTCGTTTAGCATAAAATCCGAGACACGGTTCTAGTTCAAGAAAGGGTACATGGCAGGTGCCTATCTATTTTGTCAGTAAAGCGTTACATGGCCCCGAGATCCGGTACTCACCAGCGGAGAAGCTAGCACTATGTCTTGTTCATACGTCAAGAAAGCGGAGGCCCTATTTCCAAGCCCATCCTATTATGGTAGTCACTGACCAACCACTGAAGCAAATCTTAGCAAAGCCCGACACTTATGGTCGACTACCGAAATGGGTGATAGAAATGGCGCAATACGATATCGAATTTGTTCCTCGAATAGTGATAAAAGCCCAGGCCCTGGCAGACTTCTTAGCTGAAGGGATTTCCATCCAACTCGACCAAGAGAAGCAAAGTCCCGAGGATTGCTGGATCCTCCACGTCGATGGAGCGTCGAGTAAAGAGGGGCAGGGGTATGTCTCATGCTAGTAATCCCAAAAGGGGAAGAGTTCCCATACGCACTTCAATTCGACTTTAAAGCTACGAATAATGAGGCTGAATATGAAGCTATGATCACGGGTGTGAAGCTCGCTTTGAAGTTAGGTGTCGAGAATTTGCTAGTAGGACGTAAGCGTCTTTTTCTTGTGTTATTCTTTTTCTTTACATTATCCATGTCCTGTAGTGCCACTGAATCTAATAGGGGTAGCGAAACACCTTCTCGTAGCCAAACTCCAGCGTCTATTCCTTCTGATCATCTTCTCCGGCAAGCTTCCGACGAACCCTCAACCTCTTCCCCCTCTGTCCCTAATCAACCCAAGAAAAACACTCTAAAATTCCAAGTAAGTGTCTTTTTCCTGTGTTATTCTTTTTCTTTACATTATCCATGTCCAGTAGTGCCACTGAATCTGATAGGGGTAGCGAAACACCTTCTCGTAGCCAAACTCCGGTGTTTATTCCTTCTGATCATCTTCTCCGGAAAGCTTCCGACGAAACCTCAGCCTCCTCCCCCTCTGTCCCTAATCAACCCAAGAAATTAGTCATGAGGATGGAGGGTAAAGGCC
The DNA here is from genome assembly GCA_024500145.1 of Gentiana dahurica var. dahurica. Taxonomy (NCBI): domain Eukaryota; kingdom Viridiplantae; phylum Streptophyta; class Magnoliopsida; order Gentianales; family Gentianaceae; genus Gentiana; species Gentiana dahurica. The sequence continues at coordinate 37,833,634 of CM044907.1, forward strand.
CTAAAGGCTGTCTCAGTTCTCTTTCTACTGAGGAGATCGCCAGAATCTGTAGGAAATCTGAAATCACCAACCCTCCATTTGAGGTCCGACTCCTTTCTGGCCTTCATTAGTTTTCCGATGAACCCTCAGAAGGGTTCTGCACTTTTTACGGGGCCCAACTCTTGAGTGGATTGAGGTTTCTACTATGTCCGGCCGTCCTGGCGATCTTGGAGCACTACGAGATAAGCGTTTCTCAATTAGCCCCGAACGTTGTCAGGATTCTTATGGGGTTCATCATAGCCTGTCGAGTTGCTATAGTCTGCTTCTCGATTCCCCTCTTTCGATATTACTACCAGATTGCAGCTACACCCGACAAGCTGTGGTATACCTTTCAAAGGAGGCCAAACCGACATGAATTTGTATATAGGGGGCCTTCATCACACGGGGACTGGAAGCCTCATTTCTTCTTCCTTCGTCATGGCTTGGAGAATCCATACGTTGGACAATGGAGGTCGAGGGGCGTGAAGAAAGACAAGCTAGGAAACGCTCATGTTCCTCCAGAGGTCCGCCGACTAGATGGCTTTGACTTCGAGGTGTGCACTCGAGACTTAATTCTCCTTTACAATCTAGCCCACCTATAGGAGGCTGGACCGATCCCATATGCAAACCTTCATGTCCAAGACCACGAGAACCGTAGGGACTTTCCTTGTTTTGCTTGTGTATTTTTTATTTTGTCGAGTTTGATAACTTTGCTCTTTATTGCTCAACTAACTTGTCCCATTTGTCTTGTAGTGGGGAAGTTCTCTTCGATCAGCGATCCCACACACCTTCCACCATCAGTGATTGGAGTTGCTCCGCCTTCCGGGGATCGGGCTGCCCCTGCTAAGCAAGTTGCTGAGACCAGGGCTCCTTCTACCGCTGCTCGAACCGAGACTACTCCTGCTGCCGTTGAATCGACGGTGCCAGTTCGGTCACCCCTCCGACCTCCGTCTTCTAGCGGTTTAACGGTCCACTATGGGTCGCTGTGGGATGAGGAGGAGGAAGTTCTAGTTGATCTGACCCTACCCGTCGAGGAGAACGTCGAGGAGCGAGCAGCTCCGACCAAGAAGAGGCCTACTGTTCCTGAGCGGGTGAGGGACAAACAAAGGCAGGCAAAGAGGGCCAGGGTTGCTGAAGCTTCTTCCGATCCGGAAGTCGATGTAAATTGGGTTGCTGATGATTGCGCGACCTTAGAGGACAAGGCTCTCTCCCATGCGCTTCGGAAGACTGCCTGCCTCGTAAGTCGATCGTCTTCCCTTTCCTTTGAAGGATGCAGGTTCTTAGATCTAACCAAGTTAGATCTATACGCAGCGGATGGATCACGATTTATATATCATAAAACGTAGTTAAAAGATTTAACAACTTCAAGGGGGTTAAGATCATGTTACCAATATAGGGAAGAGAAGCCAAGATCTTCCGATGTGTTCTCCAAACGGCGGTTGGTGGACACCCTTCTTGATACACGAGCCTCCTTGATATGCAACCAGAAAAATCCCGAAGATTTTTCCAACTCGAACCCTAAGAATATAGGCCGAAATTTTTCGGCCAATTTCTCTCGGTGAATAGTGACGTGAATAGTACCTTGCCATTAGACTTGGTAGAACTCTCTTTATATAGGAGAGTAATCAATGTCCTCCAAGGATTAAATAATTAAGTGATAATTATCACATTAATCCTTTTCCAAATAAAAGATAAATAAAATGATTATCCCAAACAAATTAAGATAAATCATATTATTATCTATTATTCCATGAATTATCATTTAACAAATAAAAGATAAATCACATGTTAAATAATTATCCAAGAAAACTAATTTCTCTCTAATTATTAGGACATTAATGGCGCCACATATTGGGTCAAAAAAGCCCACATAAAATGTCTTTTATGTGTATTATATTATTTAGCCCAACTAAATAATATCCATGCATATCAATTAATTAGCCCAGCCAATTAATTATCACTGAGGCCCAAATAACAAAATTACTAGTCCGAATTATAGAAGCCACATCGGGGACCATGGACCTATAACCAGTAGCTCCAATAATTAATTATTCGTCGAACAGAATAAGTACATTAATTATTAATTCCGGGATTACGCCACCATAAACCCGAAACTGAACTCTACCGATCATAGATGTATACTTATACTCAACCCATAGAGTGAATAAGCGTCCATTGATATAATCACTACATACGGATTAACCCTCCATAGACTGTCCATTCTGAGTGGGAAGTCTCCGTGAACCCGACTCAGAATATCTTATCCTTATTTACCATTAACCCCTAATGATCAATTAGTGCACATATCGACTAGTAGCTAATTAGTCAAATGTGAACTCGGCCGATCGATCACTTTCTTAAGGCTAACAAATAAGGGGACTGTCTCTCTACTTCCCGTAGGAAGGAATGGATTCCATGTCTGTGAAAATCAGAACTACTCACTCATCCGGAGATAGTGCCAATGAGAAGTGGCTTGGAACACATTATTTAAGTGAACCGTAACTAACACATCAAACACTACCCCGGGACAAGCAGCACCCTGTGATCACCTCAGGATTAAGGATGATCCATATATGATCATCTAATGATTTAATAAGATTCCTCGATTACGGAATTATACCGAGAAATTGATTAAATCGGTCCAGTCCTATATGAATGCCATCAAATATAAATGCCCCACGTAGGTACCCTCTACCGACAGTCCGGATAAGACTATCACACCCTAAGGTGTTCTGGGCGCATTATTGGTGTTTTAATCAAGAGACCCTAAACTCTGATTAAGTTCACCACGGACTAACGGTTTAAGTATATCACCACTAATTCAATCCTCACGTGTAATCCATACACTGAGTTAAGTGGTTACGTACAGATATACTTAGGGTTTGCAGCAGTGTATTACTTACAAGCACAAAGCAAGTAATAAGGTGAGATAAATTCTGTCATTCATTATTAAAAACAATTACACAAATTGTCTTTCGGGCACTACACCTAACATCCTTTACATGTTGATTTCTTTCGAGGCTGATGCCTTGTCTTTACTTTATTATTTGACACCTCTTTTCTTTCGACAGAATAACTTTCTTGGCAGAGAGGCCGCCCGACGACTGGTTAAGCCGGTCGATACAGAAGAGGATTTGCGGAGGGAAAACGGAAAATTGCTCAAGGACAACATTGCAAAGGGCACAACCACTGCCGGCTTAGAGTCTCAGTTTGAGATGCTTAAGCGTGAGGCAAATGTCGAGGTCACAAAACTACAGACCGCGTTGATGGCCACTGCCAACTATTTGATGAAGATCCAGCTCGAGCGGCAGGCCCAGGATCAGAGGTTAGCTGAGCTGTCAGCAGACTTTTTGAAGGTGCAGCAATCACACAAGGCTTCTCTGACTGATACTTTGAGATCTCAACAAGAGAGAGATGCCTGAAGGTCGAGCTGGAAAGAGAGAGAGAGAGTCTGAGGGTCGAGCAGGAACAGGTCCTTGCAAAGATCGAGGTGGCCAAGGCAGAGGCGATCCTTGAGTATCTAAAGTCGAAAGACCTTGTCGTTGATCTGGATGTGCTCATGCACGCGGCCATGATGGGTGGCTTTACTATGGCAGTTACCCAGACGAAGGCTGTCAGTCCGGGGTTCGATGTATCGACACTTGAGATGCGAATTTTCTACAATCCGGACTCGGAGAGGATGTACGACCAATACAGTGAGGAGTTCCAACGGGGGGAATCTCTTGCCACCAAGTATGGTCCTTCAACTTCTGCCTCTGCTCTGAGCCAACCCCTAAGCTGACCCCTGATGCTGACCCCTGATTTTAGTTTTTCAAATTTTTTTTTATGAACTTTAAGATTTGATCTGTAACAATATACATTGCTTTGAATTAACTTTGGCTGGTCTTTTCAACCTGGCCCTGTTTTGTATCAACTTTTGCTCAGAATTTGATTCTGATTTTGCAATATTTTTATTTCCTTTCTTGTTATTGTTCATCTTTCTTGTCTTGATGTTTCTTAACTTTTTGCTCGTCGAGCCTTTGGCTCTGTTTGCTGCTTGCTTTATCGACATCGTGTTGCCCCCCAAGTGTATTATGAACCTTTGGTTCTTATTGCACTTGTGAGTTTAACTGAGATCGACCCGTTTGCCTTGGCCTTTTTGCCTCATAGGCTTGCTTGGCCTCAGGTTGAGTGTTTTAGTCCGACTGTGCGAACTATCCCTTTACTTTGGCCTTTTTCACCCTTTGGGCTCATTTGAATCTTGATTGGGACGTTTGGCCCGACTATGCGAACCGTCCTTTGTCTTGGCCTTTTTCGCCTCTTAGGCTCGTTCGGCTTTCGACTGGGACATTTGGCCCGACTATGCGAACCGTCATTTGCTTTGGCCTCATTCGCCTCTTGGGATCGTTTGGCTCATAGCTGGGACATTTGGCCCGACCATGCGAACCGTCTTTTTGCCTTTGCATTTTTTGCCTACTAGACTTATTTTGCATTTGGCTATACAGAGATGTCCGACTTGCGGATTTCTCTATTCTTTGTCGACTTTACTGTTGTTAACATTTTGTCTCAGGTCGGACTTATATTGTTATGGCGATAAATCCTAACAAACATAAAAGCATCTCGAGAAAAACATGTTCATTAGAATACTTATGAAATGGTCACATGGACTTATTACAGGTGTTGGACTTATTTCTATGTTTTGATGATGAGTGCCATACTAGCTATTATAGTGCAAAGGCAAAAAGATGTCTAGATCAAATGTATAGGTTTATTAGAGTTTGATTCATAAATAGGTTTGATCAAACAAGCACTGTAAAGGGCTGCTGGTTGATATCAGCAGACTGGTCTAGGTCAGTAGGGTAGATAGGTCAGTAGACTAGTCTTGAACCTGCTGAAGACTGAAGACTGAAGGCTGATGGTTCAAACTCAGTAAATGAAGGCTAAGGGATCAAACTTAGTATTTAAAGTCAAGGATAAGGAATCAGAATTTAGGCAAGTCTGTGATGACCTAAACTGATTACATATACCTTGTGTAGAAGGTCTAAGTTCCATAAGTAGGATGATGTTTGGAACATGGTTATAATTAAAATGGTGTAATCCTCGTTTGTGCCTTTTTATGCGAGCGTCGTGCCCTTTTTACACGAGTTCGTTTCCCTCACTTCATTTATTGCATATCTATTTTTTTCATTTTTCTTTTTTTCTGGCAGATTTCCTCACTATTTTTTTCTCTCTCACTCACAAGTCCGTGTTGTCCCGGTTTACCTTGTTTAGCATTCAAGTTGCTACCATCCTCCTACAACAATTTGTTAAAGTATATCCACTGACAAATATCGATTCCCGGTCTAGGATAACTCTTCATGTCTTCTAAATACTTCTCACTCAGATTTCGTGCTCAAAAATTGAATGCAACCGTGAAATAATAATTAATAAGTCACTACTTCTTGCAACATAACACATGCTCATTCTTCCATGCTAAATTGAATAATGCGTCATCTATACTACACACTGAAAAATTGAGTTATACCTGCTTAAAAAGGTCGAGTCCACAACAAGATATATGATTAACAAACCACTACTTCAAATAGTTGACAAACCCCTTATTCATCATTAATGAATTAAGCAATATCTACAATTTAAGGTTTTTATTTCATTCAATTAAAAAAATCAAAAATCACAAAAGTAAGTGTAACTGTGTCTCAAATTTTAAAAGTAAGTATTATGTCTACCCCCACTTTAAAACTTAACATTGTCCCCAATGTGAAAAGTAAAGCAAAAAAAGTAGGAAGAAGAAGAACACTTAGCATTGGAATATATAAGAACTCGGCTAACTGTCTAAAGCAAATCACATCACTGAACTGGAACCAAATTTGTCTTCTCCAAAGGATTAATCTGCACTAGGTCAGCTAATACAAACAATTCTTGCACAAAGGCCATTAGTACCGCGATACGCGAATAAGTAACAAAATAGTTATGTCATATGGCAGTAAATAGAACAACTGAAAAGAAGAAGTGCAATAAACAATTTAAGCCAATACATAACAACTTTATTACTTAAACACAACAAAAGGACTTACTATATGACTCCAAATAAAAATAAAAAGACTCAAGACTCAAGACTCAAAATAATAATCGAATAATCATGCGAAGTAAAAAAAACTCCCACACATCCTTTGCTCAATAGCCTTAGGAACATGGCGATGAAAAAAAACCTTCACAATTTTATTCAATCATCGAAAAGAAAAAAAATAACAAAAAAGGTTAACTATAAATTAATGGCTATGCCTAACAATTAAATGAATAGTCCCCGGAAACGGCGCCAAAAACTTGATCACCTGTAAGTCACTTAAGACACATGAAATACTAGCAAGAGTACTAGGTCAATCGTAGTATACCAAGGGCGAGTCAAGGTCGATCCCATAGAGACTATTATTTAATAATGCTAAACATCAACACAATTTATAGGTCAACCGGATAGGGGTGGTAATTGACCAACATAAAGGAACAGTAAATAAAAGAGATGCAAATAAACCAATCTTGAATCATGTGTCGAAAAGGCACTAACCACACTATTCCTAACTAATCTCCCTTTAATCCTCACTGATCCATATTTGTAATTAAGCTACGGGTGCAAATCCTAACCCTATCTACTCCGACAATGGCAGTAGATAATCTATACGCCAGCTACCCTCCTTAATTGGTCCGTAATAGCCCATATGCATAGAGAACTAGAATTGCCGATATTGAGCGCTAACTCCTACCGTAAACCCGCCTAGATAGCTATCGACATTGACCAGCACGTTCCTAGGGTCCATCATGATATTGTCCTAATTAACACTTCACTAACAGTCCTTCATGTTAATTTGCGATACATGCAAATAGTTGATCAGGCTAAAAACATGTAAATTAAATCTATCAATCAACATAGCTGATGCCGAACCACAGAATTAGGATTTACTAGGTATTCAGATCTAGCGATAAAGACTGTCGCAGATCTAAAGAGCACAACCCATAATTCTGCGTTTCATATTAACGAATCGAATAAAGATTAAGGTTCATTTAATTATTTCATAGATGATTAGATGCAAGCATAATCTAGATCTAACACAAGAACAATCATGAATCTAAGAAAAGAAATAAAACATTGGAATAGATCTTATCCATGAAGAAGAACATATCTACTCTTCTATTCTCTCTCCCTCCGGCGATTCAAGACGATCCATGAAGATCGTAAACCAAGAACAATTCAATAATGAAAGACTCATGACTTATTTGCAAGAAAGAAAAGAAGAAAATAAAAGATGACTTTTATTTGCAAGAGACTACATTGTAGCTAGTTGATGAAGAACTAGAAAAGAGATGAATAATGAATGGAATAGATGATGAATACAATTTCGTAGCTCTTAATGGCTCTGTATAGGTGTATAAACTGACTTAGGGGTAAACCCAATGCTTAGAGGACAAGACAATGTGTTTCTGGAAGATTCTGGGCCTTGGTAAGTCGGTGGTACCTCCCGGGTTGCCGAGGGTATGTTCGTCTTTTTCCCGCTGCCGACTTAACTTGGAATACCATAGGCCCAGCTTCGGTGTTTGGACCATAACTTGGCCTACGTAACTATGATTTGGGTTATTCAAAGTGTGTTGGAATCCTAGTTTCAGGTCCTACAATGTTCAAGAAGAAGTGCAAGCCCAATTAGGTTTGTATAAATTCGTAAAATGCATTGCAAGATCACCAATCAGATTCTCGGGTCCAATCTTCGCTCGAAACACTTCAACCTTCAGTGCGGTTCAGTTATTTATCAATTTACTCTCTCCTTCAGCCCAAATGATGCTTTGGACACTTATTCATCTGTCAATAAAACCATAGCACATATAGTAGCATCTATTTCGAGAAATAACGCATAAAACACACGGTTAATACGCATATTACCAATTTCGTCAACCTGGATGTGGCTTAGTGACATTTAGCTAATTAACCCATGATTTCATATATATTATACCCATTGAGAACACAAATCTGGGTTAGATTGATGGTAAATAATGGTACCAATTTGACCGTCATCATGTCGTAAAACTGAAAACTAGAAATCATCTTCATAAGTGGAACATGACATAACACTGAAGATGTACACCTAGAACTGAAGCTCACTCAGAACTGCGAAGGTAAGTTCGCTGAGGGTCACAGACTCGGTTGACTTATCTAGACTGAAGGCTGAGGGAACTTACTCAATATTTGAAGAACCATGGGACACAGACTCAGTTGTAGAAGATTGAAGAACCGAGGGTTCAAACTCATTTATGAAGATTCTCAAGCCGAGATTATAAAGTTAGAATTCATGTAAGTCTGTGATGGCCTGAACTTACTTTACGGGTCTTGAAGAAGACCTAAGTATCATAAGGACAATGATATCTTAGATGATCTCTAAAATGAATGGTGTAATCTGATTCAGTCACATAAAATCAGATAAATAGAGTACTGAATTTTTTAAGAAGATTAAAAACTCAGTTAATGCTCTAAGTCTGTTAACAAACTGAAAACTGACATACTTAGTATAAAACTGATTAGGACACTCAGTTTTATAGTCAGCCATGCAAGCAACTGAAAGTACAGCTAAACGTTATAATTAAAGGATTCTTATTGGATGAGAAACTGACATGTCAGAACGGTCATTGACACCTGACATCTGAAAATATAGACATTGAAGCAATTCAAATTCAAGCAAGATGAACGTTGGACCTCACACTATAAATAAAGAACTTGACATCAAGGATAAAACATAGAATTAACAAGATTACAATCATTATTGTTCTCTAGTCTAGTTCATTCGAATTGCTATCAATATTTGTTTTCAACAAGATCATATTTAGATTTCTTCAAGTGTTCAAGCTACATCAATCATATCTAGATTTTGACACTTTGAAGAACCACAAGCAAGAATCAATTTATTGATTCTCAGCCCAACTTTGATTCTTAATCAAAGGTTTAGACTGTGAACCAATCCGGTCAAGGAGTTGCTAAGGACAGTTGTTTGCAGTTGGGTAGACTGTGTTTGTGGTGGTAGCTTGTGAAGATGAAATACAACCCTCTAAGCAGCAGTGGTTCATGTAGTTGAAGAGTAGAAATCCAACCTGTTCTTTAGTTGTTTAGATAGTGACACTAGGGATTAGTCAAGGACTATCTTTTAGGACTTTTTGTAACAACATACCTCAAGAAGTTCTAGTGGTATTTTCCTCCTACATCATAGGGAAAAAGTGGACTGACTGGGTTACACCACCTGGAACCACTATAATTCTTGCTCTACTTACTTTACGCATTTACATTCTGTTATTTACTTTACAGCATTTATTATTGTTTATTCAGCATACTGAAACTGATTGTTACAAGCATACAAAGTTCACAAACTGACATTCACCAGAATTCAGTTTTGCATACTTAGCTTTTTCTTATAGTGTCAACAAGATCCAGATAAAGACTAAAACTTAAATCCGCTGCCGGTTGACTCAGTTTTGTATAAGTCAGTTTGACTTAGACTCAGCTTTGTCAGCTCAACTCCACACAAGTTATAACTGAACCTTAATTGTTAATTGATCTAGTTTTTGGTGACAAGTTTGTTCACCCCCCTCTAAACATTTGTTAGCCTTTCCAAGAGACCAACAATTGGTATCGGAGCAGTGTTCTTTAACAAACTATTATTGAAAACTCACCTGCTCTAATTATCTCCTCTAGTTGATCTCCTGAAAAAGCTTAGTCTTTCAGTTTCTAGTCTTTTCATAATCCAGTTTTCATTCACTCATATAATGCATAACAATCAGTATGCCAGACAGATGCTAATATGCAACATGGATAGATTTGATGAATACAAACGTCATTTGCAGGCCTTTCTAGCAACTTATCATGATGAGATGATAGATGTACTCACTGATGGACCTATTCAGATCACTCACATGCAAACTGTCAATGGTGAATCAGTTAGAGTTCCAAAGCCTAAAAATGATTGGACCAGTGATGACAGAAAGAGAAAACACTTGAACAATGTTCTCATGGATATCATACTCAGAACTCTTGACAGCAATATGTATCTGAAAGTCAAGGATTGCACTACTGCAAAAGAAATATGGGAGAAACTTCAATTTGTTTGTCAAGGAACAGACTCCATCAAAGAAAATAAGATCTCAGTAGCAAAACAGAATTTTGAGAATTTCAAGATGAAGCCAGGCGAACGTTGATCAGATGGAAACAAGGTTCAGCACCATAATAGACGAACAAGATTTACTCAAGATTGAGTATAACACGAAAGAAATCAACAAAAGAATCTTGAAGGATTTAACCATGTCATAGAAAATAAAGGTCACAGCATTGGAAGAATCAAGAAGACTTGATATAGAAGATTCCTTCAAAATCTTCTCAGACCTGAAGGCTTATGAATTCAGTGAGGATTTCACAAGCACAACTGCCATAATCAAGGCTCTGAAGGAACCCAAAACAACAGCACTCGCAGTAGCCTCAAATGAAAATAAAGAAACCTCATCTAACAATCTTCAGCAATTGGATGAGATGGAAGCGCAGATGGCCCTAATGATGAATAGAATTCGAAGAATGAAGAGTGGACATCCAGTCACTCAGAAATTTATCAAGAAGACTCCTGAAAAGAGAAAAGACGATGTGTATCTCTGCTTCCACTGTAAAAAGCCTGGACACTATAAAGCTGAATGTCCAGAGCTGACTGGTAAGAAGACTCAGCAATGAAGAACTGGCAGAAGAGCACTTTCAGCCGCAGATTAGTCAGACTATGAAGCTGGCACTGAAATATTATCAGATGACATAGCTCTAATGGCTCACATGGAGGATCCAAATGAAGTATGTGAATCTAACTCTAAATATTCCTCAGCTTAGATTTTCATACAAAATGCATGTTCTTCGACTGATGACTCCAATCCAAAAAATCTAGAATTAGAAGAAACACTTGACGAATTGATGAATCAACTGGTAACCATCCAAGCTGGTTATGAATCAATTAAAGCTGAGAAAGAAGTTCTAATTCTTGAAGTTGAAAGATTGAAGTCTGAACTAAACATGAGGAAATTGACCAGAACTGATAAAGGAAAGAATCAGTATCAGCCTACTGCATTAGCAGCAACAACTGAATCTTTTGATCAATAAAGTTCAGCTACTGGATTCAAATCGTAAGCCGTATGAAGACATAACTGGCTTTGGATTTGATACACATCCATCTTCTAAGGAGGGAACTAACAAAGCTGTTGAACCTAATATCAAAACTGGTATTAAGTTTGTGGCTGAGCAACTTCCACAAACTGAGAATTGCTGAACCAGTAAAGTCAGCATCTCATAAGACAACTCAGTTTTCTAAGAAGACAGCTGCACTTACCAACAAAGGTAAATCAAAAGGTAGATTAGTTGTACCTCAAGGAAACAGGAATAATAGATCAACTGCATGATCTACAAAAACTGATCAAGTCAAGAACAAAAAAAATTATAATCAGAGTAAATCTAAGAATATTAATCTTTCAAAGATTCACACATCAAGGGGGAAAGGCAGACTATACCCCACTGATGATGATTGGAATTTTACTAAACCTACTATTAAAATTGATAAGAACAATGATTCCAGGCCGAAAACTTATCAAAAGTTTCAGTCCAAGACTCAGCAGAGGACCTATCCCAGTTCTCAGCAAAAGTCTCAGTACAAAGGTCATTCTAGAAAGAATTGATGGTTATTATTCAGCTTTTAATAATAGAAGACATTTTGGAAATCAGTTTCAACTAGAAGATCTAAGAAATAATATAAATGAGACACAATCCAAGAAAAGATATAATGGAAGTGTGGCTTATACATATGAAAATAAGTGCAACAATTTCCTAAGAAGACCTTATGGAAATATGCCCAGAGTTGTACTGACAACTGACCACTATGGACCCAAAACAGAGTTGGGTACCTAAAGCATTTTAATTTGTTTTGCGTGATATTTGGTACTTTGACAGTGGATGCTCTAGAAACATGACAAAGAGGAAGGATTGTCTCACTGATTTTGTCGCTAAAAAAGGACCAAGAGTCAATTTTAGAAGTGAAGATAAACCTGGTTACACAAAAGGCTATGGAAATTTAATCTGGAATGGACTCACAATCAAAAATGTATCTTATGTGGAAGGACTTCACTACAATCTACTCAGCACAAGTCAATTCTGCGATATGAGATACAGAGTTACCTTTGATAAGGAGTATTGCATTGCCGTCAGCGAAACATCTTTCCAGGTAGTTCCTGCCGAAAGAAGGGAAGAGAACATGTATGTTGTAGATTGGTCTACAGTAGTTTCAGAAACCTGTTTAATTGTGCACACCAAGTCGAACTCAGTTGGTTGTGGCACAAGAAACTGAGTCACCTAAATTTTGATGATATCAACTTTTTAGTCAAGAGGAACTTGGTGATTGGACTACTAGAGATGACATACAAGAAAGACAGCTTGTGTGATGCATGTCAGCAAGGAAAGCAAACTAAAGCATGTTTCAAGACTAAGTCTCAGCATTCAACAACCAGAGTTTTAGAATTGATGCATATGAACTTATTTGGACCAATCAGACCAATTAGTGTTAGTGGAAAGAAATATACTTTGGTGGTGGTTGATGACTTTCAAGATATACTTGGGTTATCTTCATGACCAAGAAAAGTGAAACCAAGCAACAACTGATAGAACTTCTCAAAAGACTCCGAAATCAGAAAAGTGTTACAGTAGTAAAGATCAGATCAGATCAGAAAAAGAAACAGAATTTCTCAACAATATAATCATTGAGTATTGTGGAGAGAACGGAGTTCTACACCAGCTTCCAGCTACATCAACACCTCAACAGAATGGAGTAGCTGAAAGGAGGAAAAAACGCTCAAAGAAGATGGAAGGACGATGATTTGTGAATCTAAACTGCCGGAAAGATATTGAGCAGAAGCTGTAAATATAGCTTGCTATACTCAAAATCAAACTCTCATGAACAAGAGACATGAAAAGACTCCTTATGAGATTTGGAATGGAAGAAAACCAAATGTCTCATATTTTCATGCCATTGAAAGCAAATGCTTTGTCCATAATAAGGGAAAGGATCATCTCAAGGTTTTTCTGCCCAAAGCTGATGAAGGAATATTTCTGGGTTACTCATGTGTCAGTAAAGCTTTGAGTATTAAACAAACGTACACTCAAGCATGAAGAATCAATACATGTGGTTTCTTATGAACCAAAATTCATTGGAGACACAATTGAAGACAAGGAAGAACCAGTTTGTCTGCCTCAGTTAGACAAAACTCCAGAATCAGTTTTCATTGATATTGAAAGATTAAGGATTTTTCAGATCAGGACCAGCCTCAGTTTCCAGTAACATATTCTGCAACTGAACAACAACAAGGAGAAACTAATCCAACTGGAAATGATCAAGCTCAAGAAGAACCAGTTCAACAAAATGAAGACCATTTGATGCAACCCCCAGTACATCAATGAATGAGAGAGATCACCTAGAAGAACAAGTGATAGGTGATTTCCAAGTAGGTGTTTGGACAAGACATCAGCTAGATGCTATGATAGCTTGTTTTCTATCTCAGTCTAAACCTAAAGAAAGTGGAGAAACCTTAAACGATCCGGAATGGATTTTGCCTATGCAAGAAGAACTCAATGAATTTGAGAGAAATCAAGTTTGGGATTTAGTAAACAAGCCAGATCATGTCAGAATAATCGGAACTAATTGGGTTTTGATAAACAAGCTTGATGAAGATGGGAATATTATCAGAAATAAAGCTAGACTTGTAGCAAAAGGTTATTCTCAATAGACTTTGATGAAACTTATGCCTCAGTTGCAAGGTTAGAGGCAATCAGACTATTTCTTGCCTTTACAGCTCACAAGAATTTCAAGGTGTACCGGATGGATGTTAAAAGTCAATTTTTTAATGTGATACTTGAAGAAGAAGTCTATGTTCAGCAACCCCCAGGATTTGAAAATAAAGACCAAGCCGACAAATTCTTTCAACTAAGAAAAACTCTTTATGGACTAAAACAAGCACCAAGATCTTGGTATGAAACTATGTCTCAGTTTTTGGTGGATAATGGTTTTAGAAAATGAACTATTGATAAAACGCTATTCAGAATGAAAGTAGAAGAAAGCACTCTCCTAGTACAAATCTATGTTGATGACATCATTTTTGGATCAGAAAATGAACTACTCTATGAGAAGTTTGCAAGTTTGATGAAGAGCAAATTTCAAACGAGCATGATGGTAGAACTGAATTACTTTCTCGGTCTACAAGTTAGCAAATGGATAATGGGATTTTCAATCAGCAAACCAAGTACACAAGAGAGTTAATGAAGAAGTTTGGGATGAGGAAATCAGCTGGATTGCAACACCAATAGGAACTAACATCAGATTCTATGAAGACAAAGATGGCAAGGATGTGGATGAAACTCTTTATAGAAGAATGATTGGAAGTCTACTTTACCTAATAGCCAGTTGACCAGACATATCCTTTGCAGTTGGTGTCTGTGCCAGATTTCAAACAAGACCTAAAGAAAGCCATCTCAAGGTTGTTAAAAGAACCTTGAAGTATTTGAAAGATACAGAAGGAGTTGGGATATGGTACTCAAAGGAAGTAGAATTCAAACTGATATCCTACTCAGACTCAGACTATGCCGGATGCAAAGTGGACAGAAAAAGTGCTTCAGGCACTTGTCAGTTACTGGGAAATAGACTTGTGTCATGGTTCGGCAAGAAGAAAAACTCTATTTTAACATCAACAACTGAAGCTGAGTACATAGCAGCTGGAAGCTGTTGTGCTCAAGTTTTATGGATTAGACAACAGTTAAGAGATTATGGAATAGAAGAAGGACTGATTCCTATAATATGTGACAATACTAGTGCAATAGCTATAACTGATAATCCAGTTTTGCACTCAAGAACCAAGCACATTGATGTGAGACATCATTTTATAAGGGATCACGTAGAGAAGGAGAACGTTACAGTTCCTTATGTCTCAACTGAAGATCAGTTAGCTGACATTTTTACCAAACCTCTGGAAAAAGAAAGGTTTGCTAAACTGAGAACTGAATTGGGGATTATTAAAGTCAGTTAAGTCAGTTCAAGCTTAGAGATTCGTCAAGAGGATTCATCTTTGTCATGCTGGGTGCACTCACTTCACAGATCAGTCATTGATATCAACAATCTCAATCTGACCAACTGAATTGAAGATTTGACGGAACTGAACACATCTTAGAACTGATTTTAGTCAGTTCATTGGCCAGTCAATGTAAGTCAAAAGATGAACGGATAAAACCGACAACGGTTACATCACAATTAATTACCTCCGTTTTTTTTTCAGAATTTGTAGCATGTATACCACCCCAAAACATCAAACCGTACATGCATCGGTTACTCAAATACCAGATGGAACTTGAAAAGTTGTACAATATCTACACAAAGATCATGGGATCAAATCTTCAACCGTCCTCATCTTTATCTTTATATATCCAACCATTTTCATACATCTTCTTTACAAAAAGGAAATCAAATCTTTTCTTCTCTCAAAAAGCCAGAATTTCATCTTACACAAATTCAAAAATGGCCGCCTCCAAACCAACTCCAGAAGAAAGATTAATCGCCTTTCCAAACACATTTACGAGCGAAGAATTTGAAGAGATGTGTGGCAACACTCTTCTTTCCAGTCATATATCTGAAAAAATTGGAAGATTACAAGGTTTAGGAAACCTTTTGGAAGCTCACCTACAAAAAGATCGAGACTTGGAAGGTCTATTACAATTTTGGGAAAATATGAAGATGTTGAAAAACTCTCTATTAACAAGACTTTGTGGACAGAAGATTTTCGTCAATAAGACATAATCATACAGCTATTTGATTTCAAAGATCCTTTGGTGAAATCAATTGACTTACCATGTTTGCCGCTCAAGCGTGAAGCTTTTCTGAAGCACATTTCACCTTTAAAAGAACTAGCCACAGTTGATATGCCCCTTACCACCCTTAAAACTGAATTTGGGTTACTCAGCTGGTGGATCAGTAAACACGTCGTCGGAAAACACAAAGGGTTAAGCAAATTAACTGAAGATGGAATACACCTGATGAATATCATATGGGATGGTTTCAAATTCAACTGGTCACGCTATATCTTCAATCAAATCAAGAAGCAACATTTAGAAGAAGTCCAAAGTGTCAAAAGAGTCCAAGCTGAACGAAGAGAATCTGTAGGAAGATTTCGACTGAAGAAGTCACCCAGCTTAGTGATTCAATATTATTTGGAAAGAATCAGTGATGGGAACAAGCAAACACAAACTACTACTGGAAAAGATGCAGCAGTTGTAAGTTCAACAAAAGGAACTTCCCAACCTGAAGCCAATAAGCAGACTGTGTCTCAGCAGATCACTCAGCAGAAAGGAATTAAAAGGAAAGCAGAAATACAGGGAGAAAAGTCCGTTGGAATATGTTTGTTCCCAGGCACTTCAAGTCAGTCAGAACCAATTGAGGGGGAACAACAACTGACTATTGCTATCAGTCAGAAGAAGAGCATGGTTAATGATATCGTTTCCCAGATTAAGCAGAAAATATCAGAGAGACAAGTTTCTACTATGCAAGTTGAGCAAGAGGAACATGTAACTCAGCAACCAAAGGAGTACCTCTTCGATGCTGAAAGGATCATCAAACTGATGAAGATGAAGCTCAAGACTGAAGATGCTCGTGAAGTTACTTTACTTAGAGAAGAAAAACTATTGTTGGAGAAACTGGAAATACAAAATCTCTATGCACTATTTCCAATGGAAGAGTTTCTCAACAACTGCTTCAATAGATTCAAAGAGATAGCTCAGAGAACTGAATCAATCACATCATCTACACCAAAGGAAGTTTTAAAGAAGAAAGATGATGATAAAGATGTTGATTCAAGGAAATAAGCTCAGAAGAGTACAGTTTTGCAACCAGAAGCACAATTTGAAGATCAATCTAAGCAAACTGATACTCAGCTAGAAGAATTGCCAGTTGGAAATTAGACAACTGACAACAAAGAAGAAGAAGCCAGAGCTGATGATAATCAGCAACTGATGGTTATTGAAGATGCTAGTCAGTCTAAAATCCAAGAGATAGAAGAAGAAGATCCATCCGAGAAACTCTCAAAAGAAGAACTGAGAAAAGTACAAGAAGGATTGAAGCTTATACTCAACCAAAATGATGAATACAATGGTCTTTTGTCACATGTTTCCAGTTACTTGGATTATAGGAAAAAGGCAGATGTTTCCGTTCATACTAAGTTGGATGTTATCAAGAAATCCACTTCTCACTCAGTTTCAAAAATTCTCAGTCTCAAGGAAAAACTTGAACTGAAAACTATGGAAGATCGGAGAACTCATGCTTAGGCTGAATAGCACCTCAATCAACGGATCTATGTGTTAGAAACTCAGGTCAAAGAAGTTCTTACTTCCCAGAAAGACATTTCAACAAATCAGAAGGCAGCACATCAGCTAATCAATGAGTTGTATGATGCAAAAAATAGGGAAGTAGAGGAAGAAAAGCTGAAGCTATGTGAAGAAAAGCTGACGCTTGAAGCTGAATTGATGGAACTAAAATCAGTAGCAATTCCTTATGTCAAAGATGTTGTAGAACTATCAGCAGAAGCGCTCATTGCCAAGTACAGTCAGCCTGAAGAAAGAAGAGCTACTCGACAATGGATCTATGGATGAAATTTGTTGCTGACTATAACCATGTCAAAGTGAAATACAGGTACAAGACTTATGAAGAATCACTTGCCTATTTATTATCTGATACTCGTCATAACCAGAAGATGGCACATCACAAGGAGATCATGGGCATTGAAGAAAGACTTCAAATCAAAGATAAGAGAGAATAGCTGAAAGCTGATATTTCAGCATTTGAAGATTACTACAAGTGTGAGAGACACCTCCCTAAGTTACTTCTATGGATGAAGTGGAAACTTACAAGTCAAGTAGATTATCTGAGGAATTTCCTAAAGGAAGACACAAAGATTGAAGAAGAATATCGTCTTCACGATAAGGAACAGAAGTTTGTCAAAGTTACACAAAGAAATGTTTAGATCTTATTTCAATTTTTATCAATTGTGTAACTACTCTAGTTTTTGCAAACTTAATGAACTCTAGTTTCCAGTTTTACTTTGTTTTGTTTTGTTATTATCTTTAAGCTTTTCTTTTAAAGAGGGTTTTGACATCATCAAAAAGGGGGAAAATTTTGGGAATAAAATTTTGCTTTGATAATGATTCTTCTTATTCAATAATATGTTTGTTAACACCCCATTGATTAAGTGCTGAAGCTAGTTGTTATAGTGAAAGGGTAAAATATGTCTAGAACTGAATGTATAAGTTTCACTAAAGTCTGATAATTGTATAGGTTATATCAGACAAGCACTGTAATAGATAGAAGTGTTGTAAAACTGAAAACTGGAAATCATCTAGATAAGTGGAACATGACATAAGACTGAAGATGTACCCCTAGAACTGAAGCTCACTTAGAACTGAAGAAGGTATGTTCGCCGAGGGTCACATACTCGGTTGACTTATCTAGAACTGAAGACTGAGGGAACAGACTCAATATTTGAAGAACTGAGGGACACAAACTCAGTTGTAGAAGATTGAAGAACTGAGGGTTCAAACTCAGTTCTGAAGATTCTCAACCCGAGATTATAAAGTTAGAATTCTGGTAAGCATGTGATGGCCTGAACTAACTTTATGGATCTTGAAGAAGACCTAAGTATCATAAGGACAATGATATCTTAGATGATCACTAAAATCAATGGTGTAATCCGATTCAGTCACATAAAATCAGATAAATAGAGTATTGAATTTTTTAAGAAGAGTAAAAACTCAGTTAATGCTCTAAGTTAGTTAACAAACTGAAAACTGACATACTCAGTATAAAACTGATCAGGAAACACAGTTTTATAGTCAGCGATCCAAGCAACTGAAAGTACAGTTGAACGTTATAATTCAAGGATTCTTGTTGGATGAGAAATTGACATGTCAGAACGGTCACTGACACTTGACATCTGAAGATATAGACGTTGAAGAAATTGAAATTCAAGCAAGATGAACGTCGGACCTCACACTATAAATAGAGAACTTGACATCAAGGATAAAACACGGAATTAACAAGATTACAAGCGTTATTGTTCTCTAGTCTCGTTCATTCGAATTGCTATGATTATTTGTGCTCAACAAGACCATATTTATATTTATTCCAGTGTTCAAGCTACATCGATCATATCAAGATTTTGACACTTTGAAGAACCACAAGCAAGAATCAATTTATTGATTCTCTGCCCAACTTTGATTCTTAATCAAAGGCTTAGACTGTGAAGCATTTCGGTCAGGGAGTTGCTAAGGACAGTTGTTTGCAGTTGGCTAGACTGTGTTTGTGGTGGTAGCTGGTGAAGAGGCAATACAACCCTCTAAGGACCAGTGGTTCAAGCTATTGAAGAGCAGCAATCCAACCTATTCTTTAGTTGTTCAGATGTTGACTCTAGGGATTAGTGAAGGACTATCGTTTATGACATTTTGTAACAGCGTACCTCAAGAAGTTCTAGTCGAATTTTCCTCCTACATCATAGGGGAAGAGTGGACTGACAAGATTACACCACCTGGAACCAGTATAATTCGTGCCCTACTTACTTTATGCATTTGCATTCTGTTATTTACTTTACAGCATTTATTATTGTTTATTTAGTGTACTGAAACTGATTGTTACAAGCATACAAAGTACACAAACTGACATTCACCAGAATTCAGTTTTGCATACATAGCTTTTCTTATAGTATCAACAAGATCCAGATAAAGGCTAAACTTAAATGTGCTGCCGGTTGACTCAGTTTTTCATAAGTCAGTTTGACTTAGACTCAGCTTTGTCAGCTCAACTCCACACAAGTTAAAACTGAACCTTAATTGTTAATTGATCCAGTTTTTGGTGACAAGTTTATTCACCCCCTCTCTAAACTTGAGTTAGCCTTTCCAAGTGACCAACAGATAGCATCTGTTTATATCTTTTAACTTTTCTACTTCTACCCATACTACTTCATCGAAATCTTGATCTGTAAACTTCATATTCTAATATTCAAAAGCAGTTTCATGGGTTATGCTTCAAAATACCATTTTATTTGTGAGTTGATTAAAATCAGGTATGGTCTTCATAACAGTTGGTTCTCCGAAGTAGTCCAACAACCTTACCCTGGAAGTCTATATGTGAGTGTTGGAAATAAAATTTTATGTTTTGATGATAATTCAGCTTATTTATTACAATGTTATCTTAACCCCATTGATGAAGTGCTGAAGCCACTGTTATAGTGGAAAGCTAAAAGATGTCCAGAACTGAATGTATAAGATTTTTTAGAGTCTGATCTTTGTATAAGTTACATCAGACAAGCACTATAATTGATAGTGTGTCGTAAAACTGAAAACTGGGAATCAATTAGAAAACTGGAAATCATCAAGACAAACAACTTGACTCAGAATACATCTACTGAAGAATGTAAGTTCGTTGAGAGTTACAGACTCGGTTGGCTTATCTTGAAGAATGAAGAACTGAGGGACACAGACTCAGTTATTGAAGAATGAAGAACTGAGGGCACAAACTCAGTTGTGAAGATTAAAGTCGAGACTGTAAAGTTGGACTTCAGGCAAGATTGTGGTGACCTGAACTGACTTTATGGATGTTGTATAAAGACCTAAGAATCATAAGGACAATGAATTCTTAGATGATAAATATATCATGGTGTACTCTGATTAAGTCAATTATAATCAGATGAAAACTGGAGTACTGATTTTTGAAGAAGAATAAAATCTCAGTTAATGCTCCAAGTCAGTTAGGAAACTGACATATGAAAAACTGACAAGGAAACTCAGTTTTATAAGTCAGCCATCCAACAAACTGAAAGTACAATCGAACGTTGTAAAGAAAGAAGTTTCATTGGATGAATCACTGACACAGCAGGAACGGTCAGAAATTATAACCGTTGCAAGATATAGGTTGATACAATTCAAATCAAAGTCAGATGAACGTTGGACTTCACACTATAAATATAAGACTTTGCACAAACAAAAACAATATAGCATATACAAGAATCAACAAGCAATTTGTGCATACTATTTGAATTGTCATCATCACTGAACTATAACAAGATCATATCTAGTATTTCTTCAAGTGTTCAAAGCTACAAAGAATTTATCAAGAATTCAACACTCTGAAGAACCACAAACAAGAATCAATTTATTGATTCTCAACCCAACTTTGATTCTATTTCAAAGGTTTAGACTGTGAAGCAAACCGGGAAGGTTTTGTCAAGGACAGTTGTGACAAGCAGTCGGGTAGACTGTGTTTGTGGTGGTAGCTGGTGAAGAGGCAATCCTACCCTCTAAGGACCAGTGGTTCAAGCATTTGGAGAGCAGCAATTCTACCTGTTCTACAATTGTTTAGATAGTGAAGCTAGGGATTAGCCAAGGACTATTGTTTAGGACTTTTTGTAACAGTTCACCTCAAGAAGTTCTAGTGGAATTTTCCTCCGCACCACAGGGGAAGAGAGGACATACAGGATTACACCACCTGGAACCTCTATAACATCTGCCTTATTTACTTTACGCATTTACTTATTTATTTAGTATTTACTTACAGCATTGTGATACTTGATTGTTATACACCTCACAGTCACAACTGACATTCACCAGAATTCAGTTCACAACACTCAGTTTTCATAACAGAACAACAAGATCAATATAAAGGCTAAAATTATATCCGCTGCCGGTTGACTCAGTTTCAGCTTAAGTCAGTTTGATTTAATCTCAGCTTAGTCAGCTCAACTCCACACAAGTTTTATCTGAATCCTAATCTGCTTAAAATTCAGTTTTTGGTGATAAGTTTATTCACCCCCCTCTAAACTTGTGTCAGCCTTTCCAAGGGACCAATAGTGAGAGTTAGTCTTTCTTAGATCCTTGAATTTTTGCCAATGTTGCTCATCTGTCATCCTTGAAAAAGGTATGAAACCTTCTTTCATTCTTACAAACTTTATTTGCTCCCCAGAAAAGTAGTCAGATCTTCAAGTTGATTCACTAATCTGGTGTCTTCAACTAATCTAGAATATTGAGATATGTCAGCTGGTATAGTTTGATTATTTCTACCAGCTAGATTTCTCGGTTTTGTTTGACTGCTTGACTTGGGTTCCCCCTGAGCTGATTCTTGTCTTC
This sequence comes from Gentiana dahurica var. dahurica, assembly GCA_024500145.1. Taxonomy (NCBI): domain Eukaryota; kingdom Viridiplantae; phylum Streptophyta; class Magnoliopsida; order Gentianales; family Gentianaceae; genus Gentiana; species Gentiana dahurica. Next base: position 37,855,877 of record CM044907.1, read on the forward strand.
CAGCTCTTTCACTGTTGTATTTCTTCAGATATTCCACTACTTATGCATGTCAGTACGCAACCTTTCTTTATGTGTAGCTACCCAGTCTACCCATACTTCATCTTGATTTAGCCATCGTAGAATGTTTCCTAGTTCTTCGAAATTCATTGATTACTCTTTTCACCTCTTCTTCATGAGTTTCTCTCAGCTGATTAAAGTGCCTCTTATGATGAGATGTGTCTTCAGGACTTATTCTGCCCTCAGATCTCATTTGACGAGTGCTGGTGCCAGTTCATCTTCGTTGATTAGCTGAACTGGATCTTTGTTGTTGAAAGATCCTCTGCTGGATACCAGATTGTCTATCCTTATCATCTGGTGTTATTCTTTGAGGATCTTGTGCAGCCTTGCATAATTCCCCTGACTTCTTTTACGACTGGATTCAGCCACCTCTCTACTTCTCATCTCTCTATTCCTTAACCGAATTCTCTCTTCCCTAGTCAGCATTGACGAAAACTTGTCAGCTTTGCTACTTTCATGTTTATCAGCTCTCTTCTCTTCCTCCTTTTTGGCAGCATATGTTGTTAGTAGCTTCAGTAGTCTGAATTAGGCTATTCAGCTTAGAGTCAATCTCAGTTAGCTTGCCATCAAGTTCACTCAGTTTAGTATCAACTCCATTGAACCTATTCCCAATGTCATTAACAATGTCTTGCAGCTGGCTGTTGACATTTCTTTTCATGTCCTTCTGCCGTTCATTCTCATTTCCAATGATATGCACAAGCAGATCAGTGTTTTCCTTAAACTGCTTCATTACATCATTCTGAAGATGTGTGATAACATTATTTTGCTGCTTCAAGTACTCTGCAGTTGTCTCCAACTTTTTTTGCAGTGTAGTACCCTCATATTTCAAAATAGTTGTGACCTTCCTCAAACTGATTGCTTGTTTCTTGAATTCTTCAACCACATTGTCCACTGCATCCTGAAATAGAGGGTTTGGCACCATGTTTGTGTGCCAGAAGGTCCTGGGGCAGTTGTGGTCACTGGTGGTGCATGTTGGTCCCGTGAAAAGGCTGACACAAGTTTAGAGGGGGAGGGGTGTGAAGGATGCAGGTTCTTAGATCTAAACGAGTTAGATCTACGCGCAGCGGATGGATCACGACTTATACATCACAATGCATAATTAAAGGACTTAAACTACTACAAGGGGGTTAAGATCATGTTACCAATAGTAGGAAGAGAAGCCAAGATCTTCCGATGTGTTCTCCAAACGGCGGTTGGTGGACACCCTTCTTGATACACAAACCTCCTTGATATGCAACACCAAGAAAAACTTAGAGTTTTTCTTCTTCTAAAAACCCTAGACAATAAAACTATTTTTTTCTCTCCTTTTTATGTGGTGGTCGAAATTTTTGCCAATGTTCTAAGGCTTGGGAGAACTCTCTTTATATAGGAGAGTAAACCTTGTCCTCCAAGGATTAAATAATTAAGAGATAATTATTACATTAATCCTTTATTCCAAATAAAAGATAAATAAAATGATTATCCCAAACAAATTAGGATAAATCATATTATTATCTATTATACCATGAATTATCATTTAACAAATAAAAGATAAATCACATGTCAAATAATTATCCAAGAAAACTAATTTCCCCCTAATTATTCAACATTATTGGCGCCACCTTTAGGGTCAAAAAGCCCACATAAAATGTCTTTTATGTGTATTATATTATTTAGCCCAACTAAATAATATACATGCATATCAATTAATTAGCCCAGCCAATTAATTATCACTGAGGCCCAAATAACAAGATTATTAGTCCGAATTACAGAAGCCACATCGGGGACCATGGACCTATAACCAGTAGCTCCAATAATTAATTATTCATCAAACAGAATATAATTATTAATTCCGGGATTACGCCACCATAAACCCGAAACTGAACTCTACCGATTATAGATGTATACTTATACTCAACCCGTAGAGTGAATAAGCGTCCATTGATATAATCACTACATACGGATTAACCCTCCATAGACTGTCCATTCTGAGTGGGAAGTCTCCGTGAACCCGACTCAGAATATCTTATCCTTATTTACCATCAACCCGCTGATGATCAATTAGTTCACATATCTGACTAGTGATCAATTAGTCAAATGTGAACTCCCGGGATCGACCACTTTCTTAGGGCTAACAAATAAGGGGACTGTCTCTCTACTTCCCGCAGGAAGGATTGGATTCCATGTCTGTGAAAATCAGAACTACTCACTCATCTGGAGATAGTGCCAATGAGAAGTGGCTTGGAACACATATTTAAGTGAACCGTAACTAACACATCAAACACTACCCCGGGACAAGCAGCACCCTGTGATCACCTCAGGATTAAGGTTGATCCATATATGATCATCTAATGATTTAATAAGATTCCTCGATTATGGAATTATATCGAGAAATACAGATCAAATCGGTCCAGCCCTATATGAATGCCATCATATATAAATGCCCCACGCAGGTACCCTCTACCGACAGTCCGGATAAGACTATCACACCCTAAGGTGTTCTGGAAGCATTATTAGTGTTTTAATCAAGAGACCCTAAACTTTGATTAAGTTCACCACGGACTAACAGTTTAAGCATATCTCCACTAACACAATCCTCACGTGTTATCCATACACTGAGTTAAGTGGTTACATACAGATATACTTAGGGTTTGCAGCAGTGTATTACTTACAAGCACAAAGCAAGTAATAAGTTGAGATAAATTCTGTCATCCATTATCAAAAACAATTACACAAATTGTCTTTCGGGCACTACACCTAACAATCTCCCACTTGCACGAAATGACAAGCAACGATTGTTTTTAGAGCACACCCTTTCTCATCTTATTCACAACACTCTCCCACTTGCTCTAAAAGCATATGAGACATATCCATCAATTCCGTACCCTCCAAGCATTCGACTTGGTACACTGATTAGTTAGGTTGTCGACTCGAGACGATCTTTAGGATTGAAACGTTGTCGGTCCTTCCAATCAAGCGGTACTCTCTCTCAATATGCTTTTGACTTCTTATGACTGAGAAGATCCTTCTAAGCTATCTATTCACTGTTTTCACGATGAAGTGATATCGGCTTATCAGACCTGGAATTACTCCCAGACCAAAATGGAAATTCTAAGCACTATGAGTAAACACTGAGCCCGAGATCAACTTAATGATCATCCTTAATCTGACTACAAGTCAGAATCAGTGTAGTCAACCATATTCAAGTTTGCACCTGAATATACAAGCATATGATTCCTCGTTATCTAAAGATACTTGAGGGCGTACTAAACCGCTACTTATTGCTCAAATCCAAGATTCGATTGCAATTGACTCGTGTTAAGCTGACTTGCCCTTATCCCAGAGAGACTCTATCCCATTTTCACTTTATCCAAAGATTTGGAGAATCATTCCTGAGAGGTAGGGTAGGACTACTCTCGATGAATGCTGCAACCGTATATGCATAATCATCTTATTCAATAAGACATGTGGGATAGCCAATGACTCATTCTCGTGGATTTGACCGAATCAAATTCTTAGAATATAGTCCAATTATCTCATCCAGAGAATCTTGGCCTGTCAGTTTCCGACTTCAGATAGCACACACATGTTGTTTCCAACTGTTTCAGTGTTATCATTCATGAACACTAATACTACTATTTTACCAATATTGATACCCAGTCTACAAAAGACTTATCAATATTCTGGTCAAGTCCACATATTTTAAAACATGCGACTTTTAATGACCGAGAGGTTCTCTTACATCCACAAAAGACATAAGTCCCGGCAGTCAACCTGCCATTTATTCTAACCAAGACCCTTCTGTTCCGAATGAATCCAGACTCCGTTTTACGGCAAGAAAGTCTCAGGGAATCACCCCTATTTTCTGCTTTCTAACGAAATCTAGCAAGACTGAGTGGTGAGAGAGTTCAAGATCTGGTTAACTCTCTACTTTTTAGGGAATCACCCCTAGACCACTCAGCTTTGTGCTGAAAGTAAAACTTTCCTATTCACTCGACTCTTTTCGGCGTAGAACCAATTACTCCCACTGGGCCTGAGACACTCAGGTGGTTCTACAAGAGGCTGAACAGAACCGGAGTACCAAAACTCCATTCACAGGGATAAGGTTTTCGAACCAACCTCTCTGATTAGAATCCTATACAGTCCACAAAGAGCCGCAGGTTATCAATCACCCCAGCAGACTATAAAGTCCACACAACCATAATGGGTCAATGGTTAAACCATACTCCCACTGCATTCTGGGTGGATTGACATTCTGATCTAGTAGTATTTATCAGTGTAATCACCAACAACCGATGTTGGACGTCGTCTAATTAAATCAGATAGTAACTTCCTTTGGGTAACCGTACTCCAAGGTCTAAGGCTGTTACTTATAGATTCTATCAGAAGAATTGTGACAGTCCAACTGTCACTTTCTGATCTCAAGAATCTTACAACCAACCTTCACTCGTCTCATTAAGGCATTTCACGAACAGTCAAAATCTGAACGTATGCGCAAAATCTCCAGTCCTACCTTCAAGCATTAAATGCTAAATGCCTACATTTACGGAAGTGGTGTGAACCGAATTCACTCCTTATCCATAAATTCACTAGCATCTTCTAGGTAGACTTCTCGGTTTACATAATAATGTTAACTGTTATTTTGCAACCAATTATCTTAATCGAGTTTAGCAGGGTATTGTAGTACATCAATAACTATATAGGGCAAGTCTATGGTTTCTTTCTCAGTGAGAAACATTCCACTAGGAGGTAGGTTGAGCATCAGTCCCAAGACTATGCTATAGGCTATTTCTGAGCATGGATTACTCTATTCTCTGCTAAAATCAGAGACTCATCCTCATATTCTTTCGATAAACTAAATCGCGTTTCGAGTAGTTATCAGACAAAAATGTCACTACTCAAAAACTCCCACTAGCTTGTGTCTCTCACTAGACCCCGAAGGTCATGATGAACAAGCTATGTTACCCCTTCAAATCTATTACCCTCTCCCGATTGGAAGGAAACTTAGTCATTGTTCTTTTGAGATAGTGTTCCTAGACTGGGAGATAGGAATCACCCTTAGGCAGTCGTCAGGTCTTATCTCTAGGATATATGCACTAATTAATAGATATTGAAGGGTCGTTTATCTTAATACGGAAACCTTTTACCTTTAATAGTTTTAGATGTGTTACACATATCTATTCAGCTTTTCTAAGTGGTTCTGTCTTTATTAAACAAAAGTCCGAGTCACAGATTCGTACTACAAATGTCATCTTCACTTTGTTTAAGGCAACTGTAGTATCGAGATGAAAGTGAATCCATTTGTTTCAACGAATCTGTAAACAGAAAAATAAATTTTTCTGTGATATTCAAGGATAGAATCCGAAATTCATTTCCTTATATCACTCCCACTATTCTAGCTGAAATTACTGCCCATTGTTACTCTATTAATCGTTAATGCAAAGCTCTCTTGTTCTTCCAAAGAACTTAGCTCCCGAGTCGAGTTACTCGGTTAAGAAAGTTGCTAAGGATTCATTGGTCAGTGATCCTTAATCACTTTTCTTATCCTATACTTTCTTTACTTAATGTTTCGGTTTAGCCTCAAAACTTTAGTTAAGATGATTAACACTTATAGACATTCTTTCCCATTCTTAACTTTCCTTAAAAGGAAATAGTCTTGAACTAGCAGTTCGTTTGAGTAGACTCTACTCGTGAACTGTGGGATGTCTAATGAAAGCGTTACCCAGTGGGATTAATTTTCTAAATTAGAAAAACATAAGACAAAAGCTCCCACTAGTTTATCGGTTCCAAATACCGTCTAACTAGTGACACTTTAATTTATGATTCTCTAATTTTTCTATTAGAAAATTTCTTGTGTAAACACTACACCATTAAAATTCACTAGAAGAATTTTATCGTCCCAATCATCTTTCAAACTAACTATGGTTGTCTCTCGTTCAACACGAGTGACAGCAGTGACATACTTATTTACGTCACTTAAGTCTTGAAGGCTCAAGAAAAATATCTCTTCCGAAAAATTAATCGCATGTTAGATCAATAAGTACAACGTTCTAGTTACTTGCCACTTTTTAACGAAGTCATTACTAGTCAATTATACACTAGCAGTCTAGCACCCTAGAGAGATATATAAATAGTTGTAAATAAAATTGACAGAAAATAAATCCAAATCATACACTACTAATAAATTTTAGGAACATAAACTAAGTACTTATAGTCTATCCTACCGTTCCAATGATTTAATCTAATGCCTCAGTGCCGCCTTAGGATAGGTCAAAGAGGTTTCGATTAATATTGAAGATCAGATTGAGAATCGAACATCTCATTTGTGATCGTCAATCACCTTTCCTTTTTCAGCCAAGGTATTACCAAAATACCCTTTATGAGTGTGTCCTACTGTTTCAGATTTTTAGGTAGACCCCGAGTATGTCGCCTTAGGGTCGGTCAGTGACCCGACGAGTACCCAAAATCATATCCTTTCGGAGACCAAGCCTTGAATTTTGATAGCGGTGAAGGCCTTCCTTAGGGGGCCGAAATCAAAGCCGGCATGAGGCGTCACCATTCTCTCACATTGCTTGTGTCAACAGTAGAGGCCGTGGGGTCGGCTGTCGCCTCTCCCGCTCCCACTCAATATTTTGAAAAAAGTGGTGGGTTTACTGATCACGTTTTTGGACTTGATGTTACATTAAGGAACAATAAATCATAGGCCCGAACATTGTCGGTTACGTGGGCTAGCCCACCCGACCTATTCGTTGGAACATATGTGGCCGTCGGACGGGTCAAGACTAGGGGAGCTCCGTTGAGCCGTAGTGGCTCTTCGGATGGCTCAGCCTTGCCAGACCCCTGTGCAAACGCCACACGTGGAGGGTGAAGTCGATCGAGCCGTAGTTACTGTTGACCACCTAACCGTGGTTAAACCACTTTCGAACCATGTTTGCCCGTGATTATCCAATCCTTAAACATCAAACTTTCACGTAGACACTACGGAACAAAAAACGTAATCTCGTCTTAGGTAAGGTGGAATTCACCGAGAATCCAACACCTTAAACACGAGGTTTCGGGATTTTACTCCTTATGCTTTCGCAGAGTGGGATTCACCGAGAATCCATCACCCAACCTCGACGATTGAAAAAAAACCCGTGTTCCTCAGTTTTTACCCTAATTAGTTTCTAATTAATATCAAACAATTAATTAAAACTAATTGCGTGTTTTATACATGCCTAACTAATTCCTCGAATTAATTTCTACATGTATGCATATGTAGTGGAATTCATGATATGATGCCTGTCATGGCAATTTTCCGGTTCTACACATACAATCTAAACATGTATAGTAGTGCGGAAAATAGACACCGAGATGGACCGTTGGCACCCCCGTATCTAATCTATTAAAAATAAATAACCAAAACCCTAACAAGGGTTTACTTCTTTCTAACATAATCTGTAGCTGTTTAAAATATTCGACGATCGGCAAACCAAACGAACTCGGATCGCGACGAAACTTTCCAGATTTGTTCCTCACTACTTGGGCTTCATTATGGACGGTTAGATTGGAGCTTTGACTTGTCAATCTTCTCCAGTGAGCCGCCCAACTTGCTGCTGAATCTGACTTTTACACCAGCGCATCAAAGACTTCCCGAGGCCGATTGGGAATCGAAATGAATCCCGATCGGCCTGAAACTTTTATCCCACGTCAAAAGCTCTGTATTTATCGATTTGACCGGTTGGATTTTTGTTTCAACGGTCCAAACTCTCCCAGAAATTCGAGGAAGTCACAGGTAGGGTTTCTGTGAATCCTGCGTTTTTCTGTTACAGCAGCTTCTTTACAGCAACGAACGGATATCAAAACGGACTCCGATCGACACAAAATTTTGTGGAATTGTTCATCATCTTCCAGTATTGATTCTGACAGGAGGGATAGTCGTTTCAACGGCTCGATCAACGGGAAAAATGAAATAACTAAACAGCTACTAAACAGATCTATTTTCTGGAAATTAAAATTGCAAAACAGATCTAATTTCCTATACTCATATTAACGAATTTTCATCGTTCATATGAGTTTACAATAGATCTAACGGGTAAACAGTGTCAACCCCCAATCCATCTCTTCAACCATAGAAATTAATCATTATCAATACATAAAACAATAAATAAAATTTACCTGCATGCAATTTCACTCCTTTAAATCGTTTAATTATGATTATGACTACATAAATCGTGGAACCTGGCTCTGATACCACATGAAGGATGCAGGTTCTTAGATCTAAACGAGTTAGATCTACGCGCAGCGGATGGATCACGACTTATACATCACAATGCATAATTAGTTTTATGTCTATTATATTATTTAGCCCAACTAAATAATATACATGCATATCAATTAATTAGCCCAGCCAATTAATTATCACTGAGGCCCAAATAACAAGATTATTAGTCTGAATTACAGAAGCCACATCGGGGACCATGGACCTATAACCAGTAGCTCCAATAATTAATTATTCATCAAACAAAATATAATTATTAATTCTGGGATTACGCCACCATAAACCCGAAACTGAACTCTACCGATTATAGATGTATACTTATACTCAACCCATAGAGTGAATAAGCGTCCATTGATATAATCACTACATACGGATTAACCCTCCATAGACTGTCCATTCTGAGTGGGAAGTCTCCGTGAACCCGACTCAGAATATCTTATCCTTATTTACCATCAACCCCCTGATGATCAATTAGTTCACATATCTGACTAGTGATCAATTAGTCAAATGTGAACTCCCGGGATCGATCACTTTCTTAGGGCTAACAAATAAGGGGACTGTCTCTCTACTTCCCGCAGGAAGGAATGTATTCCATGTCTGTGAAAATCAGAACTACTCACTCATCTGGAGATAGTGCCAATGAGAAGTGGCTTGGAACACATATTTAAGTGAACCGTAACTAACACATCAAACACTACCCCGGGACAAGCAGCACCCTGTGATCACCTCAAGATTAAGGTTGATCCATATATGATCATCTAATGATTTAATAAGATTCCTCGATTACGGAATTATATCGAGAAATACAGATCAAATCGGTCCAGCCCTATATGAATGCCATCATATATAAATGCCCCACGCAGGTACCCTCTACCGACAGTCCGGATAAGACTATCACACCCTAAGGTGTTCTGGACGCATTATTAGTGTTTTAATCAAGAGACCCTAAACTCTGATTAAGTTCACCACGGACTAACAGTTTAAGCATATCTCCACTAACTCAATTCTCACGTGTAATCCATACACTGAGTTAAGTGGTTACATACAGATATACTTAGGGTTTGCAGCAGTGTATTACTTACAAGCACAAAGCAAGTAATAAGTTGAGATAAATTCTGTCATCCATTATCAAAAACAATTACACAAATTGTCTTTCGGGCACTACACCTAACAGGGTGAATAAACTTGTCCCCAAAAACCTAGATTTGAAGCAACTTAGGTTCAGTATTAACTTGTGTGGAGTTAAGCTAACTTAGCTATGTATAAGTCAAAACTGACTTATGCTTGAACTGATTTAATCGGCAGCGGATATATTAAAGCCTTTCATACATCAATCAGTTTATAAATCTATAAAGATGAAAGCAAAGCTGTGCTGACTCAGTTTCCAATGTTTGTTGAGTTAAGATCTGATGAGATACAAACTATAATGCAGTAATTAAATGCATAAAGTAAGTAAATAAAGAAGACATAGTTTATAGTGGTCCAGGTGGAGTAATCCTGTCAGTCCTCTCTTCCCACGTGATGTAGAGGAAATTTCCACTAGAACTCTATGAGGTAGAACGGTTACAAAAATTCCTTCACTAATCCCAAGTTTCACTATCTCAACAACTATAGAACAGGTAGGCTTGCTACTCTGCAACTGCTTGCACCACTGGTCCTTGAAGGGTTGTATTGCCTCTTCACAATCTCATCACAAACACAGTCTTCCTGACTGCACCTCAACTGTCCTTCATACCTTGTTGGTGTTTCAAAGTCTAAAACCTTTGATAAAATCAAAGTTGAGACTTGAATCAATAAATATGATTCACGTTGTGTTTTGAGCTTCTTCTTCTTGATGTATATGATTTGCACAATTAGCTTTGATTTCTTCAAGTGTTAGTCTTGATGTTTCTTTGAATACTTAAGAACACTTTGAAGGTATCTTGATATTGCAATAAAGAACAAGGTAGGAGTTCTTTTTAATTGACTTTCCCCTTTCTAATATCTTTCTTGATATCTCTTTCCTTAGAATTCCACACTTCATCTTGAGGTAGAAGTGACCTATTTAAAGGTGGTCCTGGTATCCGTTGGTGGTCCTGGTATTCTGTTGAATGTCAGTGTCCTTTTCTGACAATTCTTTTATCCAATTATATTACTTGCTTTACTAACGGTCAGATTCTTTTTCAGCTTGAATCTCTACAGCTTGAAACTGATTAACTGTGATCAAGTCAGTTTTCAACTTTAAGAGCATTAACTGAGTTTTTACTCTTCTTTTAAAAACAGAGTACTCTATTCTTCATCTGATTATAATTGACATAATCAGAGTACACCATAACATTGTCCTTATGTATTTTAGGTCTTCATACAAGATCCATAAATTTAGTTAAGATCATCACAGACTTACCCGAATTCCAACTTTACAGTCTCAAATTTAGTCTTCATAAGCTGAGTTTGACCCCTCAGCTCTTCAGTCTTCAATAACCGAGTCTGGGTCCTTCGGTCCTTCATTTAACTGAGTTTGTTCCCTCAGCCTTCTGCTTCTCGATAAGCCAACTGAGTTTGTGTCCCTCAGCGAACTTACCTTCTTCAGTTCTAGTTTGTATACTCAGTTCTCTTGATAAAGTCTGTTTCTTCTTATGAATACTCTTTTTGTAAAATCGGTATTTTCTCAGTTTTCTCAGTTTACCCTATTCTATTACAATGCTTGTCTGATTAACCTATACAAGTATCAGAGTCTAATAGATCCTATACATTCATTTCTAGATGTCTTTTTGCTTTGCACTATAACAACTAGTTATGACACTTCATCAATGGGGGTTTAAAATTAATAACTGGATAAGTGATGAATCATCATCAAAACATAAATTTTATGTCCAATAGTGCCCCTGTGGACTGAGCTGGTAGATCTTGATGAATTTGATGTGGTACCTGGGGTGATTTTTCATCATTGGTTCTCTCATATTGCGTTGTCTTTTGAGTAACTTCCTCCCCTTGCTTAACAGTGGACTCCTCTACTACTTCTTAAATGACAACTATGTTGGAACATTCCATTGTCGGACTTTCAGCATTTCCCTCTTTGTCTGTGCTGGGAATTTACTTTGCTGGTGTTGTTTCAGTACCCTAAACAACTACAGGGTCAGCTGCTTGGACCATTTCTATTTCCTAGACTGGGCATGATTGGTCCCTTCTGCTACTGTTGGTATTGTTGTCTGAGCTGGTTTTGCGACTTCAACAAGGTTCTAAGTTGATTCCTCAACTGTAGCCGGATTTAATTTCTGTATTGATGCAGATGGCTGAGCCGTCGTAGATTGGAGAACAGCTTTAATAAGTGTTAAGTCATCCTCATCCACATTCATATGCTCGGGAGGTGGTGTCTTTGTTCCATCAAAATCACCATCATGGCCATCTCCCTGATTGTCGTCATCAGCATCATCATGACAATTATCATCATGAGGATCATTATTATTATTGTCATCTCCTGAATCCTCAACTGATTTTGCCATTCTTTCCTTGGCAAGTTCCATTTTTCCCATAGCGGTGACTCATCAATCAGCCCTAGTAGGTTTTCCACTCCTAAGAATAACAAGAGCCATTTGTCTTCAAAATCCTGTTAGGGTCATGCAGCTGGCCTTTCGAATTACCCAATTTCCAGTTTATGTAGGCTGCTACTCTGTCATCTAGATTTTTGGGTTGTGGTTCTTCTTCTTTTTCTTCTTATTCTTATTATTCTTGTGCTAAGTCTCCACATTCCTCATCTACTACTGATTTCACAGAACGTCATCACCATTTTCATCAGCATCATCCTCTTCTTCCTCATTTTCATTTTATTGATCCACATCCTCATTTTCCTGCTCCTTAGCTACAGCATCATCTTCTAAATCAATGGGTTCTTCAGCTGTTGAGGCAGTTTCCTGAGATCTTGCCCATTCCTCATTCACTTCAAGGATGGTCAGTGAAGTAGATCCCCTTCTCCTTTTTCGTACCAATTTTCTAGGGGTTGAGTTTTTTTTTTGATTTTGTTACCCTTATCTTTCTTGACTATTTTGAACTTTTTTTTTTGCGTTTTTTAGGGTATGTAACTTTATGGGTGATCGCATGTAGGTCGCTTAATACTAGCAAGAGGACAAGGTCAATGTAGTATAACAAGGGCTAGTCAAGGTCGATCCCACAAAGACTATTATTTAATTATGTTAAACATAACCACAATTCATAGGTCAACCGAATAGGGTGGTATTTGACCAACATAATACAAAAGTAAATAAATGAGATGCAAGAAGAGATCCACAAATCAAACCACAGTTCCAAACTAATCACAACTAATCTTCCCTTAATCCGTATCTGATCCATATTTGTAATTAAGCTACGGGTGCAGTGTCCTAAACTTGTCTACTTACATTGAAAAGACAAGAAATGTCTTTGTGCAGTTAACCTCCTTCATTTTTTGTATTAACCCACACGCAATAAGTTCTAGAAAGTGCCGGCTCAAGACCGAGAACCTCCCTAAGCAGCTATCGTGGATTGACTAGCACGTTCCTAGGGATCCATCCAGAATTTGTCCTAATTAACACTTCACTTCATCATCCATCATGTTAATTTATGATGTATGACAAGCAGATTGGCCAGATCTAACCTATCATGAATTAAACCTATCGATCAACGTAGCTGACGCCGAACCACAGAATTACCGGTTTACTAGGTGTCTCGATTCAGCGATAAGACCATCGCTGAATCGAGAGAACGCAACCCATAATTATGTGTTTAATGTTAATGAATCGAACAATAATGATTAAGTTTCATTTAATTAATTCATAGTTGATTAAATGAAAGCATAGTCTAGATCTATCACAAGAACTATCATGAATCTAAGATGCGAAATAAAATATTGGAATATATCTTACCCATAATGAAGAATAGATCCACACCTCAATTCAATCTCTCTCTCCGGAGATCATAATTGATCTGCGACAAATATAAACCAAACACAATTCAATAATGAAAGACTCATGATTTATTTGCAGGAAAATAAAACAAGAGAAAAGAAGCTTTAATCACCAATATACTACATTGTTTCTAATTCATGAAAGAATGAATAAGATGAGGAATGAATGATTGAATATAAATTCTTAGCCCTTTATGGATATAGGTGTATAAACAGACTTCGGGGACCTAATACTTGGAGGATGAGAAAACGCGTTCTGAAAGGTTCCTCAGTTGCTCGATGAGTCGGCGGCCACTCTCGATGAATCGAGGTCATTTTCATACTTCTACTTCTACGACTTAACTTGGAAGGTTCTGGAATACCCTAGGCCCATTCCTTTCATTAGCTTGCTCCATAATTCATCCTTAACTCGTGGTCGAAATTTAACCAGATTCTCGGGTCCAATCTTCGCTCGATACACTTCAACCTTCAGCTCCATTCAGTTCTTTATCAATTGACTTTCATATTCAGACCAAATGATGCTCCAAACACTCGTTCATCTGTCAATAAAACCGTAGCACACATAGTAGCTTCTATTTATGGCAAATAACGCATGAAATACACGGTTAATACGTAAATATCAATTTAGTCACTCCAGACGTGACGTAATCACATTTAGCTAATTAACCCATGATTTCATACATACTATCACCAATTAGAACACAAATCCTGGGTGAGTTGATGGCAAAATATGATACCAAGTTGACCGTCATCCACTACCCCCCACGTAGCTTTTGGTTGTCCAGAGCAAAAACCAAATCATACAAACCCCCAAAATAAGTGCAAAGTGATTAAGAACAGACTCTTTCAAGAATTCTAAATAAGATGAGGTTCAACACATATCCATCAGTAATCCATTAAGCACTATCTCATAGTAGAACCGACGTGTGTGTGCAATAACTCTCAAACAACAGTGACGTAGACATAATCACATTATATCGACTTACAGTCTAGTTAGCTAATCTCGAGAATGTTTATCCCTTACAGGCAGAACATGTATCATGCAACAAATAATAAGCTCCTCATTAATTAGTATCTACCAATGCATCAATGTGTCGTGTGATATATATTTCGTGATGGTGTGTTCATGAAAAGAATGAAGTTATAGCGACCCTACAACCTTAACTTAATAGTGTGCACACTCGGTCTTCTTGCTTTCAGACTCATGCAAACAACATAAACCTTAATCAGGCCGGGTGGACTAGAGGACCAAGTACTACTCATTGTCTTTGTTTGTTTTTGTTTTATGTGAGGGTCGTGCGTCTTACGCTTTTTATTCTTTTCTTTTTTATGTGAGGGCCATGTGTTTTACGCTCCGGATTTGCTTCCCTCCTTTTGGCATATTTCCTCTTTTTTTCTCTCTCTCTCTCACAAGCCCGTTTTGTCCCGTTTGACTTTTTGTGGCATTCATGGTTGCTGCCATCATCCTAAAACAATCGGTTAAAGTATTTATCCACCGATTAGTATAGAATCCCGGTCTAAGATAACTCTTCAGCTGATCCAAACACTTCTTACTCAGATTATGTGCACAAATATTTTGAATACAAATGGAAAAATAGCAATTAAGAAGTCACTAATCAACATAACATAACACATGCTCATGCTCCTATAGGTAGAACCGACTGAGATGACAATGGTCAACTCAGGTTAACATAATGCGTCATCTAACTACACACTAAAGAAGTGAGTTATACATGCTTAAAAGATTGATTCCACAACTAGATAGATGATTAATAAACCGCTACTTCAAATAGTTGAAAAACCCCTTATTCATCATTAATGAATTAAGTATGTAATTAAGCAGTTTCAACGGTTAAAGGTCTTTATTTCATTCAATTTATTGCAGCAAAATTCACAAAAGTAAGTGTAAGTGTCTCAATTTTTCAATCTAAGTGTTATGCCTACCCCCACATCAAAACTCAACATTCTCCCCAAACTGAAAATTAAAGCAAAAAAAAAGTAGGAAGTAGAAGAACACTTAGCTTTGGAAAATATAAGAACTTTGCTAACTGTCTAAGCGAATCTAGAACCAAAGTTGTCTCATCCCAAGGACTAATCCACACTAGGTCAACTAATACAAAAAATTCTAGCACAATGGCCATTAGTACCACGAGACGTGAATAAGTAACAAAAGAGTTATGTCATGTGGTAGTAAATAACTAGAAAGAAGAAGTGCAATAAACAATTCAAGCCAATAAATACATAAGCACAACAAAACTATTACAAGACTCCAAATAAAAATAAAAAAGAGTCAAGACTCAAAATAATAATCAAATAATCATGCGAAGTAAAAAAAACTCCCGCACATCCGTTGCTCAACAACTATAGGAACATGGCGATGAAAAAAAAACCTTCACACTTTTATTCAATTATTGAAAAGAAAACAATCTAATAAAAATAAAGGTTAACTATAAATTAATGGCTATGCCTAACAATTAAATAAATAGTCCCCGGCATCGGTGCCAAAAACTTGATCCTGTATAAGTCTCTTAATACTAGCAAAAGGACTAGATCAATCGTAGTATAGCAAGGACGAGTCAAGGTCGATCTCACATAGACTATTATTTAATTACATTAAATGCAACCACAATTCATAGGTCAACCGAATAGGGTTGTCTTTCACCGACACAATAGAAAAGTAAATAAACGAGATGCAAATAAACCCATGGTCAATCATATATTGAAAAGGCATTAACCAAACTATTCACAACTAATCTCCAATTAATCCTTATTTGATCCATTTTATAATTAAGCTACGGGTGCAGTCTCCTAACCTTGTCTATTTCCATTGAAAGGACAGAAAACGTATATGTGCAGTTAACCTCCTTCATTGGTTGTATTAACCCACATGCAATAGGTTCTAGTAAGTGCATGCTCAAGACCGAGAACCTCCCTAAGAAGCTATCGTGGATTGACTAGCACGTTCCTAGGGATCAATCCAGACTATGTCCTAATTAACACTTCACTTTATCGTCCTTCATGTTAATTTATGATGTACGACAAGAAGATTGGACTGATCTACCTATCGTGGATTAAACCTATCGATCAACGTAGCTGATGCCGAACCATAGAATTAATGTTTACTAGGTGTCTGATTCGGAGATAAAGACCGTCGCTGAATTGAGAGAACACAACCCATAATTCCACGTTTAATGTTAATGAATCGAATAATATGGATTAATGTTCATTTAATTAATTCATAGTTGATTAAATGCAAGCATAGTCTAGATCTATCACATGAACAATAATCATGAATCTAAGATGCGAAATAAAATATTGGAATAGATCTTACCCATAACGAAGAACAGACCCACTCCCCAATTATCTCTCTCTCTGGCGATCATAATTGATCCGTGACGAATATAAACCAAGCACAATTCAATAATGAAAGACTCATTTTTTATTTGCAAGAAAATAAAAGAGGAGAAAAGAAGCTTTAATCACCAAAATACTACATTGTATCTAATTGATGAAAGAATGAATAAGATGAGGAATGAATGATTGAATACAAATTCGCAGCCCTTTATGGCCTTATATAGGTGTATAAACCAACTTTGGGTAAAACCTAATACTTGGAGGACAAGAAAACGTGTTCTGGAAGGTTCTCGGTTGCTCGATGAGTCGGTGGCCACTCTCGATGAATCGAGGTCATTTTCGTACTTTTCTTATGCCGACTTAACTTGAAAGGTTCTAGAATACCCTAGGCCCATTCCTTTCATCAGCTTGCTACATAATCAGTCCTTAACTCGCGGCCCAAATTTAATCAGATTCTCAGGTCCAATCTCTGCTCGAAACACTTCAACCTTCAGCTCCGTCCAGTTCTTTATCCATTGACTCCTATCTTCAGCCCAAATGATGCTCCAAACACTAGTTCATGTGTCAATAAAACCATAGCACACATAGTAGCTTCTATTTATGGCAAATAATGCATGAAATACACGGTTAATACGTATAATTCCAATTTAGTCACCCCGGACGTGACGTAATCACATTTGGCTAATTAACCAATGATTTCATACATTTTATCACCATTGAGAACACAATCCGGGGTAAGTTGATGATAAAATATGATACCAAGTTGACTGTCATCAGTGAAACAATTTTCAAATCAAAAATCAGGAAATGCAGTGGTATACCGAATGACTTTTTAACCTAGAAAAATACCTGTTTTGACCTTTGGTTTTTGTCCAGGATTTGGTGGCTTATTTGCTTCAATTTCAACATTGATCTCTCCATGAATTTGTTCCATCAATCTGATGAATATGTAGGTGGCCTATTCAAACCCAAGGCTTAAGTAGATAATAACCATCAGTCTGGTCCTCATGTCAGTCAAGACATTTACAGACCCATGTTGGCCTTCTATGAACTTTCCCACTACCAATCTCAGTCCATAAAGCATTTTCATCAAACTTTATCTCCTCCACATTCGTTTCTCCGGTGTTGGGCAGACATAGATTCTTGTGCAATAGTGCTGGCGTAATTTCAAGATTTACACCACTAACTTTCATGGTGATTTTGTTTCCTTGTACCTTTGCATTTTTCCAAAAAGAGATGAGTTTCTTATTGAAGATATCTTTAATAAGGGGTTGGAGAAATGTCATCAACCCTAGCGCCGTCACTTCTTGCTTGAGGATCATCTTTGCAGTTCTTCATGAAGGATGGAATATCGAAAAGCGAACCAGTGAAAATTGATTTTTCATACTTGGCAACGTCTTTGGAAGAAGTTGAAGCCATTAGAAATTTTAGAGATTTTGACATGATGAAGATGAGGATTTCTGAGTGTTTTTGCTATTTGAGAGAATAATGAAAGCGTAAAATTCTTAAAATTGGTAGAGTGTTGACTATGTAATTTTTCGATAAATGTGATTGAGTTGATGTTTGAAATTTGAATTAGTGGCTGAGTGTTGTCTGGTTTGGTGCCATAAAGCATTTCGTGTGGGGTGCTTTCCTTCAGCAGTGGTGTATGTATGGCATTAATTAGTTTTACAGCATGTAAAAGACAAAAACCCGAATACTCAATGGGCAAATTAATCCGAAACTTCAAACTCCTGGAAACATTAAGCAAATGCTGATGTTTCTTTTCAACAATACCGTTCTATTCTAGTGTGCTGACATAGGATGTCTGATGACCCTGCTGATCATAGAAATCAGTGAGCTGAAACTCGGTTCCATTGTCAGATCCAATTACTTTAATAATTTTGTGAAATAGAGTGGAGACAAATTTAACAAAGAACTTAACAAGATCAGAAGCCTCATATTTGTGCCTCATAAGAAAAACCCAAGTAAATCTAGAAAAGTCATCGTTAATAGTCAAAAAATATTGTTGTCCATTGACAGTATGTTGTCTTAAAGGACCCCAAATATCTATGTGAACAAGATCAAATATAGCATTTACAACAGTAGTACTCAATGGAAGAGGATTTTTCTTTAATATTTCCATAGGACAAACATGACAAAGGTCATGATTACAAAATTTTACGTTAGCAGACTGTGAACTAATGACTTGCAGCCTCTTATCTGGGAAGTGTCCTAGTCTGTAATGCCATAAAAGAGCATCATCTAATCTATCAGATAAGGTGTGATTTTCTACAGTATTGGCAACTGAAAGTCTTATTGGTTGATCTATAACATAGAGTCCTCTGTGTAACAACGCTGAACCAACACTTTCTTGTTCTTGTCCTGTAAAACACACTTGTTAGCAGAAAAAATAGTTGTACCGTTTGTATTGTTCATAAAAGAAGGTAAGGAATAAAGATTATTCTTAAAACCAGGAATGGAAAATACGTCATGTAGGAGTAGTTGAGGGTTTACCCTTACTTGTCCTATATGTGTAACAAAAACATTATTTCCATTACCAGACGAAGGTTTCGGATTACTTAACAGATCTAATGATCCTACAATGTGATCTGTGACAATCTCAGCAGGTTGGCCAACAGTAAATCATGCATGTCTAGGAGGATCAGTACTCAGCAGAGCCATCAACTTATCAAATTGCAGTGCAGTAACATTTGGGAACCCTTGTAGACCTATTTTGGACAT
This sequence comes from Gentiana dahurica var. dahurica, assembly GCA_024500145.1. NCBI lineage: Eukaryota > Viridiplantae > Streptophyta > Magnoliopsida > Gentianales > Gentianaceae > Gentiana > Gentiana dahurica. The sequence goes on from CM044907.1 coordinate 37,875,169, forward strand.
GATTTTCTTCTACTGACTGTTCTTCCTCTACCAAATTAGCCCTTTTTGACTTGAAACCAGGAGGATAACCATGTTTCTTGTAACAAATCTCTTAAGTATGACCATTGAATCCACAAAAACTACATTGAATCTTTTTGAGACTCTTAGGTTTGGCATTTGCAGCTGTCCCTGAATTCAGTCTGCAGACAGTTTGATTTTGCCCCTGTCCATTCTTCTGAGACAAGAGAACCATAGAATCTTGATTCTTAGCCTTGTTAGGCACCATCATCATTGCCTATGAAACCATTGGCTCAAAATCATCCCTCAAACCTTTAAGTAATTTCATGACATGTTCAGCCTCCATATGATCCATTAGTGTCTTGATTGCATTGCAGTGATATTGAGGATCACAAGAACAAACTAACATAGCCCTGATAGTCTTGATTTCTTTCCATGAAACCATCAATTTTGTAAAATATTGATTGATAGAATCAGTACCTTTTTTCAGTAGATGCGTCTCTTCAAGAAGATCTGAAAGCCTCAAGGCATCAACATTAGAAAATCTAGCTGCAAGATTCTACCAAACTGCATGTGCACTCTTGAAGTACATCAAACTCCGCGCAATGGTGCTCTCTACAGAATTCATGATCCATGATCTCACCATTGTATCATATTGTCTGCATGATTCAAATTATGTTGAATCTTCTTCTGGCCTTTTGATTGTGCCGTCTACGATGCCAATCTTATTCTTGGTGATAAACACGATCTCCATAGACATCTTCCATGGATTGTAGTTTTTGCCATTGATCAATGGATGAACAAAAACCAGTGATGGATTCTCATTAGGATGAACTTAGAATGGACTAGAGGGACTTAATTCTTATTTCTTTGCTGCCATGGCTATTAAGAAAGCCAGAATTTATCAACTATCAACAAGGAAAGTGTAAAATGATCAAGATTTAATCAAAACTCAAGAAAAACTGAGTACAGTTTACTCTCAAGAAACTGAAATCATAGAAAAGAAGAACACTCTCAAGATTCTTCAATGAGCATTCATAAATTCTCAAATTTCTGCTCTGATATCTTGATGATGTTTATAGAATTATAAACTGAAAATAAAAAGCAGAATTATCATCGATAAACTGAAAGTTACAAGTTGGATTACAATGGAGCTGATCATGAGGTATTTATAGCTTCATACACCTCATAGATCAGTTAAAAGTAAGTTACAAATGGTTACAACAAAATATAACTGAATAACCATTTTCTACATTACACTACACTAAAATACTCAGCAGGCTGTTGTGTTTTCACACTGTCATCTGGCTGTTGTGTGTCAGCAGATTGCGCTCAACATTCCCTTCAGCCTCTATACTTTAACAAAGGACGATCCCATAGATACAATGCAACACTGATAATAAATGTACTAATCCATTAAGAACACATATAGAGTGGTATACGACCAACGTAAACACGGAAAATAAAGTTGGTGTTCCTCATTCTAACCGATCTCCCAGCTTGGTGTAATTAATCAATATGTTTACTTTCCCCATAATTCCCCGAGTCAATCAGAACTTATGTTTCAATTCAGTTTTAGCTGCGGGTGCAATCTTCTAACCTTGATTACTTTCAAAGGACGGACGGTAAACGTCTATTTGCAATTAACCTCCTTCGTTGGTTGTATTAACCCACACACAATAAGTTCTAGAAAGTGCCGGCTCAAGACAAAGAACATCCCTAGGCAGCTATCGACACTTACTAGCACGTTCCTAAGGATTGATACAAACTATGTCCTAACTAACCGTTCACCTTGCAAGTCCTTCATGTTAATTTACAAAGTACAAAAAGGAGATTGGCCAGATCTAACCTATCGTGAATTAAACTTGTCGATCAACGTAGATGACGCTGAATCTTCAAATTCTGGAATTTCATATTACTGTTCTGATTAATTCTGGTAAGTTACGGGTGGGTTAAACATGCTAATTAATTAGATCGTGTTAAATAAAGCTAATCAACCATAATAAATATATAAGGGAACGTTCAAAGCTTCATACCTTTAATTATAGAGATATAGCTTGATCAGCTCAAGCTAGTTGATGGCTTGAGGAAGGAAACCAATGGAAAAACTCACAAGGTAGTAACCAAGCAACTATTTATTTCATAAAACTCAATAATATTCAAAAGGGTACATGTTACAAGGGGGCTAGTATAGGCTTTATATAGGCATTGTAAACCGACTTAAACAATCTAAACCCTAGCCGACTTAATCACAACACGCAGCTTCAGTTTTTTGCCCAAGGTCTTGCAATTGCACGCCTAACTTCAACTTTTCTTTCCTCAACAGAATTCTTCATGCACTTTCTTGCTTTGGCCAATTAATTCTTTATAAACCGGATTCACTCTTCATTGCTCTAGAATGTGGCTCACCTAAAAAAAACATGGAAAACGAGACAAAACAGTACCAACTTCTAGGGATAAATATGTAAATACAGAATTGATGACTAGGGATCTCACATTAAGCAATTGATATGTATTTCACACAATAACCAGACTATCTCTCGTCGATTGAGCATGATTCAGGGTAAATAATGGTATAGTTTATAGTACTAAATATAGTGTTATCAGATGGTTATGCCTTTATTACTGGTATTTGGTTCATCAAAAACCACATGAACCGATTCTTCAATCTTCAGTGTTCTCTTGTTCAGGATTCTGAATGCTCTGCTGGTGTCTGAATATCCCAGGAATATGCCTTAATCAGCTTTCTCATCAAAAGTACTGAGCTGATTCCTTCCAATGTTGTGAACAAGCATTCTCCAAACATATGCAAGTGTGAGATGTTTGGCCTTCTCCCATTCCATAGTTCATAGGGTGTCTTTCCATGATGCAAGTTGATAATTGATACGTTTTGAGTGTAGCATGATGTATTCACTATTTCCTTGAGTGTAGGCCAGCCTCACCAATCAATAATTTAAAAGTCTTCTTGAGTGTTCTATGTCTTCTTTCTTCAACTCCATTGGTTGTGAAGTTCCTGCTGCTGATAGCTGTTGCAACACTCCATTGTCTTCACAATATCTTCTGATGACTTGGTTCAGAAATTCAGTTACTCTATCTAATCCGATCTTCACAATCTTCAAATCTTTCCCATTCTATAGTCTTTTGAGCAGATCAGAAGTTTCTTGAGTGTCTCTTTCTTCTTAATCATGAACACACTCCAGGTGTATTTGAAGAAGTCATTACCTACCACTAAGGTATACTTCTTCCTACTTACACTGACTAGTCTGACAGGTCCAAATAAGTCAATATGTAGCAGTTGCAGTACTCTGGTTGTTGACTAATGTGCTTTGACTTGAATGAGCTTTTAATCAGCTATACCTTCTGGCATGCATCACAAATGCTCTCCTTCTTGTTTTTAGGTAAGCCTTCTACTAGTTTATTATTTGCCAGTTTGTTAATGGATTTGAAGTTCAGATGATTCAGTCTTCTATGCCATGTCCTGCTAGGTGTTTGCTTGGATTTGAAATTTAGGTAGGTCTTTGCATTGGCTGTGCTCCAATCCACAACATATATGTTGTCTTCTCTATTTTCTGATTGGAAAAACAGTGTTTGTTTGCTTGTGGATGATTTGATAGCCTTCTTTGCTAAAATTGACAATGTACTCTTTGTCCAAGACCTGACTAATGCTTAGCAAAATGAAATTCAGTCCTTTAACATAGGGCACATTATGAATCTTCAAGGTCTTCTTCAATAGATTTCCTTCCTGCTTAGTTATGCTAGGCTTCTCATTGACTCCAAAGGTGACTTTGGGTCCATCAAAGGATTTGTAGTCTTTTCACTAAGGCTTGCTGCCAGTTATATGTCTGGAACATCCACTGTCAATGTACCAGATAACCTTCAAAAACAGATTAAGGATTCATAGGTACCCAACACTGTTTGTGTCTATATCTGTCAGTCATCATGCCTACCACTCCTAGTGTATGACCAAATGGTCTTATCCTTTGTAGGAATGACGTCATCAACCTCATAGTTATAAGGTGGGGAATAATAACTTCTGATAGGTTGTCTTAAGGTATTCTGAAATACCTTTCTACCCTTTGGTGCATTGGCATCTCTCTTCACTCTCTAATAGACTGTGGTGGTCTGTTCTCATACTGTCTTCTGTATCCAGTACCATGTTTATGCTGGTTCTTCCTGAACCCATAATTTTTTCAGTGAACTGACCTCCTTTTGAATGCCGGAAGGCGAATTTTCCAGTAATCATCTGAGGGGTATGGTGTTCTTTTACCATTAACTACATGTTTACCTTTACTGGGTTGGCCGTATGATGACTTGTTTCATTTCACTGCTTTGGGTTTGGATTTGCCTGGTTCAGGATTAGTTTCATGTCTGATATTCTACCCTCTTCTGAACTTGGGACCAGTTTTGGTCTTTGATTTAGGCTTATGCTATTTTCAGAATTGTTTCTTAGGGATGGTCATAGCTAAGGCCTGATCTTGATCCAAACCTTTTTTGAGGGTTCGTCAGATGGTACTAATACAGTCTCAGCTGATAGTGTAATTTTCTAAGTTGGTCTATTCTCACCAGATGACTTATCATCTAATTTCCGTTGTCTGCTCCTTTGGCACATGTGTTGGATTTCAACTTATCCAGTTCTTTTTTCAATATTTTATTCTCTTTTCTTAAGTCATCATATTCCTTTTCCTAAACTTCATGGTTTATTTGAATTTCTTCAAATTTAGTCATGAGATTTCGAATCAGGTTTTCATATTCAAGTGGGAGAGTTAAAGATTGTGCAACGTCAAAAACAAATGCCTTAGGTGTAGAGGCACAAGATAATACCTCTATTTATTCAACTTATTTGGGCGTTAGCACATACATGATTTCTCATCCTCTAAGCTTTAAGAGTCCCTGCTATTAGCTAAGTCACTATTAAATAACTCTCCTGCACTACTGTCACTGTTGCTTCTTGTTTCAGCTTTCAGTGATCTTCTACTCTTCCTCTTCATAGTTGAGTGCCTTTTCTTCTCAGAAGACTTGTGCTTCCTTCAATCACCATATTTCTCTTTCTTCTCTTCTAGGCAATCAACTTTCTAGTGTTCTTATCTCTAGCAATTAAAGCAACGCACTTCTTCATCTCCCTTCTTTTCCTTGCTGTCTTTGCTGGTTGAGGACTTATGTTTTGATGAAGAACTTTCCTTGTACAGTCTATTTGCAAATTTATCAAATCTTCTTAGTAGTAATTCCATTTGCTCTTTTAATGCTTATATTTTTTTGCTGATGTTGTCAGTTGCATTATGTTGGCTATTCTGCTGGTGTGCTACCAGTGCGCTGGTCTTTGGTGCCTCTATTTTGCCACCATCTTCATTATCCAGGTCAAATTCATGAGCCTTCTGTATTGAAATTAAGGTTAGAGTGTCAGTCTTTCTTAGATCTAGGGTTCCATATAGAATTTCTATCTTGATCATCCAACTCTTAGGTAAGCCCTTCAAATCTTTAAGAAGACTTCTTTCTATGGATACCGTCCAAGTGGGTTAAGTTCGCTGAATATGGAAGAGAATTTGACATCCATCTGCTCCACTGATTCACCAGTATTCATTTTGAAATTCTCAAACTTTTGTTTGGCCACTGACAACTTGTTATCTTTAATGGCTTCTGAATTTTCATTGATCAGGGCCAACGTATCCACTCATACTTGGTTTTCTCCTCCACACTTCCCATAGGTGCTCATGTTCTCACTCGTGACATTATTTTGGTTGGACCAACAGGAATGACATCCAACATTTCTTCACGTGTTGTTGCAAGATGTGACAACACACAAATCCTATATTCCTCAAAATTATTTACATTAAACATAGGAATTTTAGACATATAATTTTGTGACTCCATGATTGCAGATTTTGAAAAGTTTTGAAAAAATTTGAAAATACCGATCTCCTTGTTACTAGAAATCAGATCTGAACAGGTTCTGATACAAAGAACTCTGCTCTGCTACCAATTATTGGTCCCAGAGAAGGGTAGATCAAGGATGAGAAAAGGGAGGTTGAATGACCTTGATCACAAGTTTAAAAATATTTCTTAAAAAGTTATGTAGTAGAATAAGCTCTTCTTGATATATATTATTCAAAGAAATTATGCACAAATAAATAAATAAATAAATAAGCAGAAAGTAAAGGCAGAAAATAAATGCGTAAAGTAAATGAACACAAAAACTTATTGAGGTTCAGGTTGGTGTAATCCCCTAATCCTCTCCTCACATGTGATGATTGGAGGAATTCACGATTGTTTGATACACTAATACAATAGACAACAGTCCTTCACAACAATGCTTCTTTGTCTTGAGTGACCACTCCTTGGCAATACACAAATGCTTCACCAATTCCACTCCTTACGTTGTTCCTTCAGAAATGTCCTTCAACGGCTATCAAAAGCACAATTCCTTCACAGTCAGGTAAGCTTCAATTGCTTTAATCCCTAGAAGCAAAAATGCATCTTCATTGATTGAAAAATCTATAGATGAGATAAAGAGTGTGAATCAATGATTCACAATGGCCAAGTTCAAACATGATACATCGTTTAAGTCCTTTGAGTTTCTGATCCTTGGTTTCAGGATATGACTTTGAAATATTAAGAAGATAGAAGTCTTTTGGACAACAATTTAGCACTTAGAAAATTTCACGTTCTTGTTGTCTTTCCCTTATGTTTGAGCTTTCTATTTATAGCCTTTATTCCTTTCTATTTTGAATTTTCCATTCGTTGGCTATTTATTGTGGAGAAATTATTTCTTGATTTCTTCCTAATTTAATTATCCATGATTTGCGTGATCTTTGATTCTTACTTTATTTTCCAACGTTCTTGCATAGTATCCATCCTTAATTATCTCTGTATTTAATTCTTTGATTTATTCTTGATTTATTCACATGCGTAATTCATAACTCGCTTCTTAGTTGGCTTTGTTCCTTGATCAGTCAGCTTACTTTGTTTGATTCAACTAACTTCCTCTACGCTAATCGTTGCTCGATAGATTTCACTAGGCTGATTTTAATTAGATGATTTGATTCACAATTCTCGGACTCTTATTTTGTGTGAGGTCAGAGTACAACACTTTGTAGAAACATTACTTAGCTGATGATTTAGGCTTACCCAAGGTCATCACATACTTCCTTGGTTGTAAGGCAATCCATAGGTCTACTTCACTGTGTCTGGATCCTCAGTCTTCCTACACACCTGACCTTCATGTCTTCACTCACTGAGCTGACCTACCAGACTATAGTTACATTACTTCGTCTGACAAGCCTATACAAGGTCAGACTTCTAGTAAACCTATACATAATTCATTATATACTTATTTCAGGCTTTCTATAACAGTTAGCCAGGCCATTATCAAAACTTATAAATGTTCCTAACATAATGTAGAACGATTTCAAATCATTTGAACCAAAATTCAGCAGATACACAAATATATAGAGCCAACAGATAAACTAGTTGACTAAGCAGCTGTATCATAGAGTGGTGATCAGATTAGGACAAGTCCATGGGTGGTTATCAATACTAGGATACTGAACTGATCACAACAATAGTCATCATCTCTAAACAGAGTTTGACTAAAGAATATCACTGACTATGTGCAAGTACAATATACTTTAAACATCAGCAGAGGATCACAGAGCATCATATTTAGCAAGATAAAAATCTCAGAAAATTGGGTGCAATGCAGGTTGATATTCAGCACTTAGTCCCACAAACTCAGCCAACATATATAAGGCTCAAACACAATGAAGGCTCGGAAAATAGCGGGTTCAGTTAGAATGCACAGGATCAAAAATGTTAGCTATAGCAAATATGCAGCAGCTGGTTTACTAATGCACATGATATGATCAACAAGGCACAAAGAACATATAGTCAGAATCAATAAAGGATTTTACTGATTCTCAAACAAGTTCAGTCAAGTAGCTTGACCATACAATGACACGTAGCCACAGGCACAATTTAAGACTAAGTATCTAAGGGGTAATAAAACAATAAGCAAGGCCAACACTGAAAGAATCTAGGACTTGTGTTAAGAGCTATATTTAAACAAATATAGTTATTACGAAATCAACTTGAACAAAATCCTTTTGTCCATACTAGGTTGCCTTGTTCAAAATATCCAATCAATCAACTAATCTTAGTACTAACTACACTTTGAACAAACAATGAATTCAACCAGTGACAAAACACACAATTTCACAAGTGATAATCTACTTAGACATGTAGCTAAAAGGGTAACACACTTACTGATCAAATAGAAGAGTCTACACTGATCTTCTACACTTATGTATGCCAGAGAATGCCAAAATTGTATCCCCTCCACTTCTTCTTCCAGTAATGGCTTTCCACTAATTTAAAGCCAAGTTACAGTTTGAGTATTCTACTGACTTCAATGTAGCTCTTTAATCACTCATGGAAAGATCCCACACTTTTCACAACACAAAGAAAGAAAAGCTTTTGTTTGAACATGTAGGACATCAATTGTAACGCCCTGCTCCCGGATACCGAGCCCTTATCCGGAAGAGAAACGTTCGGCGCGTATAGCATTAAATAAATCTAATATTATACGCAAGCCTCTACGTCGTCGTTTCAAATAAAAGCAAACAGAAGCTAAAAAGACTCGGGTAAAAACGTAAAAGCCACTATGAATAGAAATCAACCATACTAAAGATAGATAGTTAAGATTACAACGACGAAAAACCCAAGGACTTATAAAATACGAGGTCTTAAAAGTAGAAGTACAACAAATCTAAGAGAAGAAATACAACCGGTCTAATACAACCTTTACAAAGAAAATAATCTAGAAGCTTCGTCAAGACTTTAAGTCTTCAAAAGCCGTCGTCTACACTTGATCAACATGTTCGTCTTCTCACCCCACAATGCATACAAAAGAAAATGCAAAGGAGGTAAGTACAAAGTACTTAGTAAAAGTGAGAAGCTATTACAACAATTAAGATTTATAAAGAAAGGATATTTAACCGTTTAGTTGTTTATGTATGACCGACTCAGTCTAGGGTTCATTTCATGTCCATCAACATGAATTGACTAAACGTTTCTACTTAACTTATCTATGTTACAACCGCACTCAAGGGCACTACGCCTGATGTATATCCACCAGGAGATATCGATTGCAACATATTAGTGGATCACACCAATATCCACGGAGGCTAGAATAGGTAGGCTCCGATAGTACGCACACCTCAGTGGAGTCACCCGAACTTGTGGTTTTTTTGACCTACGGGTTCTTCCACCTTCAGAGGTAGCACACACATCGCGATATAGACTGGTGCCTATCGAAGAGAGACATGTTGTTTAATCTTTTACTAGTCAAGTACGTATTTTATTAAGATGATTAACTAACCACCTAAGTGTTTTCAATTAATCTCCCTCACAAATACTACTCTCTTCCTAGACCACTAGACACGGACAAGGCCTAGCAATTACACAGACATTGACGAATACTAATTCATCAAAGCACAAGCCAATCATGCTCTTCCGACGGATCCGAACTTCAACTCCCTTTAAGAGTAAATTCGGTGTTTTAACTGAATGAATCAGAAGCTCAATTCAGGCTTGTTTATGTTTATCCAATATTAACTTATCATAAATAAGGGTTTAAAACAGAACAACTTAGCTTAAACATCAATTAAGTAAAAACAGGGGCAATGCGTGCGCATCCTTATGGAATGCGTACGCATTCCTGACCTCAAAACCTGCTGGAAACCTACTGGCTACACAATGCGTGCGCATTACTCTGAATGCGTACGCATTCAGCAACCAGAAACTATCCTGAATTCTCTGTCCAACCAATGCGTACGCACCCGAAAACAGAAGCTAAACCAGAACATCCTGAACCGGAAATGCGTGCACATTCTCTTGAATGCGTACACATTCCTCGACCAGAAGCCAAACCTGCAAACCTGCTACAGGAATGCGTGCGCATTGATAGGCAATACGTACGCATCCTGCCTGCTACCCTAAATCCTGAATTCGATCCTTAACGGTTTCTAATCCGTTTCTAACCCAAATCACATCAAATTTAACACAGTAAATCATAGAAAAACAAATCTAAACATACCATAACATCTATGATCATTGATCAACCAAAGACTCATCTGTCTAGCATTAAAACGTCTTAAAACATGATCTAGACTTATAAACGATAATTGGAATCATAGGAAGAGCCTCTTACCTTAATTGCCTACAAAACCGACAGCAAAACACCAAGCAACTGCAAAAATTGTTGATCCTCAACCCCAAAACCTATTTGATCAACAACAAACCCTAAAATCCTATTTCTTTGCAGAAAAACGAAACTGAAAAAGTGCAATAACCAAAGATTACCTGGGTTTACTGCTGGGAAACTATTTTTAGATTAATCTACGCTTCAAGACGATCGTTTCGATTACTCATGGTTGCGAAACAGGGCTACGGATTAAAAGATATGAATTTTTCAAGAATCGAACTCTACGAATACCGAAAACTAGGGCTAAACTGAAAACTTACAAAATCGAGAGATGTTATTTTCCAAAGTTGCATCTCATCGTGCTGATCACTTTTCTCTCCTGCGGCATCTTGAACAGATGAACAGATTGATCACACGGTTCTTCCTTTTATTTCGCTTTCTTCTGCGTTGCCTTCTTCCTTCAGCGCCGTTCTCCCCTCTCTTTTTCAGAAATATGCGTGTGCCAATTGTGGGGAAATAATTGGGATTATTTCTTTTTATAGCCATTTAATTAAATCCCTTAATTAAATAACTAAATCCTTTTAATTAAACCCTTTTTAATTAAATAAATAAGATAAATAATAATTAGGTCATAGTGGGTATGCCCAATTACTAATTTAGCGTTTCTGAAAAGTCGGGATGTTACATTCCTTCCCCCTTAAGAGGAGTTTCGTCCTCGAAACTCGAATGTAACCGAGAGGTACTTGAACTTTGGACTTTGCGAAACGTCTCATCTTCTAACTCTTTCAATCTTTTTCTTCCATCTTCCCAACTCTTCTGCTTACCTAGAGCCAGTTCGAGGTTACAACGATCCACTTCAATCTCCTCGTGAAATGCTGTATCAAATCTGGTCTCGTATTCTGTTGTCGCTCCACTTCATCCCAGAAACTCGTGTTCTTCTCTCTCTATCTTCATGAAAGATCGCCAGCAGTACTGTTCCAATTCTTGTACTTCTTGGTCGCTCCGAGAGGAACTGCAATTGTCATCTCGAGGTCTTCCATTCTTCACTGTCCTTCCCAATCTTCCGCAATCGGGATCCCAAAGCTGATTCCGCTACCAACGGTTGCTATCTTCATCTAACTCGTGACCAAAGGCTGGTTGGGCTCCAGCCACTCACTTGTAACCGGAAACAACTGGATCTTTGTCTTGCTTCTTTTACGAACTCATCGACTGCCTCGAATCTTGCAATCATCGGTTTACCTCTCTTTGCTGGCTCCTGCTGACCTATGTCTTGAGAGCTGAATCTTCCCAGCCGAAACTGCACTTCTGGCACACTTGACTTCTTTCAATCTCAACTTCCATCATGGCACCACAAGCTTGTTGAAGAACTGCAATGATCCCAGTTGAAGGACTCCTGAGACTAATTGGGGATGGAGAACATGCATTTACCATACTTTCTCTCTGACGGTCTGATTCAATCCTTATGCCAATTAGGGTTATCTTGGAAAATAAAAGAAGTTTGAAAGTGACAAGTTGAGCACCAGGGTGGTATGTCAACTAGGTAAGCCAAGGAAGGGTACAATGCACTAGAAATAAGGAAGGTCGCTTGGGTTAGAAGCAAAACATGAAAGATCCACGTTGAGGAAATTTGAAGTTGGTTCCAGGATGGAGAATAAGGCATTGTATCATAATAAAAAAGATAGCCACCAGAAGGAAAACAAAAGAACACCTTCCAGATGAAATTCTTTTGAGAGAGTGGAATTCCGCAAGATACGGTGGTCTACAAAGACTTCGGAGGCAACTTGAAAGAATGGTAATAGGCTTTCATATAAACTTTGAGAAAGTGGAGACGTTAAGGGAAACATCACCTGATGGACTTGAAGATATTCTCAATGTATGAAAAGAGAACACCGAGCTTGAGAACATTAGGAAAACGACCTTGATTTTTAATCATTTCGTTAACAAAGATGGATGTTGGCGAACTAGGAAAAGTCTTCAGTTCACATGAGTTTCGTAGGGGAAACATCACAAAACAGAAAAGCAAAGTAAAGGTGCAAGGTCGAGCACCAGAAGGAATAAAAGTATTCAAAAGAACGTAGGCATCTCAACATGAAGTAGCTACGGAGGGAAAACGAGCACATCAAAGGGTCTCAGAATGAAATTAAACACTTGTCAGGAAGTGTCCGAGTTTGCAATAGTCAATGAGAGGTTATTACGAGATTTAAAAGAAATAGAAATTTCCCCAAGAAATTGTAAGGGAATATCAAAAGTTTGAATAAATAAGCATCAAACAAGATTTTTAATGAAGGAGAAACGACACTTTAGAATTGTCGGGTAAGGTTTGATTTCAAAGAATTATTTCAAACCTTCAAAGGGACTTAAAAAAAATCATTGACGGTTCAAATCAAAGGTTCGAGGTCGCACTACTCGAGAGGAATAGTACACTTCCAAGGAATAAATGCTCGAGGTTATTCCCCGTGAGGGAATGGGAAGAGTTAAAACAAAAGGTGTTCAACCAGTGTAACAAGATTGGAATAGAAATGCGAAAACAGAGGATGAAATATCAAAAGGGTATCTGGCAGTTCATGGCTCTAAATGGCCCGAAAGAGATTTAAAACTGAAGGGTACAAGGTACAATAATCTGAAATGGAGATCAAAAGTTTAGGAACTCAAAAGTCGATTGGCTAGTTAGGTTCGGAAGGCACCATAGCGAAGACTACCTTCTGCTTGAACTAGTTTAGCATAAATTGCTGGAAGGTTAAAGATAGGTAACTGAAAAGGAATGTCATGGTAGGCTTAAAAATTTGACCAGCAAAAGAAGATATGCATACCCTAAAAGAACAGGCAACATTAGGTGAAATAGTTACAATATCGTCACTACCCTTAGGAGGGGAGCTGAGAATAAACACAAGAAAAGGAATGTTTCTGACATTAAAAGGTTCAGCAAACTTTGAATTTGCATGAATGATGGGAGTGCAACAATTTAGAACTTTGAAGAGAATTTGTTCAAAAGAAGGGCTTATGGAGATATGTTTCGGAGATAATTCATGACAACAAGCAGAGAGGATTTGTTGCATTTAAAGATCTCAAGTGAGGGATTATATGAGAAATAAAATACCAGATAAGGTATAATTACAAAAGGGCACGAAAAGGGTCTGAAAATCAAACATGGCATGCTGGAGGATAGCATCTTGGTTCTCGTTTAACACTGCAAAAGAAACTATAACGTTAGCTTTATAAGCATCCTACTAAAAGATTTAACTCAGAAAGAGATCAACCTTCAGGGAAATCCTCAACATAACAGTCGTAACTTACTAACCTCTTAGCCCAAACTCTAAGTCAAAGAGGTGAAAATTCCTTTTAGGTTGCTGTGTAAGATTCTTACTCTGGATCTGCCATCATCAATTTGTACAGAACAGAAGAAGAGGAAATTGAGCACGATCCAAAGAGAAAAGATTTAGATACTGGAGTTTCCCAGGTGATATAAAAATATTGGAATTTTTGAATGAAAATAAGTTGGTCAAAAACAGTTATTTCTGACGATTGCACAAGCTGCCAGAATTTCCAGATTAATAAACACTGTGTTGAATTGCAAATCGGGATCAAACGAAAAAGAATCTGAACTTGCTTCCAAAGTAAAAGCTGTAGATAAAATTGTTGTCTGCAACATATCAAAAATTCAGGTCATTTGAAGATGTTTAACCTGTTCAAAACAGAAGAAGAAGTGAAGGTGCTGCTGCAGATTTTCTGGACAGAGTGTCCGGTATAAACATGAATATTCTGAATAATCCATAATGATTATCGAGTTGGTGTAAAATGAGAAATTGTAGATAAGACAGAAATCTACTTCGCTGAAAATTTGCAGAATTTTTTTGGAGTATGGAGAGACAGTCTTATGTTAAATGGAAAACACGGAAACAAAAGCATTCACTCATGTTGGGTAAATCCAAACACGAGGATGATGAAAAGTATGTGCCAAAGTAAGAGACCTTTAACACTATGAGTCGAAACGACTGGGGAGTACTTGGAAATAATAGAATTACACATGGAGTTCGTGTAGAACCATCTCAGCAAGGCAAAGGTCAAAGAATGTTGATTAACTCAACCAAGTGATAGTGAAAAGAGAAAGTGGAGACTTGTAGAGCTGAATCAAATATCATTCTCTACAAAGTTAGGCAGAGATAAAAGTAAACTTAGATATTCATGTGTAGAGAAGGTGAAGAGATTTCAATAGGGAAAGTAAGGAAAAAGGAAATCAACCAAGAGGACATCGACTTTAAGGTGTAGGCATAAGACTCCGATCCCAAAGCTTTACTTAAGGGGTTTCACTTAACCCTATGTGACAAGCTACGGTTTGGAGCTTCAAAAGAAGAAAGAGTTTCTACTAAGGATACTAGAAGGAACAAAACCTGAGGTGATCACATAAAAGATGTGAACAGAGAACTCAACTTAACCTCCGTCTAAGACGACTCCTCACTAGGTCCTGATAACTGGATCACAGTTGAAGGATTCTTAGTCTTACGAGGATTACCACCAAGCTCAAGTTCTAAAAGGTCTAAAGGATTCTTATCTTAGAGGAAGAGATGCCTAGAACAGAAAGGACGCTTCTCTCTGATACCAACTGTAACGCCCCGCTCCTTGATACCGAGCCCTTATCCGGAAGAGAAACGTTCGGCGCGTATAGCATTAAATAAATCTAATATTATACGTAAGCCTCTACGTCGTCGTTTCAAATAAAAGCAAACGGAAGCTAAAAAGACTCGGGTAAAAACGTAAAAGCCACTATGAATAGAAATCAACCATACTAAAGATAGATAGTTAAGATTACAACGACGAAAAACCCAAGGACTTATACAATACGAGGTCTTAAAAGTAGAAGTACAACAAATCTAAGAGAAGAAATACAACCGGTCTAATACAACCTTTACAAAGAAAATAATCTAGAAGCTTCGTCAAGACTTTAAGTCTTCAAAAGGCGTCGTCTACACTTGATCAACATGTTTGTCTTCTCACCCCACAATGCATACAAAAGAAAATGCAAAGGAGGTAAGTACAAAGTACTTAGTAAAAGTGAGAAGCTATGACAACAATTAAGATTTATAAAGAAAGGATATTTAACCGTTTAGTTGTTTATGTATGACCGACTCAGTCTAGGGTTCATTTCATTCCATCAACATGAATTGACTAAACGTTTCTACTTAACTTATCTATGTTACAACCGCACTCAAGGGCACTACGCCTGATGTATATCCACCAGGAGATATCGATTGCAACATATTAGTGGATCACACCAATATCCACGGAGGCTAGAATACGTAGGCTCCGATAGTACGCACACTTCAGTGGAGTCACCCGAACTTGTGGTTTTTTTGACCTACGGGTTCTTCCACCTTCAGAGGTAGCACACACATCACGATATAGACTGGTGCCTATCCAAGAGAGACATGTTGTTTAATCTTTTACTAGTCAAGTACGTATTTTATTAAGATGATTAACTAACCACCTAAGGGTTTTCAATTAATCTCCCTCACAAATACTACTCTCTTCCTAGACCACTAGACACGGACAAGGCCTAGCAATTACACAGACATTGACGAATACTAATTCATCAAAGCACAAGCCTATCATGCTCTTCCGACGGATCCGAACTTCAACTCCCTTTAAGAGTACATTCGGTGTTTTAACTGAACGAATCAGAAGCTCAATTCAGGCTTGTTTATGTTTATCCAATATTAACATATCATAAATAAGGGTTTAAAACTGAACAACATAGCTTAAACATCAATTAAGTAAAAACAGGGGGCTATGCGTGCGCATCCTTATGGAAGGCGTACGCATTCCTGACCTCAAAACCTGCTGGAAACCTGCTGGCTACACAATGCGTGCGCATTACTCTGAATGCGTACGCATTCAGCAACCAGAAACTATCCTGAATTCTCTGTCCAACCAATGCGTGCGCATTGCTTGCAATGCATACGCACCCGAAAACAGAAGCTAAACCTGAACATCCTGAACCGGCAATGCGTGCACATTCTCTTGAATGCGTACGCATTCCTCGACCAGAAGCCAAACCTGCACACCTGCTACAGGAATGCGTGCGCATTGATAGGCAATACGTACGCATCCTGCCTGCTACCCTAAATCCTGAATTCGATCCTTAACGGTTTCTAATCCGTTTCTAACCCAAATCACATCAAATTTAACACAGTAAATCATAGAAAAACAAATCTAAACATACCATAACATCTATGATCATTGATCAACCAAAGACTCATCTGTCTAGCATTAAAACGTCTTAAAACATGATCTAGACTTATAAACGATAATTGGAATCATAGGAAGAGCCTCTTACCTTAATTGCCTGCAAAACCGACAGCAAAACACCAAGCAACTGCAACAATTGTTGATCCTCAACCCCAAAACCTATTTGATCAACAACAAACCCTAAAATCCTATTTCTTTGCAGAAAAATGAAACTGAAAAAGTGCAATAACCAAAGATTACCTGGGTTTACTGCTGGGAAACTATTTTTAGATTAATCTACGCTTCAAGACGATCGTTTCGACTACTCATGGCTGCGAAACAGGGCTACGGATTAAAAGATATGAATTTTTCAAGAATCGAACTCTACGAATACCGAAAACTAGGGCTAAACTGAAAACTTACGAAATCGAGAGATGTTATTTTCCAAAGTTGCATCTCATCGTGCTGATCACTTTTCTCTCCTGCGGCATCTTGAACAGATGAACGGATTGATCACACGGTTCTTCCTTTTATTTCGCTTTCTTCTGCGTTGCCTTCTTCCTTCAGCGCCGTTCTCCCCTCTCTTTTTCAGAAATATTCGTGTGCCAATTGTGGGGAAATAATTGGGATTATTTCTTTTTATAGCCATTTAATTAAATCCCTTAATTAAATAACTAAATCCTTTTAATTAAACCGTTTTTAATTAAATAAATAGGATAAATAATAATTAGGTTATAGTGAGTATGCCCAATTACTAATTTACCCTTTCTGTAAAGTCGGGATGTTACATTAATTGTGTTTTCAGAGATTTCAAGTCTAAATGTACTAAGTATTTATAGGAAATGAAGGGTGATGTAGCCTTATTTCAAAAACAGAAGAATCACACGATCAAAAGCACTTTCTATAACCGATGCACCAAAATTGACACGTTTATTTCAAGAAAAACCGAGACACCATTTAACTTGTGTCATAAATGCTTTGATTTGAGGGATTTTCTGTAATTACTTAAATGGGGTAACTAATCAATTGGTTAGACCAATATGCAGACCAGAGTGTACAAAGCACTAGCCCATATATAGATCTAAACCTTAAACTGAGAATTCTAAGTAAATTATTGTAAATTAGACTAACCCAGAATTATAACCAACCGGGACTAGGTACAAACTAACCAACAATGGGGTATAATCAAGTTAAACCAATAAGCCAACAACCCACACTTTGGTTTGACCACTGAAACATCATAGAACTTTTAGAGGTTCTCAAATTAGCAACTGTATCACCGAACTTCTGAAGGCTCTCAGATATGGTCAAAGGCATCACATGGTATAATACCCTCAGCTTAAAATTAAACCAGTAATATAGCAATAGGAACCAACAAACCGAATTATTTGTTCAACCAAATCTATATATATGCATATGACTTCACTGAGTTCACTGAACTCTCAATCAATTATAGGGGAACTGGGTGTAGAAGAAGTTACAACCAATTTACCATTGTAACCCGGGTTGTAATTCACCGGGTTAAGTACCATGGTCTGAAGGGATGAATTGCCGTGCCATGGAAACACATTCAAGTGCTGCAGATCCTCATTTAATGTTTTGATTCAGCACATGTAGGATCACCATGCCACACTGTATAGACAGAGCGATAATCTTGAAACATGTAATCATATAATTGGCTATGCCTTCTTGAGAGGATTCCAAAAGAAGACACAATTGGCAGAGAATCAGCGTAGCATCAAAATAAAATAAGCATTTAGGGTAGATATTTTTCAACAATATATGCTGGGTGTCAAGGATAGTTGAGCAGCTGAATCAGAGTGTTTCTGATAAGGAGTTGTTAAGTATGGTGAAGCTGTTGAAGAGGAAATCCGAAACTCGAAGGAACAGTGGAACAACTTAGTGAAGCAGGATTCTTACCCGCCAAGGACTAAGTGTTCAGATTGTGAAGTTTTAGCTATCGGTCAAGGAAAATCATATATCTGTTTTATTTTGTCATTGTACCTCAAGAATAACAGTGAATTTCTGCAATATCACAGGAGAATAGTGGACTAAGGGATTACATCACCGTGAACCACTATAAACCTTGTCCTTTTATTTATGCATTTACTTTTAGTACGTAATCACGTAATCTATTTGCTTACCAACCCTGCTGAATCACAACACTGAGCACACTACTGAGTCCTATAAACTCAGTACATGAAGTTTTATAAAGAATAATATTAAAAAGCTTTAACCTAATCCGTTGCATATAACTCAGCAGAGTGAGAATAGTCAGTTGACCATTCACTTATCATTGTTATCAAAACTCTTGAAAAAGTTTCAAGTGTCAAGTTTGTTCAACCCCCTCACCTCTAAACTTGACCAAATCCTTTCCAAGGGACCAACACACCTTTAAACGATGATTCGACCCCAAGATCCGGTGGTGATGTAGTTTTCCTGGAAATTACTTACGTAAATGATTTGTTCCTACCACCATGTGTTGGTTCCTTAGCCACCGTAACTAGTGTTGTTGAAGGCGGCATGACGATACCGGATTCCACCACGCCACGTGTCACGATAGAAATAGGGATAGAACCTAGCTTCAAGGACCAAGAGTCCCCTTGGAGGCCTAAGGGGACGACCTCCTCCTCCAAAGGAGGGGACGGCTCAGATCGTTTCTCGGTCCACCACAAGTCGGTTTGGACGAAATAGAGGCAAGACCTACCCGGCTCGGCCATACAGACTTCGGCAGCTCGCCGTAGGTCGGCTATGGCATATAATGATAAACATACGTCTATCATAATAATTATGAGAAGAATCCCGAGCCTTTAAGGCTCTGATCTTTAACCCTTGGATACCGAGATTATCTCCAGAAATTAATGGATTGTTACGGTCTAAGTCATAGAAACATGAAAGAAAGGTCCATGATAGACACGACCCATGAAGGCTTAGGGCACAAATGCTTCCTATATAATCGTTCATAAGAACTACGACAGACTTGATTCAAATTCATACTTTGGATACGTAGGCAACTTGGAGAAATCCCAGGCTAAGTCTAAATCATACCCTCAAAAATCCTTCCCCCAATTCATACTCTCTTGTTTTTCATCCTTAATCGAATTACCTTTAGATTAAACAACCCAGATTTTGTACCTAACGGATTCTGCTTCATCAATTGGTGTTAGAAGGAGGGACTTTTACTGGTGATTGGTTAAGGTTTGTTCTAAATACTATCTAATTGCAAAGACATGAAAGCAAAAGCTGTAGAAAACGCCCAGAATACCCACAACAATGGCACTGAGCAAAAGCTGCAGAAAACGCCCAGAAGAAACCAACGTGGATTCAGAGGACCTCATGCAACAATCCGAGGAAATGTCTCTTAACTCAGAACAACAAGCAGTAATTGATGAGCTGGCTACAATGGACCCAGCCACCAAGCAGGCTATCCTTCAGGCGGTACAACCAGAGGGTAGTACTCGGCCATAAGAGAGCGGGGAGAAAACGCGTTCTGGTCCAACACTAACCAAGTACGAAGAGGAGGCATCTACCTCAAACAAGGGAAAGAAACCCTTGAATGCCCGGGCTAGAGAAACAGCTCGAGCCGAGATCAATGCCATGATGGGCAAAAAGACAGATGTGTTCTCCTTTGCCTCACCTTTCTCATGGCAAATAGATGAGTACGAGCGACCAACCGGGTTCAAGGTCCCGAAATTGGATCCGTATGATGGGTCCATGGACCAGTCGGACCACCTTTTTCAGTATATCACACATATGAACCTATTTAACACCGGTGATGAGATGAAGTGCAAATCCTTCCTTATGCTGCTGATGTGCAGGGACCGTGAGTGTTTCTGAAAGATTCCGCTGAGGTCGGTTTCTAAGTTTTCTGAATTGGGCAGGATGTTTGTTGGTCCCTTGTAATGGCTAACACAAGTTTTGGGAGGGGGGGTGGGGGGTGAATAAACTTGTCACCAAAAACTGGATTTTAGACTTTTATGGTTCAGTTAAAACTTGTGTGGAGTTAAGCTGACTAAGCTGAGTCTAAGTCAAACTGACTTTTGCAAAACTGAGTCAACCGGCAGCGGATATAATTATAGCCTTTTTCTTGATCTTGCTATTCTATGTGAAAGCTGTGTGTGTAAAACTTAATTCTGGTGAATGTCAGTTTGTGAGCTGTGAGTTTGTGTAACAATCAGTTCTCAGTATGCTGTGTAAACAATAATAAAAGCTGTAACAATAAGTAACAGAATGTAAATGCGTAAAGTAAATGAAACAAGAGTTATAGAGGTTCCAGGTGGTGTAATCCTGTCAATCCTCTCTTCCCCTGTGGTGTAGGAGGAAAACATACACTAGAACTTCTTGAGGTGAGCTATTACAAAAAGTCCTAAACAATAGTCCTTGGCTAATCCTAGCTTCACTATCTAAACAATCAAAGAACAGGTTGGATTGCTTCTCTTTAAGTGCTTCAACCACTGGTCCATGAAGGGTTACGTATGCCTCTTCACCAGCTACCACCACAAACATAATCTACCCGACTGCTGATACAATTGTCCTTGGTAAATCCTTCACCGGATTACTTCACAGTCTTGACCTTTGATTAAGAATCAAAGTTGGGCTGAGAATAAATAAATTGATTATTGTTTGTGGTTCTTCAAAGCGTCTGATTCTAGATAAGTTCTGTGTAGCTTGAACACTGGATTGATCTTGTTAGCGCAGAGATGATAGCAATTCGAATTATGTTAATTCGTTAGTATTTTTCGGTATTTAATCCTTGGTGCAAAGTCCTCTATATAAAGTGTAAGGTCCAACGTTTATCTTGCTTGAATTTGAAATGTATCAACGTCTATCTTGTAACGGGTATATTATGTGACCGTTCTGACTTGTTAGTATTTCATTCAATAAAATTGCTTCCTTTACCACGTTCAACTGTACTATTAGTTTGTTGGATGAAGGACTTATAAAACAGGGTCTCCTTATTAGTTTTATAATGAGTTTGTCAGTTGTCAGTTTCTTAATTGACTTGGAGCATTAACTGAGATTTTACTCTTCTTCAAATATCAGTACTCCAGATTTTTATCTGATTATAATTGACTTAACCAAAGTATAGCATAAGCATATATCTTAAGAGTTCATTGTCCTTATGACTCTTAGGTCTTCATACAAGATCCGTAAAGTCAGTTCATGTCACCACAAACTTGCCTGAAGTCTAACTTTACAGTCTCTACTTTCATAACTGAGTCTAAGCCCTCGGTCTTTGAATCTTCTGTTACTGGGTCTGTGTCCCTCAGTTCTTCTTTCTTCTAGATAAGCCAACTGAGTTTGTTCCCTCTGTGAACTTACCTTCTTCAGTTCTGTCTTGGTGTAGTCTGAGTCAGTTTCAGTTTAGATGACTTGTCTTTCCAGTTTCTTAGATGATTTCCAGTTTTCAGTTTTACGACACTTCTATCTATTACAGTGCTTGTCTGATGTAACCTATACAAATATCAGACTCTAGTAAAACCTGTACATTCAGTTCTAGACATCTTTTAGCTTTTCACTATAACAGCTAGCTAGCTTCAGCACTTCATCAATAGGGTTAAAATAATTACTGAGTGAATACGATGAATAATCCTGAAAACATAAATTTTATTTCCAACAATTTCCCCCTTTTTGATGATGCCAAAACCCTCCTTAAAAGAAAAGCTTAAAGATAAATAACAATTCAAACAATGTAAAACTGGAAACTGGTTTTCATTAAGAATAAGCAAAAACTGGAATAGTTACACAGTTGATAATAAACTGAAATAAGAGCTAAACTGTTTTATGTGCTCTTTGTGTAACTAAGGTATATTTCCTTTCCTTATCATGAAGTTGATAAGCTTTTTCTAGCTTAGTGTCTTCCATGGAGAATGTCTTGAGATAATCTACTTGACTGGAACACTTCCATTTTCTCCACAAGACCAACTTTGGAAAGGCTGTTTCATCCTTGTAATAGCTTTCAACTTCTGCAACGTCAGCTTTCATTTGTTCAGTCTTGTCTCTAATTTGCAATTTTTTTTCAATCTTCTTGATCTTCTTATAGTGTGCCATCCTCTGATTATGATACTGATCAGATAAGAAGTAACAAGAGATTCTTCATAAGTCTTGTCTCTGTATTTGAGTTTGATATTGCTGTGATCATTGACAAACTTTATCCACAAATCCTTTCTAAGAATAGCTCTCCTTTCACCAGGTTGACTGTATTTTTGAATTAGCTGATCCTCAGTTAGTTCTTGTATATTTCGAACATAAGGATCTGCTGCTGACTTGCATTTCTTCAGTTTTTCTTCAAGCTTCTGTTTTTCGTTTAGTAATCTCAGCTTTTCTTCTTCAGCTTCCCCCTTTTTGGCACCATATAACTGATTTACCAGCTGATGGATGGCTTTTTGGTCGGCTGAGATACTCTTTTGAGAATCAAGCACTTCTTTTAGCTGAGTTTCTAAGACATAAATGCGCTGATTTAAATACCAATGTGCTTGAGCATGCGTTTCTCTGTCTTCCAAAGTTGTAACTTCAAGTATCTCCTTGAGACTGAGAATTTCTAATGCTGAGCTTGAAGAATATTTGTGAATAATATCCAACTTGGTGTGGACTGAGACGTCCGTTTTCTTTCGATAATCCAAGTATCCAGAAATGTTTGACAAAAGGCCGTTGTTAGCATCCTTTTGGTTAAGCATAATCTTCAGATTTTCTTGTACTTTGCTCATTTAATATTTTGTCAAAAATTTAGATGGATCCATTGCTT
The DNA here is from genome assembly GCA_024500145.1 of Gentiana dahurica var. dahurica. Lineage (NCBI taxonomy): Eukaryota > Viridiplantae > Streptophyta > Magnoliopsida > Gentianales > Gentianaceae > Gentiana > Gentiana dahurica. The sequence goes on from CM044907.1 coordinate 37,898,328, forward strand.
ATTCTTGTTGAATCTTAGGCTGAGTATCATCTTCAATTACCATAAGTTGTTGATTCTCATCCTTTCCATCTGTTTGCTGGTTGTCAGTTGGTTGGTTTCCAAAAACTTCTTGCTGATTAGCAGTTTGCTCAGAATGAACTTGAGGTTGAATTTCAGTTTGAATTTCTGTAACATTATCAGCTTCTTTCTTAGATTCATCATCTTTGTCATCATCCTTCTTCTTTTGATTATCTAAAGCTGATGACATGGCTGATTTTCCTCGTTTAGCTATCTCAGTGAATCTTCTGAAACAATTTGTGAGAAACTCATTTATTGGAAATAGAGTATATAAATCCTTGATTTCAAGTTTTTCCAATAATGACTTTTCTTCACTTGCTAGAGTAGTTTCTCTACAATCTTCAGTTTTGAGTTTCATCTTCATCAGCTTGATGATTCTTTCAGCTTCAAAATTGTAAGATGGTTGCTGAGCTGGTTGCTGCTGAAATTGTTGTTTCTCATTTTCAACATGCATAACGGAAACTTGTTTCTTTGAAATCGTCTGTTGTAAATGAGAAACAATTTCAGTTGCGATGACGTCCTGTCTGGTGGCTCCAGTTGTCCGTTGTTGTTCCCCCTCAGTTGGTGCTGATTGACTTGAAGTGCTTGGGATCAAACATTTGCCAACTGACTCAACTATCCTGAGTCAGCTTTTTGCTTGACTCCTTTGTGTTCAGCTGATTGCTGGTTACTTTCTTAAGGTTTCTGATCGTTGAAATGAGTAACCTGTGGATGAACTAGATTAACATTCCTGTGGATGTATCCATTCTTCTTACAGATCCACCAGTTCGTTCTGCTAAATTTCCTTCCTTGATTCTTTCCAAGTAATGTTGAATAACGCCACTGAGTGTTTTCTTCAATCGAAATCTGCCAATAAGTGGTCTTCCTTCAGCTTGAGCATTTCGAACACTTTCCAATTCAGCTAAGTGTTGCTCTTTTATCTGGTTAAATACATAACCTGCCCAATTGAACTCAAGTTCGTCCCAGATTATGTTCATCAAATAAATGTTGTCTTTAGATAAAATGGCAATTCCTTTGTATCTTCCAATAACATGCCTGCTGATCCATTTGTTGAGGAGTCCAAATTCCGGTTTCTGATCGTTGAAATGAGTGCCGATAGTTGCTGGTTACTTTCTTAAGGAAATTTGCTTGAGAAAGACATCCATTTTGAGTGGTAAACAATTCTAATATATTGATTTCACAAGAGGTTCCTTGAAATCAAATAGCATCCTGATGACTGCTTAATTGAGAATAATCCTTTCTCCTCGAACTTTTGTATTGAGAGATTGTCTACAAATCTCATGTTTTCCCAGAACTGTAAAATTCCTTCTACATCACGATCTTCCTTGAACTTTACTTCCAGGATGTCTCTTAATCCTGGCTGACGCTTGATCTTCTCGTATATAAGACTTGCTAACACGGTATTGCTGCAGAGTTCTTCATATTGTTCGAATGATAAAGTATCCAACTTAGTAATAAGCCTTTCTTCTTGTGATTTCTTTGAGGCTGCCATTATATAAAATTTTGCGCTTTTTGAGAGATATAAACTGTGAATTTTTGTTGGAGAGTAAGGTAAGTTATGAAAAAGGATTGGATATATATATAAGGGGGTGTGATGATGGTTCGTATATCTTGCACGATTTTGTAAAGATTTTGTACCACCTTTCCAAATTCCATGATGGTTTGTGGAACCGATGCATGTACTGTTCTGACGATAGTGGGGGTGTACAGGCAACAGGTTCTGATATAATCGGCGCTAATTAAATGCAATATAACCATTTTCGGATTTATCCTTTCAACCCTTTGACTTTCTTTGACTAAGTAAACTGATGCTTGAGGTCAGTTAATAAAATATTCAGTTCCATCAATACATCAGTTTCAGTGAGTCAGTTTGAGATTGTTGATGTCAATGACTGATCTGTTAAGTGAGTGCAGCCAGCATAACAAAGATCAATCCCATTGACGAATCTCTTGTCATAAACTGACTTAACTGACTTTGATTAGGCCTAACTCAGTTCTCAGTTTGGCAAATCTCTCTTTGTCCAGAGGCTTGGTAAAAATGTCAGCCAACTGATCTTCAGTCGGGACATAGAGAATTGTAATATCCTTCTTTTCCACATGATCCCTTATGAAGTGATATCTCACATTAATGTGTTTCGTCCTTGAGTGCAAAACTTGGTTGTCAGTTATTGCAATTGCACTTGTATTATCACACATTATAGGAATCATTCCCTCTTCTATTCCATAATCTCTCAGTTGTTGTCTGATCCATAAAACTTGAGCACAATAGCTTCCAGCTGCTATGTACTCAGCTTCAGCTGTTGAAATGGAAATAGAATTCTGTTTCTTACTGAACCAAGACACAAGTCGATTTCCTAGCAACTGATATGTGCCTGAGGTTCTTTTTCTATCCACTTTGCATCCTATATAGTCTGAGTTTGAATAGGATATCAGTTTGAATTCTCCTTCTCTTGAATACCATATTCCAACTCCTTCTGTATCAGATATTTTAAAGTTCTTTTGACAACAGTGAGATGACTTTCCTTAGTTCTCGTTTGAAATCTGGTACAAACACCAACAACAAAGGATATATCTGGCCTACTTGCTGTAAGATAGTGTAAGCTTCCAATCATTCTTTTGTAAAGAGTTTGATCGACATCTTTGCCTTTTTTGTCTTCATCTAATCTGATGTTAGTTCCAATAGGTGTTGAAATGCCAGCTGATTTTTCCATTCCAATATTCTTGATCAAATCTCTAGTATACTTAGTTTGGTGAATGAAATTCCCATTCTCCATTTGTTTCACTTGTAACCCTAGAAAGTAACTTAGTTCTCGCTTCATACTCATCTGAAATTTGCTCTTCATTAAACTTGCAAATTTCTCACAGAGTTGTTCATTCTCTGATCTAAAGATAATGTCATCAACATATATCGGGACAAGTAAAGTACTTTCTTCAACATTCATTCTGAATAGAGTCTTGTCAATGGTTCCATTGATAAATCCATTATCCACTACAAACTGAGATAGAGTTTCATACCAAACTCTTGGTTCTTGCTTTTGTCCATATAGCATTTTTCTCAGTTCAAAGACTTTATCAGCTTGATCGTTGATCTCAAATCCAGGATGTTGTTGAACATAGACTTCTTCTTCAAGTATTCCATTCGAAAAAGCACTTTTAACGTCCATTTGATATACCTTGAACTTTTTGTGAGCTGCAAAGGCAAGAAATAGTCTGATTGCTTCTAGTCTTGCAACTAGTGCATAAGTTTCATCAAAATCTATGCCTTCGGCTTGAGAATATCCTTAAGCCACAAGTCTGCTTTGTTTCTGATGATATTCCCATCTTCATCAAGCATGTTTCTGTAAACCCATTTGGTGCCAATGACGTTTACAAGATCTGATTTGTCTATTAGTTCCCAAACTTGATTTCTTTCGAACTCATTCAGTTCTTGTTGCATAGCTAAAATCGAATCTGGATCTTTCAAAGCTTCTTTCTATCCCTTGAGGTTCAGGAAACATGCAATAATTGCATCTTGTTGATGTCTTGTTCGAACACCAGCTTGAGTATCACCAATCACCTGTTCTTCTGGGTGATTCTCATCCATTGATGTACTGGAGGTTGCATCAAGGGATCTAAATTATGTGGAACTGGTTCATCAGGAACTGGTTCTTGATTTTCTTCATCTTGATCGTCTTGAACTGGGTCAGAATCATGTTGTTCAACTGTAGGTGGTTCAGTTGTTGGAAAGTGAGGTTGATCTTGATCTGATGATTCTGAAATCCTTAATCTTCCAATATCAACAAAAATAGATTCTGGTAAAACTGGCAACTGAGGTTGAGAAACTAGTTCTGGTCTATTTTCTGTTTCTTCACCAGGAATGTTTGGTTCATCAAATACTACATGTATCGATTCTTCATGCTTGAGTGTCCTCTTGTTCAGTACTCTGAATGCTTTGCTGACACTTGAATATCCCAAAAATATTCCTTCATATGCTTTGTGCTGAAAAACATGAAGTTGATCTTTTCCATTATTGTGTATGAAACACTTGCTTCCAAAGGCATGAAAATATGAAACATTTGGTTTTCTTCCATCCAAATTTCATAAGGTGTCTTCTCATGTCTCTTATTCATAAGCGCTCTGTTCTGTGTGTTGCAAGCTGTGTTAACTGCATCTGCCCAATATCTTTCAGGCAATTTTGCTTCACAGATCATAGTCCTTCATGCTTCTTTGAGTGTTCTATTTCTTCTTTCAGCTACCCCATTCTGTTTAGGCATTGTTGTGGCTGCAAGTTGATGTAATACACCATTTTCTTCACAGTATTCGATAATCACATTGTTGAGAAATTCAGTTCCTTTATCTGATCTTATCTTCACAACTGATACACTCTTCTGATTCTGAAGTCTCTTGAGGAGTTCTGTAAGTCTTTGTTTGGTTTCACTTTTCTTTGTTAAGAAAAAAACCTAAGTTTATCTTGAATAATCATCTACCACCACCAATATATACTTCTTCCCACTGATACTGATTGGTGTGATAGGTCCAAATAAGTCAATATGTAGTAGCTCCAGGACTCTTGCTGTTGAATGCTGAGATTTTGTCTTGAAACTGGCTTTTGTTTGCTTCCCTTGCTGACAAGCATCACATAAGCTATCTTTTTTTAGGTAATCCAATGACTAACTGTTTCTTGACAAAGGTGTTGATGTCGTCGAAGTTAAGATGACTCAGTTTCTTGTGCCATAACCAGCTGACTTCTGATTTGGTATGCACAAGTAAACAAGTTTCTGCAACTGTTGTAGTCCAATATACAACATACATATTCTCTTTTCTTCTAACAGCTAAAATGAGTTGAAATGTTGTTTTGCTGACGTCAATGCAGAATTCTTTATCAAACATGACTCTGTATCCCATATCACAAAATTGACTGGTGCTCAGTAGATTGTAATGCAATCCTTCTACATAAGATACATTTTTTTATTGTGAGTCCATTTCTGATCAAGGTGCCATAACCTTTGGTGTATCTAGGTTTGTCTTTACTTCCAAAATTGACTTTTGGTCCATCTTGGCAATAAAATTATTTAGACAGTATTTTCTCTTTGTCATGTGTCTTGAGCATCCACTGTCAAAGTACCAAATATCCTGCAAAATAAATTACACAGTTTTAGGTACCGAACTTTGTTTGGGTCCATGAGGGTCAGTTGTCAGTACAACCTTGGGAATATATCCTTTAGGTATCCTTTGGATATTGTTGCACTTGTTTTCATATATGTAAGCCACACTCCCATAGTATCTATGCTTGGATTGTGTCTTATCTATATGATCTCTCAGGTCCTTTGGCTACCATGATTCTTTCTATTATTGAAATTTGAATAATAACCATCATTTCATTTGTACTGAGGTCTGTTCTGACCTTGGTACTGAGGTTTCTGCTGAGAACATAAATGATTCCTCTGCTGACCTTTAGACTGAAACTTGTGATAAGTTTTATGTCTGAAATGATCGCTTCTATCAGCTTTAATAGTATATTCAGATAAATTCCAGTCATCATCAGTTGGGAATAGCCTGCCTTTCCCCCTGACTTTGTGAATCTTTGAATAACTGATATTCTTGGATTTACTTTGACTTAAGTTTTTCTGGTTCTTAGCCTGATTAGCTTTAGTAGATTTAGCAGTTGATCTACCTTTTCGATTTTCATGATGTGCAGCTGTTTTACCTTTTTGATTGACTCTATTGTTTGCAGCTGACTTCTTTGAAAATTGATGCTGTGACTGATTTGATTCACGTTGAACTAGTTTCACTGGTTCAGCATGCTTCTCAGTTTGTGGACTTTGGTCAGCTACGAACTGAACACCAGTTTTGGTATTACGTTCAGCAGCTTTACTTGTTCCTTCCTTTGAAGTTTGCTGTGTATCAAATCCTAAGCCAGTTCTATCTCCATATGGCTTGCCTGATTTGAATCCAGTGGCTGAACTAGATTGAACAAAAGATTCAGTTGTTGCTGTTGATGCAGTAGGTTGATATTGATTCTTTCCCTTATCAGTTATGCTTAGTTTTAACGTGTTCAACTCATCTTTCAATCTTTTGACTTCAAGAATTAGAGATTCTTTCTCAGTCTTGATTGATTTATAACCAACTTGTATGGTGACAAGCTGATTCATCAATTCGTCTAGAGTTTCTTCTAATTCTAAGTTCTTTGGATTGGAATCGGCTGTTGAAGAACATGCATTCTGTATGGAAATTTGAGCTGAGCTGTATTTGGAATTTGATTCACATACCTTATTGGAATCTTCCATGTGAGCCATTAAAGTTGTGTCATCAGATAATCTTTCTGTACCAGCTTCGTAGTCTGACTCATCTCCAACTGACAATGCTCTTATGCCAGTTCTTCGTTGCTGAGTCTTCTTGGTCAGTTCTGGACAATTAGCTTTGTAGTGACCATGCTTCTTACAGTTGAAGCAAAGATATTCATCATCTTTCCTTTTCTCAGGAGTCTTCTTGATTTATTTTTGAGTTACTGGATGACCATTCTTCATCCTTCTGATTCGACTCATCACAAGGGCCATTTGTTCTTCCATTTCATCCAACTGTTGAAGATTATTTGTGGAAGTTTCTTGAGTATCATTTGATGTTGCTGCGAGTGCTGTGGTATTAGGTTCTTCCAGAGCTTTGATTATTGCAGTTGTGCTAGTAAAATCTTCACTGAATTCGTAAGCTTTCAGATCTGAGAAGATTTTAAAGGAATCCTCTATGTCAAGTCTTCTAGATTCTTCCATAACAGTGACCATCATCTTCCAACACATGGGCAAGGCCTTCAAGATTCTTGTATTGATTACTTTCTTTGTATATTCAATCTTGAGTAGGTCCAGTTCATCCATGATTGTACTGAATCTTGTCTCCATTTGGTCAATGGTCTCTCCGGATTTCATCTTGAAATTCTCAAACTTCTGCTTTGCAACTGAGATCTTATTCTCTTTGATGGAGTCAGTACCTTCACAAACTAACTGAAGTTTGTCCCACATTTCCTTAGTAGTTGTGCAATCTTTCACCTTTAACTACATGTTGCTATCAAGAGTTATGAGGATATAGTCCATAGCAACGTTGTTGAGATTGTTTCTCTTGCGATCATCACTGGTCCGTTCAGCCTTGGGCTTTGGAACTCGAACTTGATTTTCACCAATAGTCTGCATGTGGGTGATCTGGATTGGTCCATCGGTGAGCACGTCCATCATCTTGTCATAAGTAGCAGCAAGAAAAGCCTTCATGCGATGTTTGTATTCGTCAAATCTATCCATGTTACACATCAGCATTTGTCTTGCATACTGATTGTTATCCATTGTGAGTGAGTGAAAACTGATTATATAAATACTGGAAACTGAGCTTTCTAATGAGAACAACTAGAGGAGGAATAGAGAAAATGATTTTTTAACAATTACTTGCTCTAAGTCGGAACAGAAAACTTCCCTCCGATATCAATTGTTGGTCCTTGGAAAGGCTAACACAAGTTTAGAGAGGGGGGTGAATAAACTTGTCACCAAAAACTGGATTTTAGACTTTTAAGGTTCAGTTAAAACTTGTGTTGAGTTAGCTGACTAAGATGAGTCTAAGTCAAACTGACTTATGCAAAATTGAGTCGGCAGCTGATATTAATCTAGCCTTTTTCTTGATCGTGTTATTCTATGTGAAAGCTGAGTGTGTAAAATTGAATTCTGGTGAATATCAGTTTGTGAGCTGTGAGTTTGTGTAACAATCAGTTCTCAGTATGTTGTGTAAACAATAATAAAAGCTGTAACAATAAGTAATGGAATGTTAATGCGTAAAGTAAATAAAACAAGAGTTATAGAGGTTCCAGGTGGTGTAATCCTGTAAATCCTCTGTTCCCCTGTGGTGTAGGAGGAAAAATTCCACTAGAACTTTTGAGGTGAGCTGTTACAAATAGTCATAAACAATAGTCCTTGGCTAATCCTAGCTTCACTATCTAAACAATCAAGGAACAGGTTGGATTGCTGCTTTTCAAGTGCTTGAACCACTGGTCCTTAAAGGGTTACGTATGCCTTTTCACCAGCTATCACCACAAACACAGTCTACCTGACTGCTGATACAACTGTCCTTGGCAAATCCTTCACCGGATTGCTTCACAGTCTTGACCATGGATTAAGAATCAAAGTTGGGCTGAGAATCAATAAATTGATTCTTGTTTGTGGTTCTTCAAAGTGTCTGATTCTTGATTGATTTTGTTAGCGCAGAGATGATACCAATTCAAATGATGTTAATTCGTTAGTATTTTTCGGTATTTAATCCTTGGTGCAAAGTCCTCTATTTATAGTGTAAGGTCCAACGTTCATCTTTCTTGAATTCGAATTGTATCAACGTCTATCTTGTTACGGGTATATTTTGTGACCATTCTGACTTGTCAGTATTTCATCCAATAGAACTGCTTCCTTTACAACGTTCGACTGTACTATCAGTTTTTTGGATGACTGACTTATAAAACTGGGTTTCCTAATCAGTTTTATACTGAGCTTGTCAGTTGTCAGTTTCTTAACTGACTTGGAGCATTAATGGAGATTTTACTCTTCTTCAAATATCAGTACTCCAGATTTTTATCTGATTATAATTGACTTAACCAGAATACACCATAAGCATATTTTAAGAGTTCATTGTCCTTATGACTCTTAGGTCTTCATACAAGATCCATAAAGTCAGTTCAGGTCACCACAAACTTGCCTGAAGTCTAACTTTATAGTCTCGACTTTCATAGCTGAGTCTGAGCCCTCAGTCCTTCAATCTTCTGTAACTGAGTCTGTGACCCTCAGTTTTCTATCTTCTAGATATGCCAACTGAGTCTGTTCCCTCAGCGAACTTACCTTTTTCAGTTCTGTCTTGGTGTAGTCTGGGTCAGTTTAAGTTTAGATGACTTGTCTTTCCTAGATGATTTCCAGTTTTTAGTTTTACGACACTTCTATCTATTATAGTGCTTGTCTGATGTAACCTATACAAATATCAGACTCTAGTAAAACCTATACATTCAGTTCTAGACATCTTTTAGCTTTTCAATATAACAGCTAGCTTCTGCACTTCATCAATAGGGTTAAAATAATTACTGAGTGAATACGATGAATAATCATCAAAACATAAATTTTATTTCCAACAATATTCCTTAATGCTTTCATCACAGCTAAACAATTTCAAAGAAATGCAACCCACCTACTCACCATCCAGCAAAAGAAAGTGGAGTCTGCCCTCTAGCATCTAAAGAGGTTTAACAATGAGTCTGTGCAAGTAAAAGACATTGATGATCCCCTATCGATTTCCTCATTTGTAGCCGGATTGCACGAAGGGAAGTTGAACGCCAAGCTAAACAGCAAGCTCCCCAGTTCCATGGAAGAGTGCATGGATGCAGTGTACAAACATTGTCAGGGAGAAGAAGCGAATATGATGATGCGGGAATCAGAAAAAAGAGGATCAAAGAGAGAAAAAATAGAGGATAAGCCTGACAGGGAAGAGAAAAGAGGTGTGGGACCGAATGACGGCCCTAATATTAGATCGGCTGGGGAAGAAAAGAGCCCTGCATGAGAGGGACTTTATTCCCCTAACCGACCTCGAGCGCAGGTTTTGGCAATTATGGAACGGAAAAGGATAGCTCGGACACCACCTCCTATGAGAGGTCCTGTAGAGAGGAGGGATTAGAGCAAATCTGTGCTTACCACGAGTATGTGGGACATGATTCATATGAGTGCACATATTTGATAAGAGACATCGATGCAGCCATAATGGAAGGGAAGTTGGATGAGGTCGTAGATCGATCTCAAAACCCCAAACCCTGAGGTTGAAGATAATTCACGTGTAGGCCAGATAGGCGAGATCGGGATAGACAAGAGGATCCCCGAATAAGAAGGGACAGAACTCCCGATGCAAATCGGCAGATAGACAATCGCCCAATCAATACTATTAATGGTGGACCTAGCCCCAATTTGGAAAGTCTGAATGGCCATGTCAGAAAGTCTGTGATTTATGGTCCAAAGAATCCACTTCCCATGGTAACCAATAATGAGGCCTAGTCATCAAAGCCGTGGTGCATAAGAATCTGGTGAAATGCATATGTGTCGATACATGAAGTGCGGTTAACGTGCTATATCATTCTGCCTACCAATCAATGAATCTGAAAGACTCGAAATTCACACCCGTCTCCGCCCCACTTTTTGGTTTTACAGGGCCTCCAGTGCATCACCTAGGAATGATAAAGTTGGCAACAACCTTTGGGAAAGAGCCAAGGGTCAAGACGTTGATGGTACACTTCATGGAGGTAAATGCTCCCTCAGCCTATAACATCATTATGGGAAGGCCTGCATTAATCGACCTCCGAGCTGTGATCTCGCCAGCCCACATTAGTCTGAAGTTTCCCAAAGTGGAAGGTTTGGTGGAAATCAAAGGAGATGTGGAGACGGCCACGAGCTGTTACACATAAATGACTAATAGGAAATGGATCGAGCCCGCACCAGTGGAGACGAGTTACATGCACTATTGATTCGTTTATGCTTTCATTTTTTATACATTCCTCATTTATCTTCAGTACTTTGTTACTTTTACTTTGTGGATGTTTTGAGTTTGCGCTTGGCGGGTGCTTTTTTAATAAAACTATAAGTTTTTTCTTTATTGTATGCTATAATACTTGTATGAACTGCAGAAATCCGGTGAAAGTTCACATGGTGTAATTCATTTTGAGTTCTCAGGACGGACCTACACAGATCTGCCGGTCAGACCAGTGTAATCCATTTTGAGTCCACAAGACGGACCCGCTGAGATCCGCAGGTCAGACCAGTGTAATTCATTTTAAGTCCGGACGCGCTGTGATCCGCAGGTCGGACCAATGTAATTCATTTTAAGTCCATAGGACCGGACTGCTGAGATCTGCAGGTCGGACCAGTGTAATTTATTTTAAGTCCACAAGACGGACCAGTGTAATTTATTTAAAGTCTGAATGACGGACGCGCTGAGATCCGAAGGTTGGACCAGTGTAATTCATTTTAAGTCCGCAAGATGGAACCGCTGAGATCCACAAGTCGGATAAGTGTAATTAAGTTTAAGTCCGTAAGATTGACGCGCTGAGATCTGCAGGTCGGGCCGTAATTCATTTTAAGTCCATAGGACGGACCCGCTGAGATCTGCAGGTCGGACCAGTGTAATTTATTTTAAGTCTACAGGACAGACCCACAAAGATCCGTAGGTCGGACCAGTGTAATTTATTTTAAGTCCGTAGGACGGACGTGCTGAGATCCGCAGGTCGGACTAGTGTAATTCATTTTAAATCCTCAGGACGGACCCGCTGAGATCCGTAGGTCAGACCAGTGTAGTTTATATTAAGTCTGCAGGATAGACGTGGTGAGATCCGCAGATCAGACCAGTGTAATTTATTTTAAGTCCGTAGGACGGACGCACAGAGATCCTCAGGTCGGATTCGATGTAATTTACAAGGCGCCGGTTAACAAAGCTCACAGGGTGACCTTAGAAGAGCTGGAATCTCAAAGCCAAAAGGCAGACATCAAGTGTGCCACTAAAAAATCACTATTGATTGAAGGACACTCTATGGGGTTAGGTCAGAAGATCAGGAAAGATAATCCAAAATGCATTTAGGTAAGTAGCTAATATATTAAGATACTTGCAGAGAAGAATAATTTTTTTTCAATTTTGTCAAAATCTATACACAAGGTGAATCGTTTGCAGTCAAGAAAATAAGCTTTTGAAAATAAGAAGTACAATACAAAAAGATTAAGGCCTAGAAGCTGGACTCTGCTCCGGTCTCGTAGCTAGATCTGACCTAGCCTGGCATGAGGATCTCTGAAGGGAACCATGCTGAGCCATGTGATTGGCCACGATCTCCATCCCCCTCCGGAACTCTGCCATATGGTCATTATAGACTTTCTTCATGCCAGACTGATACATGTTGGGGTGGGAAAGGCGAGCGATGTCCAGGTCGGGGAACTGAATCAAAGCATCATTTATTCCCACTATGAAAGCCCTACAGGCTGCTGGGGAAAGAAATAAGTTCAGGGCCTGCAGAAAATCTAGTGAAGCCTTGTACACTTGAACTACACGGGCAGGGGCGGAAGCTAGCTTAGTTGCTAAAGCATCATTTTCTGCTCAATGTTTGACGATGGCCTCCCTCATCTTAGACATTTCAGCCATATGCTCTCCTTTCATGGATTCCAGAGAATCCTTGTATGAAAACCCCAATTTCTGTTGCTCGATCTCCTGAATATGGAGTTGTTACTTAAGAGACTCATTCTCCTGGATCGTGGCTTGAAAACTCTGGTTAAGATGATTCCGTTCAGTAGACCCTCTCTCCACGTCGGAAACCATTTTCCTCAAGTTCTCTCCTTGTCGCCATCTTCCTCATTAGGGCTAGTTGGTTCAGTGGACTAATCTAAAGAGGCCCCAGATCGGCCTGTCTTCCTCGATTGGCCACCCTCAGAACTGCCCCTCCTGATAAGAGGAATTTCATCATCATCGATATCCTTCTCGTTATCTGGGATGTCTATAGTAAGAGCTACAACATCCACCTAAGGCACTAATGAGCGTAGAGAGGTCCCCTGCTGACGCCTCAAGCTCGGTAAAGCTAGGACGAAACTGATGGGTACGGCGTTAGTAACGCCCCCCGCAGCTCCGAGGGTAAGATTTTTTTCAATATGCATCCTTTCCGGAGAAGCATTTTCATCAACTTTCTCCCCTCCGGCCACAACCAGCACCGTGGCTAGAGAGGTCGCTACAGAAATGAAGAAAAAGGTAAGTTATTTGGCAAAGTAAAAAAGAAAAGACAAAGATTAAGTGAAGGACCCTTACAAGTATCACGGTCTTTAACGTTAAGAAGTATATAAGGCTCAGGACCAGCCACGCCTAGACGAGATGCCAGAATCTTGGATTTTCCGCACCACGAAAAAAATGCTCAATGTCAGGAAGAGGATCCATCTGAACGTCTTTCAACCTCCACCGTCCTAGCTCAGGAATCCCTCCATGTTGAACAAAAAAGAAGTTAGCTTGCCACCTTGCCTGGGTGAGGGTCCATCACCCAATGTAAGACTTCACACCTGGCCGGCGAGGAAATTGATACCACCCTGCAGGCCCAGGGTTCTTCCTGATTCGGTGAAAGCTACAGAAGAGGCGCACCAAGAAGCAAACACCTACCATCCGGCAGAGGATGGCAAACCTTACAATACTCCTAATGCGATTAGAAGCGATCTGCGCGGCTCTTATGCCGTAATGTCGCAACACGTCCAAAAAAGCTGGACACCAGGGTAACCTTAACCCACTCTTTAGTTGGCCCTCATAGACGGCACTAAAGCCTTCAGGGGGTCAATAGGCGTAAGGATGGGAGTCCTCCGAGAGGTAGGAATAAATACATCCCTATCTGTCCCATACTCTTGACAGATGTAGTCTATCCTACTTTGGACAAGGATAGACTCCATTCCGCAACTACCTATAATTTCCCTGGTCCTTTCCCGAATCCTAAATCTGAAGGCCGGGTCAATAGTATCAGAGGAAGGATGGGTAATAAGAACCTAATTTGAGTCGGCTCTGGGACATCCTTCTTCAGAATGAGGTGAAAGTTCCTCTTTCACAGAAGAACTGGAGGGGGGTTCTCAATTGCATGAATACGAAGAATATAAGCGTGGATATAAACAGAACCCACTCGGAAAGTTAAGAAGAGTGTGCGACAGGATAATATAACTCTTCTTTGATCCTTAATGATGAGAGGAACGCCTGAAAGGACATGTGAAGCAACGGTTGGTGTGAGTGGGGCCTATAAGCCCATACACGTTCTCAAGAACCGTTCCGTATAGTGGGCGGGAAACACCTCGGTTTTCAAAAACATTTATGGAGAGAGTTATGATCAGACGACGCCATCTAGCACAACTGATTTTCTCAGACCCGGTAAGGTAGGAGCCGAGCTCCATAAAAACAGAGCTGGAAGAATGCATAAGACAGTCAACGCAGACCTGACCTAACCTCCAGAGCTCACATAGATCTGGGGGGGCTTTTGACGGTACCGGGTTCCACCACGCCGCGTTTTACGATAGGAATAGGGCTAGAAACTTAACTTCAAGGACCTAGAGTCCCTTTGGAGGCCTAAGGGACCGACCTCCACCTCCAAAGAAGGGGACGACTCAGATCGTCTCTCGGTGCACCGAAGGTCGGTCAGGATGAAATAGAGGCAAGAGCTGCCCGGCTCAGCCATATAGACATCGGCAGCTCGCCACAGGGAGGGTAGAGCATATAAAGATAAACATACGTCTATCATGATAATTATGAGAAGAATCCTGAGCTATTAAGGCTCTGATCTTTAACCCTTGGATACCGAGATTATCTCCCTAAATTAAGGGATAATATTACGGTCTAAGTTATACTTGTGAAATACAGAATAAAGGTCCATGATGGACACGGCTCATGAAGGCCTAGGGCACAAATGTTCCCTATACAAACGTTCATAAGAACTACAACAGACTTGATTCCAATTCATACTTTGGATACGTAGGCAACTTGGGGAAATCCCAGGATCAGTCTACGTCATACCCCCCAAAATCCTTCCCCCATTCATACTCTATTGTTTTTTATCCTTAATCCAATTATCTTTAGATTAAACAGTCCAGATTTTGTACCCAACGGATTCTGCTTCTTCAAGAGACCTCAGCCTTGCAAAAACACTAAACCCTGGAAAACCTCAGGTCTTGCCGAAAGGTTCGACCTTCATACCTGATTGAATGCGTTTATACCGGACAAGCTATCGAAACTTATGGAATGTTTCAATTTTGAATAAGAGGCTGGCCGGCAAACGAGTTGGATGGTGATGATACAGGATTTCACCCCTCCACGTGGAATTATCTAATTAGTCCAGCTAGCATGTGGGGAAGTCCGAGCCTCTGATATACACATCGGGTCGAATAAGAGACGTGCCAATGAAGACCACAGCAGCCAGCAGATCTTGCAAGTGTCCCATATCGAGCACCCTTGTATGTGTGATACGAGTCGAGACCAGGGTTCTAGCCCAGATTCCTAGCCCAATATCCATGGGGTTACTTGGGCAAGGGGCAAGGCCCAATAAGGGTTATTTATGTCAATAGACAGCACCGCCTTAAGTTTTAGGGCAGAAGGTGGACTTATACCTATAAATACACTATTCCAGGAACTACGTAAGGCTTGATTCCTGGACAATACACATGATACATAGGCAATCCAAGATACATTCTTGGACTCAGCCATAAAACACTAAAAACACTATCTTTACTACGGTCCGAGTTGTGCATATTCTTCTTGACTCACCCTTAGATTACACGTGAACCTGTTAAACCGGAGGTGCTTAATTCAGCATCATCATTTGGCTCTAGAAGGAGGGCCTTCTACCGGTGAGTTGGTAAGGATATTGCAATGGCACCGCCACCAAGGAGGCAGAATCCTACGGGCAGCAAGAATTTGCCGATTGAAGAGCACCCGGATGTAGATCCAGCAGGGGTTCAAACCCAGGCTCAGGAAATCCCCACTGGATCTAGACCCGCAGTTTTACAACCGCCAAGGCCTCAACTTCCCCTACTGTTGCAAGACATGGATGATCACTTGGCATCTTTGGATGAGGACGCCCTAAAACGAGTGGTGGCATCCGCATTTATAGATAAAGGGATCTATAACACCACTGACGAGCATGACCTGTGGGACCCACCGGGTCGAAAGGAGCTCAGGAACACAAGGTTAAAAAGGCCCGTCGATCCTCAAGAAGAGTGTGAAGATGAAGTAGAAGTCAGTTTTACCAACGCCAAGAAGCGTCCTGGGCTGGAAAAGCACCAAGGGCAAATCGAGGATAGCATTTGGAACGAGTTTAATAGCATCGTAGGTAAGGATCAGGTCACAGAATTGCTCGAGTCACCCTTCAGTTCCGAGATAGAAGAGTTTTCGATGCCTGAGTCCTTTAAGCCACCGAAGATGGAACCTTATGATGGAACTACAGACCCAGAGGATCACCTGTATTGATACATATCATTGATGAGATTAAGGAATGCCAACGATGCCATGAAGTGTCATGCCTTCGATGCCTCTCTTACGGGTCGAGCTCGGGAGTGGTTTCATAAGCTACGACCTGGGTCGATTGCTAGTTTTCTACAGTTGGGGCAGAAATTTTGAGATGCTTTGATTGAGAATAAAAAGTTCCACCTCAGTGCCACTCATCTTATGAACATCAAGCAAGAAGAAGGAGAGTCAACTATTGATTTCATGAGGCGCTTTAATCTCGAAGCTATAAAGGTGTATAACGCCAGTGACGCACTTTAGGTCAATTCTATTGTTGGAGGCCTACGCAATATGAAGCTATACGACAAGCTTTCTAAGAAGATGCCCCAAGATATGGACGAATGCGTGAACATAGTCCACAAGTTTTGCCAACGTGAAGAGGCAGTGCGTCTGCACACCATTTCACTTGGCCTCAACTCAAGAAATGATACCCGAGGCCAGACCAACGGTTAGCCAAAGGGTCGGAATGATGAAGGAAGGTCAAATGTGTTCAATCGATTAACCGCACCAATCACAGATCGGCTGGGAAAGAAGGGGAATTTAAAACATTGCACGAACTCCTAAACCTATGTCCAAAGATCCAGAATAAAGGAAGAATACCCACAAATATTGCGACTATCACAAGGATGTGGGGCATGACACGGAAGAGTGTTTCGACCTGAAGAGAGATAGCGATGCATGTATTCAAGAGGGTTGGTTAGATGAGGTGATCGACAGATCACAGAAGGACGAACCCAAGGGTCATCGAGAATATAAGAGAAAGAGTTATAACGGGGGGAGACAGATCGCCACGTCGAGATAGGTCGTCGGAACCGACTCACAGAGATAACCGTAGGGACGATCGTAGGGAAGATCATAATCGAGACCCCCATGGTGATAACCGTATCGGATATGGTGTCAACACAATTGTTGCAGAGCACGAGTCGGATCGTCCTTGATCCAGTCGACAGTCTACAGACAGACCGAGGGAAGCAAAGAAGCTTAGATTCACGACAGAGGTAAGTTATGGACCCAAAGATGATGTTCCAAGCTCTCATAGTCACAGTGAAGGATTGGTAATAGAGGCAGTGATAAGCCGAGGCCTGATAATAAGGGTCTGTGTCGATAGTGGAAGTGCAGTCAACATCCTCTACTACTCAGCCTTCAAAGCCATGAAATTGAGAGATGTGGACATTATGCCGTTATCAACCCCGTTGTTCGGATTCATAGGGCAGGCTATCCACCCTGTCGGGTCGACAAACTTACTGATTACAGTAGGAGTAGGAGAAAAAGGCAGAACAATAGAAATGACTTATGTCGTAGTTAAGGCCCCATCGGGTTACAACTCGATATTAGGTTGACCCACCTTATACGACATGAGAGCCATTATTTCAACCTTCCACAACAGCATGAAGTTTCCCACCTGGTATGGAAACCATGAGGTGAAGGGAGATGTTGAAGTTATAAGAAATTGTAGTTTGGTTATGACAAAAGGGAAGGGCATCGGACAGGTACTGGTCGAGGAGCTAATCCCTGAGGAAGAGGAAGATAAGAGCTGGGTCTCTATCGACCCGACCGAGGAAGTTCGTGTGTGGAAGGAGGAAGAAGGCCAAGGGGTCCAGATCGGGAAGTGGATACCACACCCTGACATGCAAGCCTTGGTCGACCTCCTGGTTGAATATCGAGATGTGTTCACTTCGAAGGCCGGTGAAATGCCAGGCCTGTCAGCAGATATAGCAGTGCATCGACTCAATGTCGACCTGAGAAAGAAGCCAATACGGCAGAAAAAGAGAAACCTCGCCCATGAGAGGAAAGAGGCGGTAAAAAAGGAAGTGGATAAATTGTTAGTTGCTGGAATAGTCAAGGAGATATTCTACCCGGACTGGTTATCCAATCCAGTCTTGGTTAAGAAGCCAGATGAGAGCTGGCGAATGTGTGTGGATTTCACAGATCTAAACAAGGCGTGCCCTAAAGATTTGTATCCACTCCCTAAGATTGATCAGCTGGTTGACTCGACACTGGGTTTCGAGGTTTTTGGGTTTCTAGACGCTTTCAGGGGATATTATCAGATCTTCATGGATCCTCAAGACTCGGAAAAGACCGCCTTCATCACAGAGTTCACCACGTTCTGTTTCGTGACCATGCCATTTGGTCTAAAAAATGCAGGAGCGACTTATCAGAGATCGGTCAACACGATCTTCAAGGGGCTGATAGGTCATAATATGGAGGTGTATGTCGATGATTTATTAATCAAGAGCAAGTCCATGGGAAAATTTCTTGTCGATGCTAAAGAATTTTTCGAGGTGCTCCGGGCTATAAACATGAAGCTCAATCCGAAGAAGTGCACCTTTATGGTTCGATCTGGTATGTTTTGGGGTATATGATATCGAAAGATAGAATTCGAGCTAACCCGGACAAGATCGACGTGCTCAGGAATATGCCTTCACCTCGTAGCATCAAAGAGGTATAGAGGTTGACATGTCGTATGGCGTCTCTCAATCGTTTCTTATCGATATCAGCGCAAAGAGCACTTCCCTTTTTCAAGATATTGAAGAAGGTAAGTCCTTTTCAATAGGATGACAAGTGTCAAAAGGCATTCGAGGACCTGAAGAACTATTTATCCGATTTACCCACGCTGTCTTCACCCCAAGAAGGAGAAAGACTACTGGTTTATTTAGCCATTTGTGAGGAAGCAGTAAGTGCAGTGTTGGTTCGAGAAGGGGAGCATGGACAAGTTCCAATTTATTTTGTGAGTAAGACGCTACATGGAGCAGAGATTAGATACTCGCCAGCAGAGAAGTTAGCACAGGGTTTGGTTCACGCATCGAGAAAGTTGAAGCCTTATTTCCAGGCACACACAATTGCTGTGGTCACCGACCATCCTTTGAAACAGATTTTGACCAAGCCCGAGACATCGGGTCGGTTTAGCTAAATGGGTCGTGGAGTTAGTTGAGTATGACATCGAATTCTTACCTCGAACAGCAGTTAAAGGCCAAGCTCTGGTCGACTTCATTGCCGAGGGATTATCTATTCAGCTAGAGCAGGAGAAACAAGAACCAGGAGAACAGTGGACCATCCACGTCGATGGAGTATCCAGTAAGGAGGGGTCGGGAGCTGGTTTACTATTGATCAGTCCTAAGGGGGAGGAATTCCCCTATGCGCTTCGATTCGAGTTCAAGGCCACCAACAATGAGGCAGAGTATGAAGCCATGATTACGGGTCTGAAGCTGGCATCCAAGTTAGGGGTCGAGAATCTCATAGTATGTAGTGACTCTCAGCTCTTAGTCAATCACATACGAGGCGAATATAAAGCTAAATAGGAGGCTATGAAGAGTTATTTGAAAGTGGTTCAAGGGTTGATGTCGAAGTTTAAAATAGTTCACATCGAACAGGTACCTCGAAGCGAGAACAAAAGGGCCGATGCGTTGTCCAAACTCGCATCAAATTTCAAATCAAAAAGGAAGGTCCTAGTCAAAATGTTAGCAGAATAGAGCTACAACGAGGTCGATGTGCAGCCAGTTACTCAGGGGTCAACATGGATGGACACGATAGCTTTAAACTTGAAGGACGGAATCCTACCGTCCGACAAGTCCCAAGCTAGAAAAGTTCGACTACAATCCACCAGGTATGCTCTGTTTGACTACGTTCATTATCGAAAATCTTTTGTGACCCCATGGATGCGTTGTGCCTCGAAAGACGAAGGGGCATATCTTCTCGAGGAAATACATCGAGGAGTTTGTGTAAATCACTGTGGAGATCGGATGCTGGCCAGGAAATGTAAACTAGTAGGTTACTTTTGGCCTTCGATGCAAGAAGATGGCAACCGTCTGGTAATGAGATGCAGAGCTTGCCAAGTGCATGATGTGGTAACACACCAGCAAGTGCAGGAAATGAATGCCATCGAGTTGGTATGGCCGTTTGATGAATGTGGAGTGGACATAGTGAGGCCTTTACCCCGAGCTCCAGGCAATTTCAAATTTGTAGTGGTGGCAATTGACTATTTCACCATGTGGGTCGAGGCCAATGCTCTTACCGACATCAAGGCCTCGACCATCAAAAAATTTCTCTGGGAAAGTATTTTATGCATGTTTGGGGTTCCGAAGTATCTGATCTCGGACAATGGAACTCAGTTTCTAGATGACAGAGTACAGAATTGGCTTAAAGAGTACAAGATCGAGCACAGAACAACCTCAGTGGCCCGACCTCAGTCTAATGGGCAGGTCGAACAAACGAATGGGCAGATAAAGTTTGGTTTGAAGAAGCGACTGGAGGATGAGGGTCGTGATTGGACAGCTCAACTGCCTAGTATTCTATGGGCATATCGAACAGCACCTAACGCGGCCACGAAGGAAACTCCCTTCGCCATGACTTATGGATGTAAAGCAGTAATACCTACGGAGATCAGGTTAGCATCGCCATGAATCTTAGCCTACAATGTCGAGACAAACGCCGCTGATCTACGACATGAGAAAGATAATGTCGAAGAGAGAAGAGAGATCGCCGCGCATCGAATGGCTAACTACAAGAGGAAGATCTCGCAGTACTACAATGCCAAAGTGAAGTATAAATACTTCCAAGTGGGCGACCTCGTGTTGAGAAAAAACGAGGCAAGCAAGCATGATCCAATAGGCAAACTCGAGCCGAATTAGGAGGGTCCTTATAAGATCCTGAAAGTCCATCCAAAGGGATCGTATCAACTTGGCTGGTCGGATGGAAGTACGGTGCCTCGAACTTGGCATGCCACCAACCTCAGAAAATACTATGTTTGATCTGTTTGTTTCTCTATTTCATTTACAGTTCTACTTTTCTAGTTTTTTGTAACAAGTCGATACGACTATTGATCTCGATGGCTTTTATCTAAGTGATTTTCTTTTCAAATTATGCTTTACTTGTAAGTTCATGTAAAGAAAAAAGAAGAACGAAAAAGACCAAAATTCGACCGCAACAACAATTCCTCGACACGATGGAGTTGGAATAAGATAGTGAATAAAGCCAAGTCAACGACAGTGCTTATATCACTCCCGACCTGCCCATAAGCCACGATGCGAGGCGGTTGGAAGATCCCATGACGGATACCTTATTCGACCAGTTCATAAGCATCACGAAGTGCGACAGTCGAATTAGGAGTTTTCAATTCGACAAGGTTACAAGCCTGACGAGGCCTGACAGTCGAATCGAGTTCCGACCAGGTAGCCAAGTCAAGCCTACAAGGCAGCACAATGCTCAGTTGACTCATTAAAGTGTACTATGAGTCATGTACTCATACTACACTTCGAGGGGTGATGACGTAGATCAAGTAATAAAATACTTGACCACCATAAACCAATACTAGCAAGAGGACTAGACCCAACGTAGTATAGCTATAGTGAATCAAGGTCAATCCCACATGGAACCAATTGTGGGTCATCTTATATACAAACAATTGATTAAACATGTCAAGGACATAGAGGCGGTCTACGACCAACATAAGACAAGAAAGGTAAAGACACGACTCGACACAACGTAATTAACCTCCCCAATTATAGTCTTTATCGTTTGGACCTAGATAATTTATATAATAAACTGAACTTATTAACTGTCAATCCGTTTGTATCTATCTTAGATTGGCTACGGGAGTCATCCTCTTTAACTTGACTTAGCACCGGTTAGGTTGCTAGATCACTGTGCTACATTACGTGATTTCACCTTTTAGGTATCCATCTCATATAACTTGCACGCTTACGACACTAAGGATGCCGATATTAATCGTACACCTCGTCTAGGCAACATTCCTATGGTTAGGCGTACTTCCTAAGCGATTACTCAAGCTCTCGTCCAACTAGCAATTACCAAGTTATAGTCTCATGCTAATCTACGACGTACGTATAAGCATGTGCATGCAATTCCCGAATATAAACCTACCTAGATAACGTTGAATGTCCGTGAAGAGCAATTCATAAGCCTACCTAAGATTTTTATATTGGTATTTCCTTTTTACACATTTTAATTAAACTAAGTGAGTAACGTAACCATAGCCATACCTACTGAGATAATAAATTCAACTAGGCTAAACCTACCATAAAGACGTGGCAGAAATAACTGATGAAACAGGGCTCGGTCGACCGAATGACACCTTTCGGTCACCCGAACGATTTCAACCCAGAATACATCTTAGAATATATCTCTCAACGTTTCATCATACAGAACAGATTAAACAGTAATTCGCACAGTATTCATATAAACTAACATAGATACGCATTAATTAAATCAAGTACATTCATGGATAGAAACTAAGTAGATGACGTAGGTTATGGGATCCTCATAGACAAGGTATCGCCACCTTCCCAACGTCATAGCCTAGATCTACATCATCTAGCTATGATTAACTAACTCAAATGATAAAGCATAATTGGGGAATTAATTACTGAAAATAAAAACAACAGAAAATTAAAGGCTTACATATTTGCAGCCATAATAAACTGCTGGACAGCTACATTGTAACGTACCAAAGCTATGAATGTAATTGATAAAAAGGTATAAGGTATTGTATGTATGTCTAAGGTGTGTGTTGGTGTGTTTTTACAAATTTCGTAGTTGCTGCTTATATAGAGGTTTTTGCCGACCTAGGAAGGATCTAGAAGATATACACGCGATTTCTGCCGGATAAACTTCAAGTGACCGAGCCGACTCTCTCGGTCGACCGAATGGATAGGCTCGGTCGACCGAGACCTTTTTTACACGTGTTAAACGCGTCTCTTTGTCCGACTTGTTCGCCACTACATTCTTTTGAACTGATCTGATTTATCCTTTGATTAATGCTCCGATTTTCCTCTTCATTATCTTGAGATTTCTCGATTGCGCGATATTTATCTTCCCGATTTATCACGATCTACAAAATCAGCAATTATCGCACAATAAATCGGTCTTTAATAATAAAAATAGCTAAATACCAAAAATCATATTAATAATCACTTAACATTAAATAATAAATATAAACGAGTGATCTAATATGAAATATACATTATTAATCTCGATTTAAGGTCAATGTTGATGACTTTTACGGGTATAATTTGACCGTCATCAACTACCCCCCACTTAGACTTTGATCGTCCCGAACAAAGCATCAATAAGTCATTCCCCAAGACAACATTTTCTATGGTCAAATCATACTTACACAAGAAACTCAAGTCAACTCATACTAGTCATGCTCATAAGATATCCATTATTCACTACTTACTATGAATCGAAGTGACGTGTGCATGTGCATTTAGTTTTATATATTCGTGGCAAGATTAGAGTTTATGCTAACTTTGCAATCTCAACCTACCAACCTCAGCATTCATACTTCTTATGCCTCGCAATGGTTAGAGCACTAGAGCAATAAGCAAGAGCGTATCTATAGGGATTTTGGACTTGGAGACCGAGTACTACTCAAAGCCTCTTAAAAGTTGAATTTCTTCAATTCTTCATATTTTTCAAATACTATCAATCTCAAGGAAGAAAACTTTTTAGAGTATCCCCTATCTTAGATCATGTATAGCATCGAATATTACCACAAGCGCGGGGCTACTTTGGTAATGTTACTACAAGCCCAGTGTCTAACATTTTGCTAAAACACAGGTACGTCTCAAGCTTATTACTCTGCTTTAATGGCTAAAAGATAAGAATGCATCAGCAGATAGATATTGATACTAAGTTCACATAACCAATCATCTATGCAATGTACACATAATTTCTTCAGTTATTATGATTTGCGCGGGATACTCGATTCACAGATTGAGTAATTGAATAATAAATAACTACTTGCAAAAACGGGCATGAATATCCTTAAATTTACTTAACATAAGTATAAAATGATCACGTACTCATGAAACTTGGTTCCTTTCCTATCAATTCTTAGCTAGGAACTCACAATTCTAAGGGTACGAGATACATAATATGGTATTTATTCAATTTTTTCAATCATGTGCCGTTTCATTCAATTTTCAATTATAACATAACATGGCTAAGTCTCCTACCCCCCCACTTAAACATGGCATTGTCCTCAATGACAAAAATAAATGAGAATTTAAGAAAAAGACTTAGCTCTGGAACGGGTCCAAGTAAAGGAAAAAGATCGGAGTAAATTTCAGCACGCCGTGGAGAGATAGACACATCCTGTATAAGCAATCAAACTCCATGAAACCGTCAAATACCATGTCTATGGAAGTTATAAAATAATGTGGCAGTAATGAGGTATAAATACCTAAAAACAGTTTAAGCCACTTTATTTTATACAACCAATGACAAGGGAAACCAAAAAGAAAAATACTAAATAGAAAGAAAAATAAACAAGCAACTAAAGATGGTGGTCATCATCTACAACCTCCACCGCCTAAATTTTCTTAAAACCGGGTGGAGAAGACAAAGATCAAAAAGCATTACCCGACGTGGGAAAACACGAGGGTGACTCGATCGAAAAGGTATTCAATCCAGGAAAAGAGAAACTTGGTAAGGTATAACAGATTGAATGCGACCTATTGGCTACAGATAAAATCAAATACTTAACGCATAAACTTCTCGCTTGCATTGGATATCAACAACTTAGGGAGATGTAGCTACTCCTCGAAATTTCTAATAACCCAATGTATCACGTAAAAGTCCTAACGTCATCAACAAGGCCGGATTGGTGTGATAGTTCAAAACTTATCATCCAGAAATGCCGGAATAGGCGTAAAAGTGTGAAATTTAAAACTTCCAGTAGAAAGATAGGTTGTATTTTGATTGAACCAAAAACTCTTAAAATCTAGCTAGGGTCAGAGCTACACTTACCCTAACTAGTATCATGAAAATCAAAATGATAAAAGATAATCATTAAAGCTTAGCAATATTTCAAATTCCGCAACACATAGGTATTGTGTAAACAAAATGGATAAGTGCAGAATGAATTGCACATCACTTTGGATTTTCACTTGGATCACCTTTCTAAAAGGTTTTCGAAGTTGACCAAAATTGTTCTTGTTCGCACCAATCATTCTCTGTTACATTTTCAGAAATTCTCAAGTTCTCTTAATGCCTCCATCTTAAGGTGGATTGCTAAATTTCCTTTTCTTTAGCAATTTCTTGACTCTCCTACGGAACTCTATTTCACGTGGTCTATTGAGTAAAAAAGTTTTGCACATCCTTAGCCCAATGGCCATCGGAACACGGCAAAATAAAAAACCTCAACATATGTCACGTTACTTTTATTTGACTCAAAGAAAACAAAACCTAAAATCCTAAAAAGAAATCCTAAGGGTTTCAAAGAAGTAGTTCTGAGTTTAAAGTCCTAAGCTCGACTTTCCAAAAATTATCCTTGTCAGTTATCATTCTTGGATCGCCAGACTTTGACCCTTCGCGCACTATCAAAGGTGGGCTTGTTGCTTTTGCGGATTAATACCCTTCCATTGGTTGTGAGACCTAGGAAACGACATTTATCCATACCATTTATCCAAAGCTCTTACCTCGGCTCTCGTTTTAGGAATTAGTGAATTCTAAGAAACTCGGTTAAAATTACGGTTTTGGCCTTGACAATAAGAAACAATGAATCAAAGTACTCCGAATAAGGTCGGTTATGTAGGAAAGCCTACGCCGTCTTATTCGTTGGAACCTATGTGACAGTTCAGGCCAATCCGTCAAGATTAAGCCCCGTTTAGCCCGAAGGCTTATCGGCTATGCTAAGTCTTGTTGAACTGCTGTAACGTACATCACACGTGGAGGGGAGTCGATTGAGCCGAAGCTCGGTTGAACTCGCTTAGCCATGGTTAGACCATTTCCGAACCCATGTACTAAGAGTCTCTGATTTCTAAATTGTCACCCAAAGCGTAATCTCGTTTCTGTTTAAGGTGGGTTCACCGAGAAGCCATCACCATAAAACTCAACGAAAGCAGAAGATTATGTTCTCTCAAAACTCAACGTCTTCTTTAGATTGTGAATGCTTAAACTACACAATTTGTTGCTCCCCTGGCCAGTAGAAGCAATCTCATGCATAGGTCAATGAGATTTTAACAGAACTACAAGGAACTCTTTTTTCACTGCTTCCTTTCAACGTCTACATGTTTCCCTACACCCTCTAGATGAGAAAGATATGGGGCAAAACCTTCGACACTAATAAAATTAATCTTACAAACCAACTCCGGGCTAAGATTCATACTAAGGTTCATGTATAGGCTAACTTATGCTCAAAAAACCAAAAGGTAGTAAAACATAAGCAAAAAAGGTAGTAACTTGCCTTCAACATTGTACCACGAAGAATTTAAGCCTTTAAAATTTTTTCGGAGACATCTTGGTGCTTTAAAGGTATTGCTTCCATTGCTTTTCCCATCTTAGATTCGTAGCTCCACATGTTTGCTGGGTTATTTTCTCAGCGCCCGCGAAAAATTACTGACTCAGATTATTGCTTCCCTGGTTTCTGCAAACAGAAGAAAAACAAAACAGACCGTAGGCTGATTTTAACATGGTTTCACATGCTGCTATCAGACCTACGGATTAAACATACGAGGATAAACAGACACGCGAAGTCCCAGAAAATAGAACCAGGCTCGCTGGCAACGAGAGGCAGTCTCGCTGGGAGCGAAACCAGCTGTTCCAGATTCTGGAATTTTTACACATAGCAGAGAACCAGAGGGACTCAAAAACAGACTCTAAAACAGAAAACTCGACATGAATAAGAAAATTATTTATATATAAAATTGACCGTTCGTTCCCCGGCAACGGCGCCAAAAACTTGATGACGTAGATCAAGTAAAAAAATACTTGAGCACCATAAACCAATACTAGCAAGAGGACTAGGCCCATCATAGTATAGCTATAGTGAATCAAGGTCGATCCCACAGGGAACCAATTGTGGGTCATCTTATATACAAACAATTGATTAAACATGTCAAGGACATAGAGGCGGTCTACGACCAGCATAAGACAAGAAAGGTAAAGACGCGACTCGACACAACGTAATTAACCTCCCCAATTATAGTCTTTATCGTTTGGACCTAGATAATTTATATAATAAACTGAACTTATTAACTGTCAATCCGCTTGTATCTATCTTAGATTGGCTACGGAGTCATCCTCTTTAACTTGACTTAGCACCGGTTAGGTTGCTAGATCACTGTGCTACATTACGTGACTTCACCTTTTGGGTATCCATCTCATATAACTTGCACGCTTACGACACTAAGGATGCCGATATTAATCGTACACCTCGTCTAGGCAACATTCCTATGGTTAGGCGTACTTCCTAAGAGATTACTCAAGCTCTCGTCCAACTAGCAATTACCAAGTTATAGTCTCATGCTAATCTACGACGTACGTATAAGCAGGTGCATGCAATTCCCGAATAAAAACCTACCTAGATAACGCTGAACGTCCGTGAAGAGCAATTGATAAGCCTACCTAAGAGTTTTATATTGGTATTTCCTTTTTACACGTTTTAATTAAACTAAGTGAGTAACGTAGCCATAGCCATACCTACTGAGATAATAAATTCAACTAGGCTAAACCTACCATAAAGACGTGGCAGAAATAACTGATGAAACAGGCCTCGGTCGACCGAATGACACCTTTCGGTCACCCGAACGATTTCAACCCAGAATACATCTTAGAATATATCTCTCAGCGTTTCATCATACAGAACAGATTAAACAGTAATTCGCACAGTATTCATTTAAACTAACATAGATACGCATTAATTAAATCAAGTAGATTCATGGATAGAAACTAAGTAGATGACGTAGGTTATTGGATCCTCATAGACAAGGTATCGCCACCTTCCCAACGTCATAGCCTAGATCTACATCATCTAGCTATGATTAACTAACTCAAACGATAAAGCATAATTGGGGAATTAATTACTGAAAATAAAAACAACAGAAAATTAAAGGCTTACATATTTGCAACCATAATAAACTGCTGGACAGCTACATTGTAACGTACCAAAGCTATGAATGTAATTGATAAAAAGGTATAAGGTATTGTATGTATGTCTAAGGTGTGTGTTGGTGTGTTTTTACAAATTTCGTAGCTGCTGCTTATATAGAGGTTTTTGCCGACCTAGGAAGGATCTAGAAGATATACACGCGATTTCTGCCGGATAAACTTCAAGTGACCGAGCCCTTTTTTACACGTGTTAAACGCGTCTCTTTGTCCGACTTGTTCCCCACTGCATTCTTTTGAACTGATCTGATTTATCCATTCATTAATGCTCCGATTTTCCTCTTCATTATCTTGAGATTTCTCGATTGCGCGATATTTATCTTCCCGATTTATCACGATCTACAAAATCAGCAATTATCGCCCAATAAATCGGTCTTTAATAATAAAAATTGCTAAATACCAAAAATCTTATTAATAATCACTTAACATTAAATAATAAATATAAACGAGTGATTTAATATGAAATATACATTATTAATCTCGATTTAAGGTGAATGTTGATGACTTTTACGGGTATAATTTGACCGTCATCAAGGGGCCTAGGGGAATTAAGTCCAAAGGACTGCACCCGATAAGGCAACGTTCGCAAGGGAATTAAGTCCAAAGGACTACACCCTAGGCAAATAGTTAAACAACGTGAAAGACATTCAATAGAAAAGCATAGATTCAGATTCAAAAATCAAAGTGCAAAATTGAAAAGTCAAAAGTCAAGTTTTAGAGATCGAATCGATTATTCGTCTCGACAAAAAGATCAACCAGAGAAATAAAGGTTCAGTAATAGTTATTACAACCAAATTGAATAAAAATTGTGCAAAAACAACAACAAGAAATAAGATCAGGCAGCAGGCTGATTCGTTGTGGATGCGTTCGGGTCTTCTGGCTCCTCCAAGTCGACATGCTCCTCTCCATCCCCATCCATTGCAGGAGCAACGTACTTGTCATGCAAAGAAATGCCAGCCTTGAATTCTGTGAAGTATCGAACATAATGAGGGATGGCCTTAGGATCGTATAAGTGGGCCTTCTCGATGCTGGATACTTCAAAATCCGGGACGACCGCCTTTACTTGATCGAGAGCATTCGAGAATCCTCCCTTCATAGCCTGACTCATTAGTAACGTCAGGTCATTCTCAAGCTCTACAGAAGCCCGGAAATCCTTTTTGGCCGACTCCAGGCAAGTCATGAAGCTATCGACCTCGAACTGAAGGTCATCTCGAGCTTTGAGAGATCCAGCCAATTCAGCCTTCATTTCATCGAGCTCCGATCTCACCTTCGCCAGCTCAGCATCCCTGTCAGATATATCTTTGTGCGCTTTGGACAGTTCATCCTGAGAGGTTGCTAGGTCGGCTTCAAGTCTGAGACGTCGACCATCCAACCTTTTCACCACAGATTTCTGCTTCTCGATCTCCGAATTCACGGAATAGACAAAAAAATCAAAAAATTAAAGGAGTGAAGTGAAAACTTACAGCTCGGATGATTTTTGAAAAATAATCACTCAGCTCCTCAGGAACCATGGTTTCCATCTCGGCAACGCTCGCGCCAGGGATCGTCTCGACGCCACTCGGGCCTTGAGGAGGGATGTTGCGAGCTTCTTTTCCGACTCCATGCCTCACCTCCGTGGTCTTCTGACGTTTTCTCGAGATGAGATTCCCCTCAGTCAGCTCAGTCACCCGAGCCTCGTTTAGTTGCTCTCTCAGAATGTCGGATGTCGAAGCAGAGGTAGACGCTCGGGCCGGAGTCTTTTGACCCTCAGAGATGATTGTGCCCGACACGGGCCTCTTCAAACTGATACTAGCTAGACGCTGGATTTCCTTGGGATCAACCCTCTTGGGGTTAGGCACTTTACCAACCTCTTCCAATTTTGAGAAAAATTCCACTGAAAACAGAGAAAAATCGACATCAATATGCAGTCAAAACAGAAGCAAGTATAGAAAAAGAGAAAATAAAGAAGTGTAGCAGCTCGACAGAGTGGATAAAAACCATACACAATACTCAAACATCCTCATCGAGTTCCAAATAAGCACCCAGACCCGCCGTTTCGATATCGGCGAAAGGATATAAAGAATGTAGGTTTCGAGTTGCGACATCGGGACCAATTCTCTCAAGAATCTTGCACTCGCTGGGGGCATCAGAGTCCAGTTTATCATGCCATTTCCTAGGTCTATTGTACCAGGTATGGATGTCGACATCTTCCAACCCGTGACGGATGAAGAAAAAATGAAGCTTCCACTCGCCCTGAGACGAGGTCACTCTTCTCACAAATTCCGAGACCAGAGGGCGCCTCTGGAAAGTGTACCATCCCGCATCTTGCAGGCCTTGGATCGAATAATATTGTCTGAACAGCCGGACTATGAACTCGAACTTGGCAATTCTACACGCCAACACGAAACCCATAACGCTCCTAATTCCATTTGGAGCGAGTTGTGTGACACTGATTTGGTAATGGCGGAGGACTTTTATGAGGGCCGGGTCGAAGGGAAACCTCAATCCCTCTTTCAGTTGTGCCTCATATATGGCACATAACCCAGGGGGATCACATGCATATTGAAATCGACCATGAGACACCTTAATGTTTTCAGAGGAATAAGGAATACCATACTTTATACAGGTGGCCTTGGCTTTTTCCTGGGTTAGGTTGGATATGCAACCATAGGGCCCTTGGCCTTTCATCCTGGTTTTGCATTTGGTGGTAACCGGTCGAGAACTCGATTCTTCTTCTCCTCCCTCTTCCTCTTCTCCGGCTGCTCTCTCGCCGGAAGCAAGCGGTTGATCAGAAACTGTCTTCTCTACTGATTCTTCTTCTACCACAACAAGTTATTCCCTATTTTCAGAATCCCTCTCACTCCTAGACATGGAATTGAGAAAAGGCAGAGAAATAAAAAACAAAGGAAGAATGTGAGTAAGATTAGGTCATACTTGAGATTTTCAGATAAAGCGGAGAGTTGGAATAGCAAATAAGAGACTTCGGTGTCTTGGACTCCTTTTATGCTCCACAATCTTGCAAATGATTTGAAAGGGAAGGATTTGGGGGCAGTTATAGAGTTTGAAACACGGTAATCAAGGATAGAAAACCCGTGTGGACCCATAAAGACGCTTCGTTTCCTACACCCATTAATGCTGAGACAGTGACGTCACCCTACGACAGCCTACATCGATTTAGAAGACATCTGTATTCCCGCCTAAAGAAGGCCACGTATCGAAAAGATAATTCAAATTTTCAGATCCGACTTCAGCATACGAGATAGGCTTCTCTCCGATCTGGGGGGCTTATGACGATACGGGATTTCACCCCTCCACGTGGAATTATCTAATTAGTCCAGCTGGCGTGTGGGGAAGTCCGAGCCTCTGATATACACATCGGGTCGAATAAGAGACGTGTCAATGAAGACCACAGCAGCCAGCAGATCTTGCAAGTGTCCCATCTCGAGCACCCATGTCGGTGTGATATGAGTCGAGACCAGGGTTCCTGCCCAGATTCCAAGCCCAATATCCATGGGGTTACTTGGGCAAGGGGCAAGGCCCGATAAGGGTTATTTATGTCAATAGACAGCACCGCCTTAAGTTTTAGGGCATAAGGTGGACTTATACCTATAAATACACTATTCCAGGAATTACGTAAGGCTTGATTCCTGGACAATACACATGATACGTAGGCAATCCAAGATACATTCTTGGACTCAGTCATAAAACACTAAAAACACCATCTTTACTACAGTCCGAGCCGTGCATATTCATCTTGACTCACCATTAGATTACACGTGGACCTGTTAAACCAGAGGTGCTTAATTCAGCATCATCAGATGGATTGATTTCTTCCTTTGCTATTATTTCTTATATTGAAACATTGTTATCTTAAGTTGTATAATAACATATACAACATGAAATAATATTTAACTTGAATACTTATCAACATAGCACATATTAAAAAAAATTCAAAAATAAAATTATTTAAATGCCATAGATGGAATTGAAGCATTCTTTCTTTTAATTTTCTTATCTACTAATAAATAAGTGAAAGCGATAGATTGTAGAAAAATAAAACATTTTAAATAATATTGCATCAAATTGAAATAAATAAATAATTTTAACAACGGCTTGAAGAGATGTGGGAGCATATTCAATTTTCAACTCATTCTCGTAACAAGGACGGTTATTCTGTCTATCGTTTTATTTTTTATTTTTTATTGTTTCGTACCTTTATCTCCCGTTGAATTTGAATACTCCGTTTTCTAGTCTTACATGGTGTGCCGAAACTTAATTTAACTCGTGTCTCCTATATGGACAAAGCAGACGATATTATTCACCTAATTCCCAAGACATTTCCACCACTATGTTACTATTCTCAATACTCCTACCTCCGTCGCCTAATATGTAACGTTCCCAGATACCGATCTGAAAAGGCTAAATGAGTCATAAATGATCCGATCAATTACTTATACCGTAATCATCGATAGGTCTAAAAGGGCTAACCCGAATTGATAAGATTTTTATGTCTCACACTTATATAGAGTGATCATTCATTTAATTTACCGATGTAAGACTTTACATTCCCACCCCCATTATAAGGGACTGACGTCCTCGCCAGGACGGCCAAGACTTGTTCTACATAGACTTGTCCCAGTTTCGTCCTTACCAGAGGAGTCTAGAGGTGACCCCACCGACGTCCCACACAGTCACACGCTGTGGCACTTAGATCCGTCTAATAGTCGGCTCTGAATACCATCTGTAACGCCCCCAGACCCCGGGCCTGGAAGCGCAAAATGTGTCATAAATGACCTGGTCAACTACTTTGACCGTCGTCCTCGTTAGGTCTTAAAAGGCTAATCCGAATTGATAAAACCTTTATGTCACTTATGTGTGGGTGATCATTCACTTACGATATGGGATCATTCACTTATTTTATTGATGTGGGACATTACATAATTTGAATTCACTTTAGCATTATGTTTTTCCACATTAATCCCGATGCATTAATCACAATCAAATGATATCTCAATCGTTATAAACTAAATTTATGACATTCACTTAATTTTTCGTGATCTGTGTGAAAACATATAAATGCCTTTTTGTAACGCCACCGATTTGTAATTAAGCTTTTTAGGTCTTTCTAGCCACACACAAAAAAAACTTTATTACAACAAAGGTGGCAGGCACATAGCTGAGGCAGCAGGCCCATGGTTGAGTCGGTGAAACCGACCCCAAAAAAGTTTCAACGACTCCTAATTTTACAATTTCATATCATAATACATCATGCGGCTTCTATCGGCACCACAGTTTATTGCTTACGGCATCACATTTACTCCCGACAATCTTGAAATTAGTCCCGGCACCACAATAATTATTTTGTTATTTTTTTTCTTCGAACACCACAAAAAAAATGATTACTTCTTATACCACAAATCTTAAAAAATGCAATTAAGTCCTTTGATAAATAAATTAAAATATTATAATCCATTACAATCCACAAACTTAATTTTCATCCAAATCATCATCGAAATCCACAAATTCATCTTTATATTCATCATTGTTAAATCAAGTTCATAGATAGGCTCGATTCGATTAGCTTAGCTTGCTTTACTTTTCTTGCCCACTAATTTGTATGTTGCTATATATATTTCCCTATTCTTGTACCAAGAATCATCAATAAAATCAATGAAAATATTCTATCATTATAAAAAAAACTCTCAACTAGCAAAAAAACTCTTCGACATGGCTGATGATTCTTCCCCCACAGCCACCTCCCCCAAAAGTGCTTCCTTCTCCCCATATCCCTCATTCATTGCTTCAAATTCAGTCAATATCATCAAACTCACACAAACGAATTATCAAATATGGTCGGCCTAGATCGTTCCCTATCTACAAGGCCAGGATTTTTACGGTTTCATTGACGGCACCATTCCGTCTCCTACGCAACAAATTGATGGAAAACCCAATCCGGATTATGCCAAATGGGTTAAACAAGACAACTTAATTTTAAGTGCGATCACCTCCTCGCTCTCTGAAGACCTTCTAATTCGCGTTTAGCATGACTTTACCTCTTCTTCTATTTGGAAAGCCATTGAACGTTGTTTATCTTCTCAATCTCGGGCCAAAGTTGTTCATATCCGATCTCCGCATGCCACAACCCGGAATGGTAACTCCACCGCCACTGATTATTTTATGACTATCAAGCAGCTAACCGAAGATCTTGCTCTTTCAAGTCAACCCCTTTCCGATGATGATGTAATTAATTGTGTCCTTGCCGGTTTGGGATCTGACTATGATGCTCTCGTCGCCATGGCGTCCTCTCGATCTGACATCACTGTTGAAGAGGTTTTCTCCATACCTCTAACCATAGAAGCCCGAGTTTCCCACAATGCTGCTGCTCCCACCGTCGTTCCTTCACTGCCGGCCCACCTTCCGATCTTTCAAGGAATTATGCAGCTCGGCCTCAATCAAATCGTGGACGTGGAAATCAGAAAAATAATAATACCAATCATCATGGACGAGGACGCGGTCGTTCTCAAGGTTCCATGCCATTATATAATTCGCAATAGCAACAATATAATCAACAACAATATTAACCTCATCCGTCTCCACCCTCCTTGCAATGCCAATTATTAAATCGGTTTGGTCACACTGTTCATACGTGTTGGTACATGTTTGATTCCAATTTCAACCTCTATGCTCCTCCACGTCCTCCTTCATCTAATTTTGTAGGTACTTGTTTGATTCCTCCTCCTGGCTTCCTGACACAGGTGCTAGTCATCACATGACGCCCAATCCTCATAGCTTCAACTCTCCACTCATCCAGTACCATGGTGATTAACAAATTCCTGCCTGTAATGGTAATGGTATAGCTATCTCTCATGTGGGTTCTATTTCCTTTCCTACCCCCTCCTCTACCAATATTCTTCATGATGTTCTCATTTCCCCTGCCCTTTTCTAAAAAATTTACTTGGTTCAACACATTGCTCACGACAATAATTTTTACTTTGATTTTTACACATCTTATTTCCTTGTGAAGGATTACTCGGGCCAGGTCTGTCTTAGAGGATATGTTAAAGATGGCCTATATCAATTCACTCACCATCTTGCTTCCTCAACTGGTCCCTCATGCTCCGCTACTCACGCTATTCTCTCTTTCTTGCATCGTCGTCTAAGTCACTGGTCCCCGCGTATTACGAACGTTGTTCTTCGCCAGTTAAATATCCCTCATCCCCACAATTCCCCCTCTTCAGTTTGTTTTGATTGTCAACTTGCTAAGGATCATCATTTACCTTTATCTACTACATCTTTTACTTCGTCCAAACGTTTAGACTTAATCTATGCGGATGTTTGGGGGCGTTGTGCTGAGACTTCAATTTATGCTCAAGATATTATGTTTGTTTTGTTGATGATTGTGCGAAGTTTATTTGGATTTATCCTATTATTTTGAAATCCGATGTTGAGACTATTTTTGATAAATTTGAAGGGATTGTTGAACGTTTATTTAATGCAAAAATTAATGCTATTCAAATTGACTGTGGCACCGAATATAGTAAGTTGAAGGATTATTTTTCTCGTATTGGCATCTGTCATTAGGTAGCATGTGCTCATACTCATGAGCAAATTGGTGATATACCAAACCCAAATACGGTCTGATAAACTAATATTCAGACCTGAGCCAGGGACACACCTCATCTCCCGACCTTCTTCGCCTCCAGTCTGCCTGAGCATAAGCCGAACAACAGTTCACTCAGGTAACATGATCACGTAAACTAATCAAGACTGGGGACCGGACACGCTTCTCCCAGCCCGCTGTCCGATTAACCGAACCGTGCCCACAACTTTTTCCAAGCAGGATTCACACTTGACATTAGCAAAGGAAAGTCTAACTAGCGGACAAGAGGACGCTGTCACGATCAACGATCTTATCGGTCCGGTTCATTTATTTACTTATACTCTTGATTGTGTTTAATTATGTCACATCATAGTTAATTATATCTTGTCGCAATTTGCCTAATCGTCATTAACAATCCGGCTATATATAGGGGCACCCATGTAACTCATAAATGATCCAATAATTAATATATGCAGAGCAACTCTGCTAATTTGTCGACTAAAGTGTCCGCATTCATCAGCAAGTAGTCCGACAACCATATATTCATCCAGTTCATAACTTCCGCCACCTCCTACAGGAGAAATCATACATAAATAGCCAATATCACCCTTAAAATATTGTATTATTTGGTCTACGTACCGGAACGGATAACATTCGAGATTATGCAGGATTATACACGAAAGATCCTTTTTTGGCTCTCTCTTTAGCCCTATGTCTCTTATCCCCTGTTAACGCAACCATGATATTTCCGTCAATATCAGTTGATCCATTACCGGGAAAATCATCAAGATTCACCCTTTTCTGGTTGCTTGCACCATCGCAGATACAGCTCCACGACGGCGCCAGCGAGATCCCTCAACCACCTTCAAGCTCTAAATCAACAAAAGATTTGATTTTTTGGGTTGTACTGCCTAGGAATCATCATTTTCAACATCTTTGATGTAAATTCAGTGATAAAAGCATTGGTTTCACAGATCGTTGCTCCAACTTTCGTCAAAATCACTTCAAGTTTGAAGACCACCCCTGCTGGCATTTTCATAGCTCATACACGAGCTCCTCACAATTTCTAGGTTGGTAAACATGTTTAGAAAGCTCAGCCCTTCATACATTAAAAGGATTGTGTTGTTAGAACAATTTGGGGAGTGCAACACCTGAGTTTGTATCGGATTATGTGTTTAAGAGTTACTCCAAACGGCACCAGCCACTTTTCTTTCTCTACAAGTTACCTATCAAAATCAACATGACTGGCGGGAAAGATATTACATCTGAGACACCGACCAAGTGGCCAATCAAGATGCTCCATGTGGAAGCGCTTCACATCATAGTGGACGTAGCAGGGGTGCGCGATCCATCGGGGGCAACTCCGTACGTGAGGAAGAGGTGGATATACGAGGCGTGTTGAATGAAAGGGCTAGCACTATACTAAAATTCTTTGACTTTATATCGGGGAATTTGAATCTATGTAACAAAAAACTTGAAAAGCTAAACCCTAGAGAAAACGAGCACCTCTTCACCCTCCATTGACATCCACTAGCCCAGCAGGATAAAAACCCAAAATTATCCACACCATGGCCAGCAAAATGTCAAATCATGCCAGGGAGATACATGAGGTGGAAATTAGGCAGGGCCGTGGGAAGCATGTCGCTAAAACTTCTCGTTGGAACTTTTAGCATAGGACAAATCTGGACTTGGAGGCAAACTTGAACCCAAGTCTTCACACTCTGGCACTTAAGGCCCACATGGAATATATGGAGGACATGCAGCTATACTACTTGCAACTCATAGCTGAGGGACTATGTCCTCAACAGGTCAGCAAGTTTATCCCACCATTGCTAGCCCCTACAGAGGTACAACCACCATTGGATCCACCGAGGGCTGCTCGGTCTCGTCATACAGAAAGAGAAGAGAGTAGTCACACAACTACCCAGCCCAATAAGGGAAGAAAATCAGCTTTGGCTCGCCTTGGGCGTGCAGATAACGTCCGCGGTACAGCCTACGAGCGAGGAAATATTGACCGTATCAGAAACACCAGACAGGTTCGGACCCAGACAGTGTTACTCGGCCTCGCTTGGCCCCGAGGTCGCAGATGAACTGGGACTGATGAAACAACAAATAGAGGAGTTACAAAAGGGAAGGACAGTTAAGGAGGTCAGCCCCACCTAGGGTACAAGCCTCCTTCATCCAAACATCTTTAAGGAGGATCTAAGGTGAGGTACAAATTACCTGAACTTTACCAATTATCATGGTACCAAAGACACCCTAGATTGGCTCTCAGCTTTTCAAAGCAAGATCAAATTGTGCACACCTAGTAAGGAAGCATGGTGCATAGCCTTTATGGGCACCATGCAAGATAGAGCGGCCTCATAGGTCCGCAGCTTGCCCCCCACATCAATATTATATTAGGACGATCTGGTCAACAAATTTTCAGAAGAGTTCAAATCAGCGGGAAAACCCAAAAACACACATGTTGAACTTCATGAGGTTAGACAGGGTGAAAATGAGTCAACCCGCAGCTATTATGAGTAGTTTTACAATGTCTACGAGTTGACGAGGGGTCTTACGGATAATGTAGTGATGACCAGCTTTGAGACGGGGTTGAGTCCATGTTATTTAAAGTCTTACTTCACCCTCAGCCTGCCAGCCAACCTACAGGAAATGTTGAGTTGGACGAGGAAGTATGTCGCGACGGTGGGGAATGAGGGATTGTCGTCATCATACAATGGCAAACAAAGAGTTGAACGCAGCCCGCCTAAAGAAAGCCACAAAAATTGGGATCAGGATATCAAGAAGCATGAGTAATTCAAGGAGGAAAACTAGACTCCCCTTAGGGTCTCATACACCTAGATAATGAATGAGGTAAGGGACGAGCTTCCTGACCCTTACCTGAGGAAACCGGACAAGCGTCGTGACTAGTCCAAGTATGTGCATTTCACCCGGACAAAGGTCACAACACTGAGGAATGCATACAACTGAAAAGGGAAATTGAAAAGTTTTTAACCCATTGTTGACACGACCATTACAAAAGAGATGGTGGGGGCACGAATCAGAATGATCGACAGGCCCGCCAGTACGATAGGGAGATCCGCATAATCACAAAGGATCCTCCTAGCAACAATCAGATCAAGCATAAAATTGCTCTATTAACAAACACGTCGAGAAGCCAGTGGTCCTGCGTGGGAACGAGCAGCTGCTCGGATTTACCCGTAGCGAGCTGGTGACTTCAACTAACATGGAGGATTCGTGTTTTATCATTTCAGTGGTCATCAACAAAGTGTGTGTAGGCAGAGTTATGATAGACACCGGAGCTTGTAGGGAATTATGTACTATAGCTGTTTCAAGGAGCTCGGCTTCGGCCACTCCAACTTAAGGCCGTACAACGTGTTGGGAGGATTTTGCATCATAAGAACAAAAGAAAATTTATAAGCCTATACTTAACATGCAAACTAACTCCTAACCGACCAAATATCGGGTAGTTGATAGCATAGTAGGGTAAGTACGGGTATCGATCCACAGGGAATTGGGATGTTGAATCTAATTTCACTAATCCCTTTCAATTGCCACTCAACAAAAACAAATAAACGAAAAGCAAAAGCAGAAAACAGAAAAACATAAAAGAACAAACAAAATAAATCTAACCTAAGAAACATGGGAACAACCAAAGTACAAACCTAAGTGATTTCAATTCTAGTTAATCTCATGATTCTAATTCAGTTTGTGGTTTCACCCTTTCACGAGACACAAATCCCTAATCTCTTAGTGAACTTATCTCTCAAGCTATGAAAGCCTACTTTCGTAGTGAATTCAATTTTCTATCTCTCATCTTTCGAGTGTTGAGACTGATTTACCAAACAAAACTCGGGTGTAGATTCAATTAACTCTCGTTTTTAAAGAACCTAACAACCTAGGAATCTAACTCATTAACTTGTCATCATTAATAGCTAAAAACCCTATCTTTCTATGGTGATCTAGCGTTTACGCAACTTCCGTATTATAAACATCAATCGTGAACTAATCTTTCGATTCTAATTCACATGGCATACAAATCTCATAGAAAAATACAAACTAAATCAAACGTCATGAAGAAAAACTGGAATTAAATTAATCATAAGAGAACTCACATAGTCTTGGATACAATGGTTGAAACACCATGGAAACGAAAAGAAAAGCTACATAATCTACTCCTAATCTAACCTCGGTTCACCCGAGCACAAGGCTCGGGTGACCGGCCTTCAAACTCTCAAGATGCGGCTGTGCTCTCTTTTTGATGTGAAGAAAAATATGGATGCCCTTAGGGTTGGGGCGACGGCTGTTTAAATAGAAGATTAAGTCGGTTTAGGCAAAGGCGGCGGTGGACGCTCGTTTGAATACATGGACGCCCGTCCATTTGCCTTAGACGGAGAGTCAACGCTCGTTCAGCTTGCGTCTGGAGACTCTGAATGTAAAATCTCTTCTAGGACGCTCGTTTACTTCACCAAACGCCCGTCCACTATTGAACGCTCGTCTGCTTCAGATGGACGCTCGTCCATATTGACTTGAAATCGAATTTCTTGATTTTTCCATCTTTATCTTGATTTATTTCTTTCCTTATCTCTTTTATTCTTCCATATCTTTAATTGATCCTCTTCCATCTCGAATTTAGCCTTTTAGGATCATCTTTTCCATCATTAATTGGGTATCTACAAATATCAAAAACATACCAAAACGTAATAATTTCCAAAATAATATAAAAACATCAAATAAACATAAAAAGCGATATGTTTTCATATTTAATCATTAAAAACCTCATTTACTCAATATTTGACTATAAGGCCCGATATCTATGAAAATCATACTAATGTAGGGGAAATTGATATATAAAATATATATAAAAATCACTATAATTTGGCCCTAAACAACACCCCCACACTTATCTTTTTGCTCGTCCCCGAGCAAAACAAAACAAAACCAACTCGAGATAAATAAACATTTATGCAAATATGAAGCATATTTATTAACTTAGAAGTTCACCCAAGTGAGTGTGTGCATAGCCATAATAAACTTCCACTAAGTTCCACAATTTGAAAGTTATTCAAACCAAAACTAGCCCGGTTTCCCATCTAAGTTAGAAATATTCAAAAACTATAACAGGCACTTTACAAGACATACATATTCCGAAAAGATTAATAGAGAGCATCTAAAATATTTCCGACATACTTAGAGGATAATCCCTACAACATATCTTTCAGTTTATACTGGGGATAAGGTCGACGATAACTAAGTCGTTACTTATTCATAATAATATATTTCAATATTTTCACTTTTTTTCCTAACGCACATCAGAATAAGCTTTTGCCCTCATAGCAGAATAGGACATTTCAAGATAATCCCCTACCTTACTCCAATCATAAGGCAGCTATAAACTGACTGTCGTGAGCTTTTGGTCATCATAGTGGAATAGGACATACGTGGTACACCCTACCTCACCCAAATCATAAACCGACTTCCGACACACACAATTACAATTATGTTTACTTAGAGATTTCTGGCTGGCAGTGGAAAAGATTATTTTCTAGTAGCACAGACCACTGAGCATAACACCTCAAGTAAACAATTTATTACTATTGCAAAGACTTAATCACGTTTCACTTATCACATTCAAACTTACGGATATTCACAGTATGTCATACTTTAATCCTAGAATACAAACTACTAAACTTTTCAAGAATTGTACATAAGCAAAGAAACATGCTATAATCATCAAAAATCTCCAACTAAAATGGGGTAGGCTTTCAACATTTAGCTCATCATTTACTATGGCATGTGAAAAAATAGTGTCGGGTGAAACAACTAAAATTACTAAATATACAGAATATAGCAAAAATGATATAAACTCAAGCAAAGATATGCCTTTGTCTACTCGGGATATAACAAAAATTTGAAAATTAAGCACTTTTCATAGAAATACTAAAAATATGAGCAAACGAAAGTAGACACATAAATCATCTATCCCTTCCCCCACACTTAGATTGCAACTTGTCCTCAAGTTATACAAAAATAATAAATTAGAGAACTTAGCTGATTGGATGCTGGCAATTCTGGAGGAACCAACAAGAACCAGGATTGCTTGCATAGCTCAGTAGACTGTGGAGCATCACAGGACAACTGAATACATCTTTAAAGTGCACAATAGCTATAGAAAGTATCCTGCAGACTTGATTAGTGCAAAAAGAGTCTTCGGGGAAAAGATTAGACTTATACAAATAAAGCACATAAGGAAAAGAATTTATAGAGATATTCAAATTATGCTCACATAAAGATGGACACATATACATGAAAATATCACAAACTCGTAGGCTAGGTGCAACTATATGAAAATGCAATACAATGCAAACTACATGAAAAATCCTAAAAATTTTCTGACAGGCTCAGTGTGATCAGGTCGGTCTGAAACCCTACAGCTACTACGGCCCGTGCAGAAACAAAATAAAAACAAAGAAAACGAGGTAGTATTACGGAAACCGACAGTTAACTACGCTCAAGAAAAATAAAAGAAAAATAGAAAAACAATGCAACTGGATGACATGCAACTAAATGATATGCATTTAAATGATATGCAAAAAGAAAATAAAATAAAAGAAAGAAAACTAGCCCACTCATTTGCAACATGACATATATAAAATAAACGTCTACCAAATAATGACAGGTTACGATAAACGACAGTGCTGTTCATTACATGCAGTGTAGACGCGCTTTAAGACTCGTCAAAAGTGATAGCATTATGGAAACCCAACAGTTAGCTATACTAAACAGATATAACTCATAAGGTTTCCGATGGTAGCAACGGAGACCAACAGTTACTACCCAAATGAGTTATAAAAATAAAAAGAAAGCACATAAGTCTCAAAGCTTACAGGATTCATCATATCAGTATGTAGCATACGAGAACCGACATTAGCTACACTAACAATGATAAGAACAGTTATAGCGTACGAGAACCGACAGTGACTATAACATGCCTAGATGAATCATATATAAGGAATTGATCAATTATCTAACATGGATTCATAGATGGAAAAATAAAATCACATAAGTTCAGGACATCTACGTAAAATTAATCAGCCACAGAAGCTCAGATTAAAAACATCCAAGTCAAATAAAGCATTAAAAATCGAATAAATAAAAACTTTGGAACCTGGTCGTAGGGTTGGACGCTCGTCCAACCCTTTGAACGTGCGTTCTGAATTTCAAACGGGCGTTCACCTGGAAAGTTTGCACTGGACGGGCGTTCAATGGACCGAACGCCCGTCTGCCCCTTCGACACAGCAACCTGCAACTTAGTAAACGCAACCGTAAACCCTAGACTAACATCTTAAAATCATAGCAATTCAGATTAACAACTCAACAGCCACCGATAACTTTTAGCACAGAAGATTAGATTAGAAAACACACCAACATATCCTTCACGTTTCATAAATTGAGTAAAAAACTTTTTGCACATTCTTAACCTACCGGTCATCGAAACACGGCAAAAATAAAAACTCTCAATTTAATTCACGCTACTTTTATTGAAAAAAAAAATAAAACGTAACAAAATCGAGAACTAACAAAACTAGATTCAACATGACACCTAATCCCCGGCAACGGCGCCACTTTTGTTGGGAGGATTTTGCATCATAAGAACTAAAGAAAATTTATAAACCTATACTTAACATGCAAACTAACTCCTAACCGACCAAATATCGGGTAGTTGATAGCATAGTAGGGTAAGTACGGGTATCGATCCATAGGGAATTGGGATGTTGAATCTAATTTCACTAATTCCTTTCAATTGCCACTCAACAAAAACAAATAAACGAAAAGCAAAAGCAGAAAAACAGAAAAACATAAAAGAACAAACAAAATAAATCTAACCTAAGAAACATGGGAACAACCAAAGTACAAACCTAAGTGATTTCAATTCTAGTTAATCTCATGATTCTAATTCAGTTTGTGGTTTCACCCTTTCACGAGACACAAATCCCTAATCTCTTAGTGAACTTATCTCTCAAGCTATGAAAGCCTACTTTCGTAGTGAATTCAATTATCTATCTCTCATCTTTCAAGTGTTGAGACTGATTTACCAAACAAAACTCGGGTGTAGATTCAATTAACTCTCGTTTTTAAAGAACCTAACAACCTAGGAATCTAACTCATTAACTTGTCATCATTAATGGCTAAAAACCCTATCTTTCTATGGTGATCTAGCGTTTACGCAACTTCCGTATTATAAACATCAATCGTGAACTAATCTTTCGATTCTAATTCACATGGCATACAAATCGCATAGAAAAATACAAACTAAATCAAACGTCATGAAGAAAAACTGGAATTAAATTAATCATAAGAGAACTCACATAGTCTTGGATACAATGGTTGAAACACCATGGAAACGAAAAGAAAAGCTACATAATCTACTCCTAATCTAACCTCGGTTCACCCGAGCACAAGGCTCGGGTGACCGGCCTTCAACTCTCCAAGATGCGGCTGTGCTCTCTTTTTGATGTGAAGAAAAATATGGATGCCCTTAGGGTTGGGGCGACGGCTGTTTAAATAGAAGATTAAGTCGGTTTAGGCAAAGGCGGCGGCGGACGCTCGTTTGAATACA
Organism: Gentiana dahurica var. dahurica; assembly: GCA_024500145.1. NCBI lineage: Eukaryota > Viridiplantae > Streptophyta > Magnoliopsida > Gentianales > Gentianaceae > Gentiana > Gentiana dahurica. The sequence continues at coordinate 37,942,517 of CM044907.1, forward strand.
TGGACGCCCGTCCATTTGCCTTGGACGGAGAGTCAACGCTCGTTCAGCTTGCGTCTGGAGACTCTGAATGTAAAATCTCTTCTAGGACGCTCGTTTACTTCACCAAACGCCCGTCCACTATTGAACGCTCGTCTGCTTCAGATGGACGCTCGTCCATATTGACTTGAAATCGAATTTCTTGATTTTTCCATCTTTATCTTGATTTATTTCTTTCCTTATCTCTTTTATTCTTCCATATCTTTAATTGATCCTCTTCCATCTCGAATTTAGCCTTTTAGGATCATCTTTTCCATCATTAATTGGGTATCTACAAATATCAAAAACATACCAAAACGTAATAATTTCCAAAATAATATAAAAACATCAAATAAACATAAAAAGCGATACGTTTTCATATTTAATCATTAAAAACCTCATTTACTCAATATTTGACTATAAGGCCCGATATCTATGAAAATCATACTAATGTAGGGGAAATTGATATATAAAATATATATAAAAATCACTATAATTTGGCCCTAAACACAACGGCACCCTTAATGGCTTCACCAATCACAAGATACATGTCAAGATGGCCATTGATCTAGATGTGCTGATTGGGGATTATGCACCCTTCCGGACAGAAAGGTCACATTTCATGTGGTCGATCTCCAATCAAATTATAACATGATCTTAGGAGCACCAACCTTGAGGTAGTTTCAGATAGTTGTTCCTATCCCGCATCAATGGATGAAATTTTATGTCAGAGACGGAATTGGGGTTTCAGTCATTGAGCCCGCAACGAGCCTCACTTATATTTAGGATTCGAGGGTAGAAAGTAAGAGGGCCCATATCGAACAGCCTGGTACAGCAGCGGGAACGAGCATGATAAGAATGGTAAAATAGATCATCCCTTCTAAATTGGAGTGTGAGACTTTACAAGTTAGAGATGAGCCGGACTTCACAACCGACGGTGAGCTGGTCGAGGTAGTCATTAACGATTCCTACCCTAACCAAAAAATCAAAATTGGGGCTCACCTAGCCACAACAGAAAAGTAGGTTTTGATTGCCTAGATAATGGCAAACATTGACGCCTTTGCGTGGGTAGTGATAAATATGAGAGGCTTCGAGTTCGAAGTCATGCTACATCATTTGAACGTCGACCCTACCTTCAAGTCGTGTGTGATAATTAAAGAGTTGGCCTATCCCACTTGGTTTGCCAACATGGGTGATGGTAAAAAAACACAATGGCAAGTGGAGAGTGTGCGTGGACTTCACAGACATCAACCATGCCTGTCCAAAAGATCCCTTCCCACTTCCCAGGATTGATCGGCTGGTCGACTCCATTGCTGGAATCGATACTCTAAACTTCTTGGATGCGTACTGTGGATATCATCAGGTTAGTATGGCCGAGTCTGATAAAGACAAAACGGCCTTCAGATAAGCTGGGGGTCTATAGTATTACGAGATAATGCACTTCGGGCTGAAGAACATGGGTTTTACTGATTAGAGGATGGTCAATAAAGTCTTTAGTTCATAGATCGGGAAATACATAGAGGCCTACATAGACGACATGGTCGTGAAATCTACAAATGGCAGCCATGCCGCCGACCTCAAATAAACCTTCAAGAATGTTCAAAGACACTCAATCTAGCCAAATGTACATTTGATGTCCATGCAGGAAAGTTTCTTGGGTTCATGGTCAGTCACTACGGGATCGAGGCTAATCCCGAGAATATACAAGCACTTTTCAACATGAGGGAGCCGACTAAAATCAAGGAGGTTCAGAGACTTAATGGTAGAATAATTTCTTTGGGCAGGTTCATATGAAAGTCGGCAAAAAAATGTCTCCCGTCTTCAAAATCCTCAAGGGCAACAAGATGTTTACATGGGATGAAGAGTGCTCCAAGGCCTATCAGGCTCTCAAATAATATCTAGGGAAGCCATCTCTTATAGTTAGTCCCGTAGAGAGGGATGTTTTGTTTTTGTATTTGACTACCTTAGATCGGACTGTAGCCGCCGTGCTTGTAAAAGAGGCCAGACCCCTCTCATTCCGGTGGATCGTCGTTATTTTAATATGGAAAAATTAGTCTACTCGCTTGTCATAGCTGCACGCAAACTCAAGGGCTAATTTACTTCGCACACAATAATTGTTTTAACGGATAGCCCTATGTGTAAGATATTACACAAACCCGACCTTTCAGGTGGTCTACTTCGATGGGATATTGAGATTACGGAGTTCGATATTCAATATCAGCCCATGAAAGCGATTAAGGCTCAAGCTTTTGCAGATTTTATCGTTGAGACAAGTTTCAGTTCGGTGTAGCCAAGCTCACCGATGCGGTCTGACCCTGCCCCGGCTCCACAGAAACCGGATAACTGTTGGCAACTATATGTCGACGGAGTGTCTAATAAGAATGGGTGTGGGGCCGGTGTTAATTTATTCCAGCCGGGCACAACGTAGGAGATAAAAAAGGCTCTCGGGATTGAGTTCCTGGCCACAAACAATCAAGCTGAATATGAGGCTATGATCGCTGGGCTTGGCATCACAAGAGAAATGAGGGTGAAGAACATTGAAGTCTGTTACGATTCTCAACTCACAGTTAAACAAATCTCAGGGGGTATGAAACACGATGCGGCATTTTGGAAAAGTATCATGAGATTGTCCAACGAATGAGAAGCAACTTAAACTATTGCAAATTCATCAGAATCTGTACACAGAACAATGAACGGGTAGATTATCTCTCCAGACTATCTTTAGAGGATGAAATTGTTGATCCCTCGATCATGGTAGAATATCTATTAGTTCCTACTACATAGAAGACTGAGATCATGGACATCGATGCACCAGCACCGGTTCCACGTTGGATAGACGAGATTCAAGCATATATTTAATCGGGCACACTGCCCATAGACCAGGACAAAGCTTGTGCTCTCAGAAGTAAAGAAGCGAGATACATCATAGACAATGAGATACTTTACAGATGATACATCTATAACCCGTTGCTCAGGTGTGTCCGCAAGGAGGAAAATGAAAAATATCTGGTAGAGCTCCACCAGGGAGTGTGTACGGGCCAACCCGCTAGTCGTTCTTTGGCATAAAAGGTCATGACCGCAGGCTACTACTGGCCGTCAATAATACGAGATTCAGAGAATGTACAGAATGTCAAATACATACGGACATACCAAGGTTGCCTCCAGTAGAGCAGAGCATTGTCGTTTCCACATGGATTTTTGACATGTCGGGACTTGATCTAATCAGCCCATTCTCAAGGGAAGAGGTACCTGCAAGCATGTTATGATGGAAGTTGATTACTTCACAAAATAGATTGAGGCCAAACCTATGGTGAGTATAGGAGCAAAGAATGCGGTCTATTTCTTACATGATCAGATATGGTCACGATTTGGGTCTGCGAGCAGTGGTATCGGACCATGGACCACAGTTCTGGGATGAGTTTTCAGCTTCTGTAGGGAGCACAACGTGAAGCACTGGAAATCATCCGTAGTCTACCCGCAAGGGAATGATCAAGCCGAGGCCGGCAACAAGCAGATCATTAAGATGCTAAAGAAAAGTATAGGTGAAAAGGCAGGTGGATGGGTCGACGAGCTACCCGCCATACTTTGGGCTCTCCGCACTATGATTAAGACACCCACAGGAGAAACGCCTTTCGCCTTGACTTATGGATCAGAGGCCATGACTCCATTTGAAATGGCCCTCCCAAGTATTAGAGTTGCTAAGTACAATTCGACAGAAAACCAACTCAACTGGAAGATCAAGCTCGACCTGCCAGAAGAAAGTAGAATAGCGTCTTACCATTGGCTCCTAAAATACAAGCAAATGTCCAAGCGACATCACGATAAACGATTCCGTGACCACTCATTCAAAGTGGGCGACTTCGCTAGTTGGAACGTGAAAGCCGCTGGCCATCATCCCGACAAGGGCAAGCTAACAACGAACTGGGAAGGTCCTTATCAGGTTGCAAGATAGGTGAAAGAAAGGGACTTATATTCTCAAGGATCCAAACGGCTTCCAGCTTAATCGACCATGGAATGCGGACAGTCTTAAAAGGTACTACATGTAGTGATCGGCTTGAGTCATCGCGCCATTTCTCTCATGTTTCACGAAAATGCACTCGCTTTCTTATAGGGTTTTGGCTATCCTCTCGTTTACGATGTGAGTGGTTAAGCTTTCATGTTATTTTAAACCCACCAAACACGGTGGAGCGAACTTAGTATAAGCCCGATTCTACATTTCATCTTTTACACCTGATTATTTAATTTTGGTCATCATCGAAGTGTGCCCTCTATTGTGCATGTTTCAACTTTTCAACAACGTATTCGCGCTTTCGGGGTCCAACCTTGTTTAAAAGGGGGGCCATAACTTGGCAAAATTATAAGTTCAAAACGGACAGTTATTTTCAATAAGACCGCGATTATATGATCTCAGGCCTTGTCAAAAACAGGGGGCCGCATACTCCACACATCGGAATCGAATAATGCAATATTTTCGAGCAAAAGATGCGATATTTTCGAGAAAAATAGTAAAACAACATGTTAAGAGCGAGACCGACAACATACAACTAGCGAGCAAACTCAACACTTAGCAAAATTCAAACTGAACATCGCAAATGGGCACACAGTGGCCACAAAAGTCATTAAATTATAATTAAAAAAAAAATATTGTTTAAGATTACAACAGATTTTGAATCAAAATAAGGAAAAAACGATCACTACTGAACAAATTCATCTTCAGGCCATATGTTGTCATCATGAACATTCTCTTCATTCAAAGTAGGATGCAACATAGAATCAACGGTCAGATTTATAGTAACTGGAGGAGTTACATAGGGTCCGTTAATCATGGCCTATAAGTTTTCAACGAACATAGGCGGAGGGCTCCATGGAGCATCACCGTGCTCAGCTAGATCGACAGTTATAGCAGCGAGCTCCTTAGCAGTGAAAAGAATCTCATAGTGGAAGGGCAGAAGTCGAGCATCATATTGGTCGGTGAAAGACCAAACCATGAAAAGCTTCAAAGAGGGAGCATCGTGTTGAAATATTGTCCTAAACCCAATCGGGTTGGACCGGATCCGACCAGGTCGGATCATTTCTACTATTTCTTTATGTTTATACATATATAAAATGGCTTTTCTGTTGTCATATATATGTTCTTTTAAAGAACCAATTATGAATTGTTATATGATAACGTCCTTAGTAACAAACTGTGATAGATAAACCATGATAGGCGATTATGGTTGATGAGATCTCTAATCACTTTAATAAGTTTGATACTTAAATGTCTCTAGGCTGATGTACTATTAAACAGGGCATTGATAGTATAAACAGACTAGCACGTATTAGATGTCTTCTGTCTTTAAGGGCAGGGATAGATCTCGTCTATCGAAGTGTAGAGACACTTGGACTATACATGGACATGTATTAGAGAATGCGTACGTTAGACTGACCCACTTACACGGATAAGTGTCACACTATGTCGCGGTTGTGTAATTATCCTTTAGACCGGAGTCTTCATGGCATCACGGTGTGGATCTATTGAGGTTTCCCCTAGCCACGGGGCGATCATGCGGTAGTGATTGGGTGTGATACTGAAGCATGCGGAGTATACAAGATTGGTCGTCTAGGAATCGCGTATCCTATGATTGGGATTGAATATCCGAAATGACCTTCTTATAAGGAATGTCTTACTCTCGTGAATCTTTGCAAAGTGGGAGTAAACGAGTTACTTCGAGAGAGCATGATATCCAGATTATAAGATACGGTCGTTGATGTTTTGACACTCGACTAACGACCGTATGGATATTATTACAGCGATGGGATTGTAAGTTACACGGTAACTGTTTCACATGAAAGGTAGTAGTCATTGCATTTGACTCTTCCGATGATTGGGGGTCCCGGTGTGTTTCTAGACGCTATCCCGTGATCGTTAGGAATGAAGGTCATTTTCGTAATTTGCACTTTGTGTCTACGGCCAACATATTCGGAAACCTATCGGGTCACACACATAAGAACATCTAGCCGAATTAAAATGTGGTTATAGATGATAACCAAATAAGGAAAGTTTATCTCGAGACTATAAAGGTTATAGTGGTAAATTAATATGGTGGTATTTATTTATTATGATTAAATTAAATACAAGATATTAATAGTATTATATTAATTAAAGAATATTCCGGAAGCCAATATTTGGCTATATGGGGCGCCACATTGAAGTGTATAAGATACACTTGGATTGTGCAATTTAATTAATGATATTACCAAATATTAATATAAGATATTAACATATGAATATATATATGTTCACCACACGTGAATTGCATATAGGATATGCATGTTATCCCCAGGACATAACCCAGTTGGCAAGGGGCGTGGGTGCGTAATTGCAGCCTAGCGGGAGGTTAGAGGTTCGATTCCCACAAGGGGCGAATTATTCCCTCTTGTTAAAGGTAAGCCCATTGACTCTGAGCTACTGGGGGATCTTGATTTACATCTCCACTCATCCCATGGGACAGGGGGAGTGGGGACCCTCGGGGGTAGGGTTTACCCTTTTTTTCATATAGGATATGCATGTTCACATTTGTGATAAATATATATGTGCAGATTTATTTTTGTAATATATATATGTGATATATACACATGTGTAAATTGATTTATGGTAATAAGATAAATATAGTCAATATAAGATATTGACAATATCTTCGAAATATTCAATATAAGATATTGACAATGTTCTAGATTTATTTAATATAAGATATTATAATAAATGAGATAAATCAATCAATTATATTTTTCTTATTTTATTGGAAAAATGTTTTCTTCTCCTTCACACCTTGATATGGCACCATATACACTATAAATATAGTGTGGGTGTCAAACTCTTTTGTACATCACAATTCCAAGAACTAATAGTTCTTGTGTAAAATAGAGAGAATCCTATAGAGAGTTGGAGAGAGGGGAAAAGGGCCGGTCTAGCAACCGGAGTCTTCCAATAGCAATCCATGATGGGATTCCGGCGGGCTGTTCGTGTGGACTAGCGGTAGAGGCCGAACACTTGGGCGGCTCTATGCAGAACTACTCTCCTTAGACGGTCAAAGCGTCGATCTTATAGATCAACCAAGGTAACCACCGTCTTTAGCTTATTTGTTTATTGCTTAAACGAAGTCGATCCTGGTTAAAAGGAAAACAATTTAATTTCCGCTGTGTTCCCGCGTAGATTTCCTAACAGTGGTATCAGAGCGAGCTTCGAGCTTAAGCAATAAGCATGTTATTTTGCGTAGTTAATTTTCTCGTTTAAATCATGTAATTAAAAGATGAAAGATTTTAAATTCGCAAAACGATACACGAAAAGAAGAAAAGAAAAAAAAGGGAGATCGGGTGGTGCTCGGCCAACTGGCGGCGGCAGCCTTATGGCTGTCGACTGGCGGCTGCTTGGCGGGTCTCTTCCTTTTTGTTTTGTGTATTTTGTGTTTCTATATGGTTCATAGTTGTGATTGGTAATTTGTCTTTTGTTTAGTTGTGTCATATGGCTAACCAATGGTTCAAATAGTTTGGGCCATTGGGTAATAGCCTTTCCAAATATTTGATTTGGAATAGGCCTAGGCCCTTTCCAAATATTTGATTTGGGAAAAGGCCTAGACCTAGGCCACTTCCAAAATTTTGATTTTGGAAAGTGGTCAGGCTTAAACCAAAATTATTTGGCCTTTCCAAATATTTGATTTGGAATAGACCTAGGCCCTTTTCAAATATTTGATTTGAAAATGGCCTAGGCCTAGGCCACTTCCAAAATTTTGATTTTGGAAAGTGGCCAGGCCAAAACCAAAATAATTTAGCATTTCAAAATATTGATTTGGAATAGGCCTAGGCCCTTTTCAAATATTTGATTTGTAATAGGCCTAGGCCTAGGCCACTTCCAAAATTTTGATTTTGGAAAGTGGCCAGGCCTAAACCAAATTTGGTTTAGCAAGATGCCTTTTGGTTTAGGAAACCAAAGGCATCCCTTTTGATTACGAATCAAAAGGAAAGAAACAAAAGAGATATAATTTTAATTTTGATTATTTTTGGAATAGTTCTAAATAATTAAAATTAAAATTAAAATCATTTAAAATTAATCGTTAATTTTATTTCGATTAAAATCATTTAATTAATTAAATGTTAATTAGTTAATTGATTGGATAAAATTATTTAATAGATTAAATGTTAATTGATTAATTAAGACGCAAGTAGTTAAATTTTAATTTTATCTTTTTCATATGATATTATTGTATGAATTAGATATAGTAGATATAATATGATTATATGGACCCCGATTGATCATGGACTCGACCGATAGGATATATGTGAATGATTTAATTTTTCTGTTTGTTTAAAAATTGTCCTAGGCTGTTATAAAGAACGTGACCTAGTTTATTTTCTGCATTTATCCCATTCCCGTTGGCTCCCCCCGTGTGCGGCGGGTGTATTTATTTTATTAGATAGAATTAAATGTAACAAGAATGGAGCGGAAGACAGAGACCAAAGAAAGAAGAATAAAGATCCCATTGGAGAATGACGCATTAAAGATCCTACCGGCGGTTGCAGCTACCTTTAGATTGCGACCCGCGGTTTCGTCAGATTGTATTCGAAACCGCACCTTGGAAAAGTCTATGATCATACCGGTTACTTTACGCATTTATTTATTTTGTGCTTGTATTTATTTTATATGATACGATAGATGCATGACTAGGCTCGATCTAGATAAATATGTAGGATGTATGTTTATAGAGATAGACATATTTATGATGAGACCGTAGTTAAATTAATTAAGAGAATTAATTCGAAATTAATTAAGTGAATTAATTTAAAATTACTCCCACTACAAAAATCGAGTTATAATATGTCTCCCAATATTATAGTGACGGTGAAGAGCCCTTGTTCGGATCCAACTGATCGGCCCACGTCGGGAGTTGACCTACCACGGGTATATCGTCATTATCGAGATATGATCGTTATGAGGTCTCATGAATACTTGGGTTACGACTCGACTAAGAATCTTGCGGTGATTGGCCCACGTCAGGACCGTCTGATTTTAGAGACATAAGGTTGACTATCACATAGACGATGTGAATTGTCAAAGAGTTGACTAGTCAAACCACTGAAAGTCGCGTTGGACGCGATTGATAAAAAGTACCTACCCGTCGAAATTGACCCGGTCGATCGGCCCACGTCGGGGATCGAGTCAACTAGATAGGATTTCAGCCACTAAAGAATTTTGGAAATTTTCTTGAAAGTCGATTGGGAGTAGTTGACTAGTGGGAGTAAAATCATAATCAAAAGACCAATTTTGATTTTGCGTGTATAAACAACAACACTCTTTTATTTTCATTTTATGTTGTAGTTTTAGCAAACTTTATATTTATGTTTTATTCTTGATTAGTAAAACCAAATTATGACTGTTACCTTTTGAGAAACGTTCTCAAATATGGTTAAGTAATTTTAATCCTTTTAAAATAAGCAATTACACGAGCAATCCCGTTGTAGTAGTTAGAGACAAGGAGACTACATATTTGATGCAGTACTCCAAGACTTTAATTATGAAAGGCGGAAGCTCATGACATTGGATACGATCCAATATGATCATTCAGTCATATGATGGCAATTAATTCAAATGTTGGATAAGAATGACCACATATAATTTTTGAAAGGTTGTTTTCAAAATTATAAGATTTAAGTATCGACTTATTTCTTTAATCATTGCTTAAAAGTTAATTAAATGGTCAATGTTTTGATACGATTCAAAAGGTTGAATAAACTATTTAATAAACTTTAGATTTTCTTTATGAAAGGAAATTAAAGACATAGCTCTTGTGATCTTTCTTAAGTCTTATGCAGACTACATTAAGAAATATTTACAAGTGCTTAAAGGATTGAAAGGAAAGTTAGGGCATGTGCTTAAATAGAGAACTTATTGAAGTCTCTATTGTATGTAAGTGTGTTGAGATAAACCTATCTAAGTTCAAGTCAACTCTTTTTTTTTGGTTAAAGGTAAAAATTTATGTAACCAAGGTATGCAAAGTACAAGAGATTACATCCTAATCAAAATTTAGAACTTAACTAACACCTACACTAGTGTTGAAAAGAGGTTAGATTTGTTGATTCCAAGCTGCATAAGACCCCTGAGGTTATATGCAACAAGAAACAACAGCCACTAAACACATAACAACACCCAAAAAACTGTCAAAAGGGGTCATGTGAGAGCATAACTCACAGAGCATATCCCAAGGTGTGTAGAGAAACAAAATAATCTCATACATCCACCAACAAAACCTACTAGAAATCACAAAAGATATACAAAACCTAAACATTAAGGTGTAAAAGTGTACAAGGGGAATGCAGCCTGCATTATGTAAAACATATGTGTTTTAATACAAAACAACACATCATCAATCTTCATAGGTACTCCCTCAAACCTCTGGATGTTTCTCATGTACCAAATCCAGTAAACAACCACAGAAACAGAGGCACATCTAGCTGATTGCTGTCTGATCAGGTTATAAATTTATTTTACTTGACCACCAAATTCTAGCAATAGCACTAGGTACATCATAGCATAGCGATGGTGAATCAAGGTCGATCCCTCAGGGAATCAAAATGTGGACCCTAGGTTTAAATAATTAACTCACCTAATTCGTCATTGAACAACGGTCTAAGACCAACATAAAAGGCAAAATAAAATAAACAAACTCAAACCTAAAAGATACACACGTAATTAACCTTCCAATTATCAACGTTATCGTTTGGACCAAAACAACTTATATAAGATAACCTAACTCATTAACTGTCACTCTGGCTGTATTCATATTTAATTGGCTACGGGAGTCATCCCCTTAACTTGACTTAGCACCGGTTAGGTTACTAAATCACTGTGGTATTGTTACGTGACTTCACCTTTTGGGTATCCATCTCATATAACTCACACGCTCATTATTCTAAGGATGCCGATATTAACCGTACACCTCGCTTAGGCAACATTCCTATGGTTAGGCGTACTTCCTAAACGATCGCTCAAGCCCTCGTCCTATTAACAATTACTCGGTAAGTCTCTTGTTAATCTACGATTCACGTATGACTAGGTGTCGACAATTCCCTAATATAAAACTAATCTAGATCTTGCTGAATGTCCCGAAAGATCGTTCGTGAGCCGAACTAGACGTCTTATATTGGTATTTCCTAATAATACGGTAATGAAAAACTGACGAGCGACGTAGCCGTAGCCATACCTACTGAGAAATTAAATTCAACTAGGTTAGACCCACCATAAAGATGTGGCAGATTGAACTGACGAAACTAGGGCTCGGTCGACCGAGTGAAGAGGCTCGGTCGACCGAACGACTCTGTTCGGTTACCCGGACAAACTCAACCCTCATTACATCCTAGAACCAACCTCTCAGCGTTTCCTCATACAGAACAGATTAAACAGTAATTCGTACATTACTTATATAAACTATCATAGATACACAGTAATTAAATCAATAGAGTCATGAATAAATCTAGATTATGACGTAGGTCATGGGACCCTCATAGACAAGGTGTCACCACCTCCTAATGTCATAGCCGAGAATCACATCATCTAGCCATGTTTAATTAATTCAAACGATAAGAACATAATTGGAAGAATTAATTACTAGAAAATAAAACATGAAGATTAAGGGCTTACATTGTTGCAGCCCTAACCTGCTGAAAAACCCTCAATGTGTAGTTCTCTTTTATCAATGATTTAATCAATGTATGAATGAATGAATAATACTAATGACAATGTGTTTATATAGAGCTCAAAACTGACTTAGAAACCAACTAAGGATCGGATTCCCTAAACCCTAACCGACTTAAGTAATACGCTGGACTGTGCTGGGCTTTAAGTCCACTCGGTCGACCGAATAGCTGGGCTCGGTCGACCGAGCCTTCACCACTTCTGGGCTTTGTCTTCTACCTTCTCTGGGCTCTGCATTGTCCTGGATCTTTAGTTCCTTCTCCATAGTCCGTCCGTAATGCTTACTGTATTTATCATATAAAAACATGGTTTGTAATACCAAATAATGCAATAAATAATCGAAATGCAGAATAACGAATCGTAACTCGGGGTATATGTAAATTAGGCATATTACGACTTATTATCTCTACATTAATGCTTTTTCAAACTAGAATTGGGGATAAAGATCATAGAATAACGGGTACAATTTGGCCGTCATCAACTACCCCCCACTTAGCCTTTGATCGTCCCGATCAAAGTATCAATAAGTTATTCCCCATATAATCATTTTCCAATGGTCAAATTATACTAACACAAGAAACTCGAATCAACTCATATTGTTTATGCTCATAAGATATCCATTATTCATTACTCACTATGAATCGAGGTGATGTGTGCATGTGCATTAGTTGTATATGAATGTAGCAAGATTAGAGTTTATGCTAACTTCGAAATCTCAACCTACCAACATCAGCATTCCCACTTCTTAAGCCTCGCAATGGTTAAAGCACTAAAACAATAAGCAAGAGCGTATCTATACGGTTTTTGGACTTGGAGACCGAGTACTACTCAAAGCCTCTTAAAGAGTTGAATATTCTTTTCATGTCTTCATATTTTTCAAATACTATCAATCTCAAGGAAGAAAACTTTTTAGAGTATCCCCCTATCTTAGATTATGCATAGCATTGAATATTACCACAAGCGCGGGGCTACTTTGGTAATGTTACTACAAGCCCAGTGTTTAACATTTTGCTAAAACACAGGTACGTCTCAAGCTTATTACTCCGCTTTTATTGGCAAGAATATCAGAATACATCAGCAGATAGATATTGACACTAAGTTTACATAACCAATCATCTACGCAAAGTACACATAAAATTCTACATTTTTATTATAAGCGCAATATTCATCGATTCATTTATTGAGTAATTGAATAATAAAAAACTACTCGCAACATATAACATGAATATCATTAAGTTTACTAGAATTGTATCGCAAAAGTATAAAGTGATCATGTACTCATGAACCATGGGTCCTTCCTCATTAAATACAATATTCGGGACTTCACAAAAGTAAATGTAATTCTATGTTTAAAAGTTTAAATTTTACTCATTTATTATATTATTTGATATATAGAGGCTTATTCGAGCAAGCTAAGTGAGCTAAGTGACTCGTACCCCCCACTTAAACCATGCATTGTCCTCAATGTATAACAATAAAGAGCAAAAATAGGAACTTAGCTCTGGATAAACGCGGGATCGGAACAAGTCGTGGGGAACACCGGAGAATTTTGACAGACAAATATAGTTACCAACTGCGATAAAATGCAACCCCTGCAACAAACATCTTTAACACAAAACTTTGAACGCGTTACAGGGTTATTCCAGAAAAATATAATTATGTCAAATGGACTGTAAAAGGTATAACAATTTCCTTAAACATATTTAAGCCCATACTGAATAATTATAGTGAAAATAATGCACAAATATCCAACACATTAAATAAGACAAATTTTATTCATTAGGGAAATGAAAAACGAACTCCATACAACACGACTTAACTTATTGGTACAACGAAATCAAAAATAAAAACACATTGATAAAGAGAAAATTAAAAGATCACACAGATACAGATGCTTAGTCCGAAAGTATATCGTTCGGATCAATGAAAGCTAATGGAAGAACATTAGGATCCGCTTCAGGAAAATCTTGAAATTGCGCATCGTCATCACCTGGACCGTCATTATCAGGGTGCACAAGAGGTGGTGCCACAGAATCCAAAGAAAGGATAGGCATGGGCCTAACATAAGAGTCACTGCCTAGCACTGGGCACTCAGCTGCCTCACAAAATGAAGTGATCAATGAACCATAGGGCAGCATGTGTCTAGGCTTGCGGGCATCGACAGTCATCTCAGAACGCATCAGTGCCCCAATATTAACCGGCCATCCTCTGCTCAACCAGTACATCAGCGTAGCATGTGCATAATATACTGTAGACACATGCTTAGCCGGAATAATGTTAGAACGGATAAGCCTGTGTAAGCACTTATCTTCCCACCGCCTAAAATATGGCTCCTCAAAAGTGCGAGTGACTTCCCCTATTGTCCATGCTATCCCGAGATGGGCACCAACCTCCTCCAACCACGCATCAGACTCATCAAACGTGACAGTGTACTCTGGCTCTTCCTCCGGGGTATCGAGACCATAATAATTATTAATCGTCCCCGGAGTAATAACAATGGACTTGCCACGAACTTGGACTAAATTCGTGTGTGGGTGCACGCGTAAATAAGAATAAAATTCTCTTACCCAGTCGACATTGACTTGGCCAGGTGGCGCAACTACCTCTTGCCACTGATAGTAGTCCACGAGATCGAACAGCTCTTGACCGCAGTTGGTCAAATCTAATCCTCGAGCCCGGTGTACCGGCGAGTTGTTGAAGAAATTCCGATAAACCGAAAATACTTCTTGGCTAGCGAATTGCGGTACCCCGTTGATCAAGGGAATGGCATCGTCGACTGCTACAAACTGTGCGGAGGCTCGGCGTCTTGGTGGCATAACTGCAGAACTGGAACAGAGCACGCTGACAGAATGATGCAGCAGGTGGAGGCTCTCGGTCGACCGAGAGAAGGGCCTCGGTTGACCGAGCAGAGGAGTTCGGTCGACCGAACTGATGAAGCTTTGCTGCTGAGGTTCAGGTCTTCCCTGTGACAGCCTGGGTTGGATAATCCTTCAGAGACACGAACAGGCACAATTTGTGATATTGGAGGGGATCATTTAGATTACTATCCCCGATTTTTGGGTGGATGGAAGTTATGAGAAAAATTAGAAATGGAAATTTATGGAGAGAAGGGGAAGAAGAAAATTTGAGATTTGGAGAAGATGAAGATTTTTTTTTGTGTGGGAATGATGAAGAGAAAAAGGAGGTTTAAATAGAAAGATGTGGAAAGTGAAAGGTTTGAAATGGTGGAAGGTGATTGGTGGAGATAGAAAGGCAAGGATTGAGGAGTTGAATGGTTTTGTTGGAGGAGTAAATTAATGGAGAAAATGAAAAGGTGTATTGGGAAATGAAAAATGGGGATGTGTAAAAATAAATGATAGTTGACCTCCTCAATTTGATACAAACGAAATTTTCAAATTAGAACACATAAGTCTATCAAAATTATTATGTCACAAATTGAAAAATCCTTACCAAGAAAATTGAATAATCCAACCACAATCCATTAACATATAAATCTTCACTTTTTCCAAATAATACAAATTTTAAACCAAGCATCTTTTCACCAATTTCTCATCATCAATACATTTTATAATGATTTCGCTGCCTACTCTACTTCACGTTAAAATGATTCGAGTAAAAAAAAACTTTTTGCACATCCGTAACCAAATGGTCATTGGAACACGGCAAAAATAAAAAAAAAAACTCTCGTCATTCTACGTTACTTTTATTCATAATAAAAAAAAATAAAAAAAATTAAAAATTAAAAATAAAATGAAACGAGAAAAGTTCTAAATTTTTGAGTCTATAGCTCGACTTCCAAAATTATCACTCCTAAACACTGCCCTTGACTTGCCAGGCTTTCACCCGGCCAGCTTTCACCGAAAAAGTTTGACCGCCCTTTTCTACGAGTGCCCTTCCCTTGGATTTCAGTCCAATGAAAAGACAGTCGAATTGACCATCCAGACAGGCGCCTACTTTTGGATTTGTCTCTGATTTCGATGAGCTTTAGTTACGAACTCTCCTAGTTCGTTTCTTCGCTCTGGTCCCCCTATTCTTAGGTAGGTCTACAACTTCAATATTGGTAAGGGCCGGCGCAGGCTGAACTGACCTATCCCGACTTAGAATAGTAAGGACTTCCTTCTCATCTTTATCCTTGACATTATCATCAGCATCCTTTCCTAACCCTTGAATGGCATCAAGCTTCTCCGAACCAACTACTTCTAACACATTCACACTTACCGGTACAGGGAAATTTGGATTTGTTATCCCATAACACTCAGAACCCTTGGTGTCAAACAATACTATCTCATGTCTGGTCATCCGTATGAAGGCTCTAGCGGTGTTGATAAACGACCTACCCAAAATGATTGGGCATTTAGGATGTTCCTCGATTTCCATTACCACTATGTCTATCTTAAACCGTAATTGCCCCACACCAATAATCATGTTGTTCAGTCTCCCAGTCATGATTGTCCTAGTTCCATCCGCTAATCTAACTTGGAGCGGGGTGTTAGTGGGTGTTAAAATGAAATTCCTATCACAAAGGCTTTTAGGAAAGATATTAAGGCTTGAACCGGAATCAATCAAGGCTAAACCTAGATGGGTTTGTTCTAGGGTTACTCCAACCATAAAAGCTCTTGGGTCTGCTAACTTTTGCATCAGTCGAGACTCGTCTTTAATCAATATCTCATCTCTAGAACAGATGACAACAGGTCTCTTCATAGCTGTGCTACCCTCTGACTCAGATTCTATCTCGGACATGTAATCATCATAATCTAAAGCTGAATCAGAATCCGAAGAGATTTCCTCTGGATTCAAAATAGACATACCTCTTTGCCAATAGGCTTCTTTAGCCTCTCTTGATTTCCTCGCCTCTCGGATTTTCGCTTTCATCTTTTCTATCCTTTCCATGAGCTTTGGTGTTAACGGCTTTTTAGGTGTAGTTTTGGTTCGTAAAACCTTAACTTCTTCTTTGGCTTCAAGAAAACTGGTTGATGACATTTTGCTGATCTTGGGCAGTTTAAATGAGTGATTTACTTCGAATTATCTGCAATATTTGAAAAACAATAAACAATTAGTAAATTGACAAACAGTATGATTGCTCATACTGTTGTCAAACTTACAACCTACAAACAGGGGGAAACAGAGCACTGGGGAAACAACACTGTATATAGAATCAAAACTGGAAGAGGCTCGGTCGACCGAGTGGATATGTTCGGTCGACCAAACGAACATCCTCCCCATTCATGCTTTAATCCTCTTACAGCATACAAGTACAGATAATTCATCAGAAAAGAAAAATAAATAATGCAACTAAAAACAATAAAAACGAAATAGATAAAAATAATTATTTAAACAATCATTGGGCCATTGATTCCCCGGCAACGGCGCCAAAAACTTGATTGCTGTCTGATCAGGTTATAAATTTATTTTACTTGACCACCAAATTCTAGCAATAGCACTAGGTACATCATAGCATAGCGATGGTGAATCAAGGTCGATCCTCAGGGAATCAAAATGTGGACCCTAGGTTTAAATAATTAACTCACCTAATTCGTTATTGAACAACGGTCTAAGACCAACATAAAAGGCAAAATAAAATAAACAAACTCAAACCTAAAAGACACACACGTAATTAACCTTCCAATTATCAACGTTATCGTTTGGACCAAAACAACTTATATAAGATAACCTAACTCATTAACTGTCACTCTGGTTGTATTCATATTTAATTGGCTACGGAGTCATCCCCTTAACTTGACTTAGCACCGGTTAGGTTACTAAATCACTGTGGTATTGTTACGTGACTTCACCTTTTGGGTATCCATCTCATATAACTCACACGCTCATTATTCTAAGGATGCCGATATTAACCGTACACCTCGCTTAGGCAACATTCCTATGGTTAGGCGTACTTCCTAAACGATCGCTCAAGCCCTCGCCCTATTAACAATTACTCGGTAAGTCTCTTGTTAATCTACGATTCACGTATGACTAGGTGTCGACAATTCCCTAATATAAAACTAATCTAGATCTTGCTGAAAGTCCCGAAAGATCGTTCGTGAGCCGAACTAGACGTCTTATATTGGTATTTCCTAATAATACGCTAATGAAAAACTGACGAGCGACGTAGCCGTAGCCATACCT
Source organism: Gentiana dahurica var. dahurica (assembly GCA_024500145.1). Taxonomy (NCBI): domain Eukaryota; kingdom Viridiplantae; phylum Streptophyta; class Magnoliopsida; order Gentianales; family Gentianaceae; genus Gentiana; species Gentiana dahurica. Next base: position 37,960,386 of record CM044907.1, read on the forward strand.
ACTGAGAAAGTAAATTCAACTAGGTTAGACCCACCATAAAGACGTGGCATATTGAACTGACGAAACTAGGGCTCGGTCGACCGAGTGAAGAGGCTCGGTCGACCGAACGACTCTGTTCGGTCACCCGGACAAACTCAACCCTCATTACATCCTAGAACCAACCTCTCAGCGTTTCCTCATACAGAACAGATTAAACAGTAATTCGTACATTACTTATATAAACTATCATAGATACACAGTAATTAAATCACATAGAGTCATGAATAAATCTAGATTATGACGTAGGTCATGGGATCCTCATTGACAAGGTGTCACCACCACCTAATGTCATAGCCGAGAATCACATCATCTAGCCATGTTTAATTAATTCAAACGATAAGAACATAATTGGAAGAATTAATTACTTGAAAATAAAACATGAAGATTAAGGGCTTACATTGTTGCAGCCCTAACTTGCTGAAAAACCCTCAATGTGTAGTTCTCATTTATCAATGATTTAATCAATGTATGAATGAATGAATAATACTAATGACAATGTGTTTATATAGAGCTCAAAACCGACTTAGAAACCGACTAAGGATCGGATTCCCTAAACCCTAACCGACTTAAGTAATACGCTGGACTGTGCTGGGCTTTAAGTCCACTCGGTCGACCGAATAGCTGGGCTCGGTCGACCGAGCCTTCACCACTTCTGGGCTTTGTCTTCTACCTTCTGCTGGGCTCTGCATTGTCCTGGATCTTTAGTTCCTTCTCCGTAGTCCGTCCGTAATGCTTACTGTATTTATCATATAAAAACATGGTTTGTAATACCAAATAATGCAATAAATAATCGAAATGCAGAATAACGAATCGTAACTCGGGGTATATGTAAATTAGGCATATTACGACTTATTATCTCTACATTAATGCTTTTTCAAACTAGAATTGGGGATAAAGATCATAGAATAACGGGTACAATTTGGCCGTCATCACTAGCCATTTGCATGAGAAGTTCCCCTGCATTTCCTCTTCATCCATCTGAGAGCAGCATTTATAGTTTCCAGTCTTCTATTGATACCTAGCCACAACCTAACCTTGCCTCAAATCATACAGGAGATTGGACACTGGAAATACAGATGAGAGGCAGATTCATTCACCAATCCACACAAGGAGCAGATTTTGTCATCAAAATGAAGCTTATCAGTAGTAAGCATAGCATGTTTCATGGCCATCCACAACAAAAAGCAGTGTTTTGGGGTGGCTCTAGGGTTCCAGACAAGTCTGTACCACCAAACCTTGGGATATATGATATCTTACGAGTGTGATTAAATTAGAAAGGTTAATACAGATATGGAAGGTGAAGCAAACGTTGAGACACTTACCACATTCTGGATCTAGTAAACTGATAAGGGAACAAAATAAATGTTATTATGTTCTGGTTCTTATAAAGAACATACTTTCAGTTACTTGTTAGGATTTAGTAGACATATTCAATTGTAAAGAATAAATGTTATTCCGATAAAGTTGAAAGGTCACTGAATCTAACATACTAGATTGATGTCACTATATAGTTAATATATGTGATGAGATCTCAACTAAATATTTGTATGGCTGTTATCCTTAATATTTGTGGTTGTTCTAGACATAGTCTCTCTGGAAAGGAAGCGTGTAATTAAACGTCATTCTGATGATGTTGAACCATATGATTATGAATCATGTGGGTTATACGTATCTTATCCAAAGAGGACTAAAATACCCTTTTAAGAAAAGGTTATAAAATCTAGAAAGTTGTCTAAAGCCTAAACATATATATATTTGTTGGATTATGACAATTAATGCCATAAATAATTGTTTATCTCTCTCTTGGACTATTTTTAGAAATAGTCAAGTGTACTCAGTGAAGTACATAATTCGGAAAGCCCGAAAAGTTTGAGCTAGTATGAATATGAGATTGATGAGCTACTTAGGAATTAATCTTCAATTGGATTGAAGTAATTAATACCTAAAGGGTGTTTCAGAAGTCGTCTGAAAGGAATAAGATTCTCCCTTGAAGGATACCATCTTTGGGATACGCAATTAGATTGTGTTCCCAAAATGGAAACAACACTTTATTTGATAAAGGTGTGACGCAAGCCATACGAAGTATCCCTTACCCGTCTCAGGATAGTGCCCTTATACTTAACCAAGTTCTAAAGAATAAAGGTTGAATAAATTCCATATTAGATATGGAAGAATATAATGTCGAATCTATCTTAACCGATGATTTGAAGTTGTCATAGGCAAAGTCAGAAAGGCTTGGAGCCTAGTACGACATATGCAACTTTGTGGAATGTCTTAGCAAGTACGTTGGATATTATTTACTTGTCCGTGGAGCAAAATGTTTGTCTCCAAACATGCTGTCTTCTAGAGGAAGTGTTTCTTCCAAAAGAAATAGTAGGAGTAGATTTAGATCTCAAATGTAGTTTGAGAACCACAAAGATATATTCAACAGATGGAACATGAGCAGACGCCGCATAACGATGAGGTGTAGATCACTGCTCAGTGCACACAAAAGTTTTGTAAGCCTGTGGATAACCTCAAGCCCAAAAGGGCTGCTGATATGTTCATCTTGATGAATGAATATCTCACGACTTATGAAAGAATGTTTGAGAGGCAAGATTGAGAGATATGTCCAGGAGCCATAATATCTGAATTAGATTCCGTCAGTGACAACCAGGTTATGAACCTGGTCTGTCTTACCTAGAGGGAATGTCCCTGTAAGGCTGAGCCCAGTTCTATTCAGACTATGCTTGTTATAACTTTGTATCATGACTATATGATAGTGTTGAAGACATTGGGCAAACAGCTCGATGTTCATAGATGATGATGACATGATATGTAAGCCCATGAGATCCATTTATGGACTCAAACAAGTTTCTCTAGACGATTTCTTTGTTTGATAATCAAAGGAGTTTGATTTAGTCAAAAGAAGGATATGCCCAATGTGCAAGATGGATAGTGGGAGTGTATTATGTTTTTGAGCAAGGTATTGGATATCTCTCTCGAGAATTATCACCCCATGTCACAGTCAATTAGTGTTTGGTAGTTCAAGGTCTTTACGAAAGCACTTGGATTAGCAGTTCTTATTTTAGAAATAAGAATCTATAGTGATAGATTTAACTGCTGTTAAATTATAGTTTACCTATATAGATGTGATCCCCTAAAAGAGTTTAGCATAGATCGCGTAAGGAGATACTGCTAGCCGGTGTTCTCAAGATTTATCTATGTTAGGACGTTCGTCCTAAGGATAAGGTGAAAGATGATGCTTATGGAAGGTTTCCTTCGCTACTGCGATAGGAACCATCATAAAGGTAATGCCGGATGTTCATAGTCCATGTGGAGTCATGAGCAAGTATGAAAGTAAATCTGGTGAATGTCGAGAATATCCTTAAACAAGTTAAGGATGGCTTCCTAGTTTATCGAAACTTGGAATCAGATAAATATAGTTATACAGACGTATATCCCGAGTCTTACGAAGGCGAGTGGGAGCTATAGTCTAGGTTTGCAGTCACTTTGATTAAGTGATACAGTGAGCTGGAAATGTTCTTAGCTATGGGTCACTGTGTATTCTACAACTTAGCCAAAACACAGTAGTGCCTTAGAGGCGCAGTGGGAGCAGTACATGGATCTACAAGGTTCATTCCTGAACCTTGTACGGTTCTTCCACCTTTTCTATATAGCTGATATAGTAAATGGATTCATTGCTTGAAGAAAGGACAAGGGTCTCGTCGGAGATTCGTGTGTGTGTTGAGGCGGTTCATTTGACTTGATCATATGGAACGTGATATGAAGATAGTCTGAGTCCCCACGGATAGAGATCCGTTTATGGCTAGGGCTGGTTGCGAGTATTGCATGAGATTCTTGTGTTTCAACATGGTCTTATGTGTGCGAGTGATTGGTTTTAGGCCAAGTGGGAGATTGTTGAAATAGTGTCCTAAACCCAATCGGGTTGGACCGGATCCGACTGGGTCGGATCATTTCTACTATTTCTTTATGTTTATACATATATAAAATGGCTTTTCAGTTGTCATATATATGTTCTTTTAAAGAACCAATTATGAATTGTTATATGATAACGTCCTTAGTATTAAATTGTGATAGAGAAACCATGATAGGCGATTATGGTTGATGAGATCTCTAATCACTTTAATAAGTTTGATACTTAAATGTCTCTAGGCTGATGTACTATTAAACAGGGCATTGATAGTATAAACAGACTAGCACGTATTAGATGTCTTTTGTCTTTAAGAGCATGGATAGATCTCGTCTATCGAAGTGTAGAGACACTTGGACTGTACGTGGACGTGTATTAGAGAATGCGTATGTTAGACTGACCCACTTACACGGATAAGTGTAACACTATGTGGCGGTTGTGTAATTATCCTTTAGACCGGAGTCTTCATGGCATCACGGTGTGGATTGTCATGCTTTGATACTATTGAGGTTTCCCCTAGCCACGGGGCGATCATGCGGTAGTGATTGGGTGTGATAGTGAAGCATGCGGAGTATACATGATTGGTCGTCTGGGAATCGCGTATCCTATGATTGGGATTGAATATCCGAAATGGCCTTCTTATAAGGAATGTCTTACTCTCGTGAATCTTTGCAAAGTGGGAGTAAACGAGTTACTTCGAGAGAGCATGATATCCAGATTATAAGATACGGTCGTTGATGTTTTGACACTCGACTAACGACCGTATGGATATTATTACAGCGATAGGATTGTAAGTTACACGGTAACTGTTTCACATGAAAGGTAGTAGTCATTGCATTTGACTCTTCCGATGATTGGGGGTCACGGTGTGTTGCTAGACGCTATCCCGTGATCGTTAGGTATGAAGGGCATTTTTGTAATTTGCACTTTGTGTCTACGGCCAACATATTCGGAAGCCTATCGGGTCACACATATAAGAACATCTAGCCGGATTAAAATATGGTTATAGATGATAACCAAATAAGGAAAGTTTATCTCGTACTATAAAGGTTATAGTGGTAAATTAATATGGTGGTATTTATTTATTATGAATAAATTAAATACAAGATATTAATAGTATTATATTAAATAAAGAATATTCGGAAGCCAATATTTGGCTATAGGTGGCGTACATTGAAGTGTATAAAATACACTTGGATTGTGCAATTTAATTAATGATATTACCATATATTAATATAAGATATTAACATATGAATATATATATGTTCACCACACGTGAATTGCATATAGGATATGCATGTTCACATTTGTGATAAATATATATGTGTAGATTTATATTTGTAATATATATATGTGGGTATATATATATACCCATGTGTAAATTGATTTATGGTAATAAGATAAATAGTCAATATAAGATATTGACAATATCTTGGAAATATTCAATATAAGATATTGACAATATCCTAGATTTATTTAATATAAGATATTATAATAAATGAGATAAATCAATCAATTACATTTTCCTTATTTTATTGGAAAAAAGTTTTCTTCTCCTCCACACCTTGATATGGCGCCATATACACTATAAATATAGTGTGGGTGTCAAGCTCTTTTGTACATCACAATTCCAAGAACTAATAGTTTTTGTGTAAAATAGAGAGAATCCTATAGAGAGTTGGAGAGAGGGGAAAAAGGCCGGTCTAGCAATCGGAGTTTTCCAATAGAAATCCATGATGGGATTCCGGCGGGCTGTTCGTGTGGACTAGCGGTAGAGGCCGAACACTTGGGCGGCTCTATGCAGAACTACTCTCCTTAGACGGTCAAAGCGTCGATCTTATAGATCAACCAAGGTAACCACCGTCTTTAGCTTATTTGTTTATTGCTTAAACGAAGTCGATCCTGGTTAAAAGGAAATAAAATATTAAATTCCGCTGCGTTCCCGCGTAGATTTCCTAACACATCGCCCCCTAAGGCCCAACGAACACTACGAGCTAGATGAAGGATGCCTTCATCATAGCCCGTTATGCTGGAGGCCTAGAGTATCCTCTTATACTCATCGGACTCTTTTAAGGCTTCCACTGCCTCTAACTTGGCTGCTTCCGCTCTAGCCTCAGCATCAGTTACCTTCTTCTCGAGAGCCTCCTTCTCCTTGGCCCATAGCTCATCGGCCCGTGCAGCACTCGCCTTTAGGTCTTCTATGGTTTTATTGAGCTCGGCGGCATCTTTTTCCTTAAGGGACTAAAGTTGGACCCACTCCAACTCTGCGGCTTCCATATCATCCTTCAGCTTCTTCTGTAAAGCCTTAAGGTTACTCTCAGCTGTCCCGGCCCAAAGATCGGTCTCACTCAAGGCTGTCTCTAGCTCTTTGACTTTTTTGGCAGCTCCTTCCATTTCATGATCAACTTCGGCATCTAAGAAATCAAAGGCATGTTGATAACACAAAGCATAAGTGTAAAGATATATGGAAGTGATAACTTACCTATGCAGTAAGCATGCCTATCTGGCCTGCATGATCCTCACGTCTCCTCATCAGGCCGTTCTTCGGATAAACCTGGTCCATCATTACCGTGCGGGCACCGATGCCCCTTCCAATCTCCCTGGCCACCTCATCAAGGATGTCTAGTCGTAGATGCTTCAATTGAGGAACTTTTGCAATAACATCAGTGAAGATGACTGTCTTTTTCTTTGTTTCAGGCCTCCTAAACTCTGGCAACAACCTGAGGGCCCGATTTGCGTTTGGCTGGCTCAAGAGACGACCTTGAAGCCATTCCACGACCGTAGGAATGGACTTTTCAATAGTCTTCTAATTCGTGGCTTGTTTAGCCATGTCCGCAGCGAGCTTGGACCTTTTCACGGCATTGTACTTTTAAAGGGCTATCTATAACTATGGGTTGCTTATCAAACATGGACTTTTGGACCACGACATCAGGCTTCATGCCCTCAGATTGTTTACCGCCACCAGTAGAAGGCACAACTTTGTCTTTACCCTATGGGTTTAGGGGTGCAGCAGCAATCAGGTTCGGTTCGTTTTGCCAGTAACAGCAAGCAGACCTGCTCTTGCGACCTCACCCTTCGTTCTCTTATCCATAACTTGGTTGCGAATATGGCGCACGTTCACCATATCTACAAGTAAAAGAGTTGTTAATACGCGGACAGATTAAATGAAACACGATGAGAAAATATTAAGATAGACTAGCAAAAATAAAGCTAAGTATATGCGAAAAGAAACAGTTACCCAGCTCATTACGTTTTGTGGGATCGCCCCCGCACACCATGCACTCAGAGGGGAAGCACAATTCATGATGACATTACCCATACCAGTCCGGATCACATGGTAGGGGATCAACAGTAATGAGTGCCACTCGTACTTGGGATTCCGGAATCCCAGCAAGTCGACCATAGGGCTCGGTCATGTCCAACCAAGGTGAAGGTCCATTTTTAGGAGAAAGGAGCCTCCGTGAACTCAAAGATTTCCTTTATACATTCGATGAGTTTCTCATCATCCTCCGACTCTGTAAAAGTGTTTATCTCTTCGGTCTCAGTGGAACCCAACTCAAAAATCTAAAGAGGCCATCCGAACCGTGACTCGACCTTCGTGTATCGAGTATTCCAAGCATTGACCTAGTCCGGAATGTCAAAGAAGGGTTGACATTTTCATGTGCATCTTCGGGGACCAAGCTGCCCATTGGCATTCAACCTGGACAAGCCAAAAAAATGCCTAAATAGCGACAAGGTAGGATCACTACCCAGCAACCGACACACTATAATGAAGTCCACTAACACCCTCGCTAGTCCAAGGGTAAGATCGCAAGGTAGGGTTTGAGTGATGGTTATGAACTTTACCAGAAAAGTGTCAAAGGGTGGTCGAAATCCAGCCACGAAGTGGAGATAATGCGAAAAGAGTAAATCCAACGGGGGTCGGCCGTAAAACCGTTTCTTTGCCTTGTCTTTCCTGAAGGATACAAAGCGATAGTCCGTAGAAATGTTGTAACTGGCCAGGGAGGGAGTGTAATCTTTAGCCGTCCAAACTTTTTCCACTGCTTCCCAACGTTGTTGTCGAACGCCTACTGGAGCTCGAGCTTAGAGAGCCCCTAACTGGCATATTGTTTCGTAGGCCGCAGATTCTTCTCCTTTGGCTGTTTCTTCTTCCTCGATTGGGCAGCATTCTCTCTCATGGTAGCCTCAGATTACAAGTCAAGATCTTGCCCTAAGGTCCCCGGAACTTCAACTTCAACCAATTCGGCCTCGAACTGCTCGACAAACTCATCCATCCCGTGGTCGCCAGAATCTACGTCATTTCCATAGCCTCACTGTCTTCGTCATCACTAAGGCTTCGCTCAGATGATATTCTAAAAAATCAAAAGGGTGAGACGGATTATCAAATCACCTAGACTCGGAAGTCGGGCCGTGACAAACGTGTCCACATGCCTCGACACCTCGCCCCTAAGTTTTCCTGCCAAAAACAATGTCTAAACACTAGATTCACACGAACAAATTTTAAGAGACAAGATATTGTCCTTATTTCCAGGAAAACGAGGCAAACGACGTGGAACGACACATATTTTCACAAAAGAAGCAACTATCCGAGGCCTAACCCAGAAAACAACATCATTCAAGGCAATAATACAGAGTAAAATGACAATACGAGTTCAAGCACTCCTAAATGACATGATTTATGGATCCATTACATGTTAAAGGACATATACTGATCAATAAATGTGAAAACTCGGAAAAATTAAGGCTTACTTGAAAATTTTGTGGTTTTTTCTAAAAAAATGACTTGAAGATTGGCCGGAAACTTAAAAAACTTGCCGGAAAATGCTTAATTTGACCGGAAACCGCTACGAACTCGCCGGAATCTTCTTGAAATAGCCGGAATCTTCAAGGCTTTCCGGAGATTTTTGTTAAGTATAAAGTCAGAAATGCCGAAGTGTGCGAATGTTTGAGGGGGTCCTCCTTATATGGACGAAGCAGGAAACCAAACTGTCACATCTCACATTCAAAATTAAAATCTGAGAACTGTTATATGGTATTCAAAGCGCTGCCAACCAATCAAAAGCCGTCACCCATCATACCAACCATCATGTCAGTTATGGAACCGAGGTTATGGGTCGAATAACTCCGATAATCAAACGTAGCTGACAGCTACTATAAGCCTGTCCGCTTAATAGCGCATCATTCATGTATGTCTGCTTCGTAGCGCAGCACTTCGCAGTGAGTCACTTTATGCCATAAAAGTTGCCAAAGTTTGTCTGCTCCATAGCACAACATCTTGCGGCATGTCTCTCACGCCATAGCCACTAGGCTAAGCCTGATACTATCAAAATCGGTGCCAAATTCCTCTCACGGAGGTCACCGGGCCGCAATATGTCAGCTCGCCAACAACTCTACTCCACGCCTTCCTTCTTTTGCAAATTGTTAAGGCACATAGTAGGGGACATTGATGTACCAAACCCGAATACGGTCTGATAAACTCATATGTAGACCCGAGTCAGTAGTCACACCTCAGCTCCGGACCTCCATCACCGCCAGTCTGCCTGGCTGTAAGACGAACAGCACTCAGCTAACATGCTCACGTACACTGATCAAGAATGGGGACCAAACACGTTTCTTTCATCCCGCTGTCCGATTAACCAGACCATGCCCGCAACTTTAGGCAAGCAGGATTCACACTTGACATTAGCAAAAGAAAGACTAACACGCGGTTAAGAGGATGGTGTCGCTACCAATGAGCTTATGGTCCGGTTCATTTATTTACTTATATACTCTTGATTGTGTTTAATTACGTCACATCATAGTTAATTATGTCTTGTCGCAATTAGCCTAATCATCATTAGCAATCCGCCTGTATATAGGGGCACCCATGGAACTCATAAATGATCCGAGAATGAATATGTGTAGAGCAACTCTGCCAATTGGTCGAGTAGTGTGTCCACATTCATCAGCATCGAGTCCGACAACTATATATTCATCCTGTTCATAACTTCCGCCACCTCCTACCGGAGAAATCATACATAAATAGCCAGATATCACCCTTAAAATCCAGTTAACGCAACCGTGATATTTCTGACAATATCAGTGCAGTTGAAGGTCGACATCGACATATTGTCGAAACAGGATTGGGATTACTAGCTCACTCTCAGTAATCTCCCAAATATTAGGAGAGGATGCTTTCACTACAACAATTTTTCTTAGAAACCGTATGCCATCACATGTACTAAACTACAAGTGCCCTTATAAGCTTGTTTATCATCGCCGCCCTGACTATGGTTTTCTTAAATTTTTTGGTTGTGTATGCTGGCCTTACTTGGAACCGTACAACAATACTAAAACTGTATTTTGGTCTAAATCATGTATTTTTTTTGTTCTAATGATGAACATGGTGGCTATATATGCATAAATCTTTCCTCGGGTCGTATATTTATTTCCCGGGAAATGTTATTTGACGAGAATAATTTTCCTTCTGCCTCTCCTGTAGACTCCCAGCCAAACTATACCCCTGTCAGTGTCCTTCTACCAACATTTTCTACTAACCCTTCCTAGGCCCAGCCCGCTGATTCCCCCAGCCCGTCCAGTCTAGCCCCGCCTTCTCCCTCTCCATCATCCGGCCCGGCTCCCCCTACCCCACCTGAACCGAGCCCGGCCCGTCCCCCATCTCCCAACCCAACTGCACCTTGATGACGGTCAAATTATACCCGTAAAAGTCATCAACGTTGACTTTAAATCGAGATTAATAATGTATATTTCATATTAAATCACTCGTTTATATTTATTATTTAATGTTAAGTGATTATTAATATGGTATTTGGTATTTAGCTATTTTTATTATTAAAAGACCGATTTATTGTGCGATAAATGCTGATTTTGCAGATCACGACAAATCGAGAGGATAAATGTCATTCAATCAGTAAATCTCGAGATAATAAGGAAGAAAATCGGAGCATTAATCAAGAGATAAATCAGAGGGATCAGATCATCACGGAAAGAATGCAGTGGGGAACAAGTCAGACAAAGAGACGCGTTTAACACGTGCAGAAAAAGGCTCGGTCGACTGAGCCCTATCATTCGGTCGACCGAGTATGTCGGCTCGGTCACTCACGGGATTTTCGCGTGTATATCTTATAGATCCTCCCTAGGTCGGTTACAACCTCTATATAAGCAGCAACTACGAAATTTGTACAGATATACCTTGAATCCCTTCATTCTTTCTTCAATCTTACAATTCATAATACAACTTTGATACAATGTAGAATAATTCGAGGGTTTCCAGCAATTTAAGGGCTGCAATATGTAAGCCTTTATTTTCTGTTTCTTTATTTTCAGTAATTAATTTCCCAATTATGCTTTATCGTTTGAATTAGTTAATCATAGCTAGATCATGTAGATCTAGGCTATGACGTTAGGGATGTGGCGACTCCTTGTCTATGGGGATCCCATAACCTACGTCATACACTTAGTATTTATTCATGAATCTACTTGATTTAATTAATGTGTATCTAAGTTAGTTTATATGAATGCTTTACGAATTACTGTTTAATCCGTTGTGTATGATGAAACGCTGAGAGATATATTCAGGGATGCAATCTGGGGGAAAGGACCATTCGGTCGACCGAGTGTCTGTATTCGGTCGACCGAGCCCCCTGTTCATCCGTTAGATAGCCATGTCTTTATGGTTAGGTTAACTTAATAGAATTTATTATCTCAGTAGGTATGGCTACGGCTACGTTGCTCGTCTGTTTTAATTAGCGTATGATTAGGAAATACCAATATAGGGCTCCTAGGTTGGCTCATGAATGATCTTCCGGGACTTTCAGCGAGATCTAGGTAGGTTTTGTATTTGGGAATTGAGCTCGCCTAGTTATACGTAAATCGTAGATTAACATGAGACCGTGCAGGTTAATGTTAATAGGACAGAGACTGATGCGATCGTTTAGGAAGTACGCCTAACCATAGGAATGTTGCCTAGACGAGGTGTACGGTTAATATCGGCATCCTTAGAGTCGTAAGCGTGTGAGTTATATGAGATGGAGGCACTAAAAGGCGAAGTCACGTAACAATATCACAGTGATTTAGTGACTTACCGGTGCTAAGTCAAGTTAAAGAGGATGACTCCCGTAGCCAATCTAAAATAGATACAAACGGATTGACAGTTAATAAGTTCAGTTTATTATATAAATTATCTAGGTCCAAACGATAATGACTATAATTGGGGAGGTTAATTACATTGTGTCGAGTCGTGTCTTTACTTTTCTTGTCTTATGTTGGTCGTAGACCGCCTCTATGTCCTTGACATGTTTAATTAATTGTTTGTATATAAGATGATCCACAATTGGTTCCCTGTGGGATCGACCTTGATTCACTATAGCTATACTACGATGGGCCTAGTCCTCTTGCTAGTATTGGTTTATGGTGGTCGAGTATTTTATTATAACCTGATCGACCCCGATCACACCTCAGCCCGATCCTGTTGATCCTGGTCCACAAGCCAACCAAATGACTACAGGTTCCAATAGTCACTCACTAAAACAGAAAACGCTTCCCGAAAATTTTTGTCTTCACCACCTCCGCATAATTAATATATTGAAACCTATCCCCTCGCTATTGAACCAAAAAATTACACCGAGGCATCCCATTTTCCAGAATAGCGTCTGGCCATACGTGATGAACTCACCACCCTTTTAAACATAAAACTTGGACGCTGGTTCCTCCCCTCCCCCTGCTAATATCAGGTGTTAATGGGTTTACCATATTAAACGTAAATATTGGGGGCCAATCAAGCAATACAAAGATCATCTTGAGGCAAAGGGATTACATTAGGCTTCAGGCGTAGACTTCCATGAAACATTTTGTCCTGTGGTTCAACCTGTTACTATTCACACTGTTTTATCACTTGCCTTGTAGTTTCACTGGCCCATTCGGCAACTTGATATACATAATACCTTTTAACATGGTTACTTGGATGATATTGTTTACTTGCAACAACCTCTTGGTTATGTTCACCCTGCTTTTCCGCATCATGTATGCAAGCTCAATCACAGATTTTATAGGCTAAAGCAAGCCCCTCGGGCATGGTCTTCTCGACTTACTGAGTTACTGGTCACTCTTTTTTTTGTCCCTACTCTGTGGACTCTTCTTTAAGTATTTATCATAGTCATGGCACATATATTTTCATGCTCATCTACGTGGACGACATTATTATTACATGATCTACTTCGCATGCACTTCAGTGGCTTCTTCCATCTCGATGTGCAACTTTCCCAGTCAAAGATCTGGGTGACCTCTCTTATTTTCTAGTCATTGAAGTCACTCATACTCCGGATGGCCTCCATCTCTCCCAAGCTAAATACACAGCTGATTTATTATCCAAGTCTGGCATGGAAGATTCCAAACCTTGTTCCACCTACATGGATGCTTCTCCTCCGCTATCCCTCTCTCAGGTCCAACCCTGAGAATCCCCATTTTTATCGTATGATTGTTGCTGGGCTCCAGTTCTTGTCTTACACACGGCCGGATGTTGCCTTTGCAGTCCACAAAGTGAGTAAATACATGCATTCCTTTATGGTTGACAACTGGCAGATTGTCAAAAGTATTTTACGGTATCTTAAGGGCACTTATATTGATGGACTATTTTTAACCCCTCGGTTAGGCACTCAGCTTCGTGCATTTTCTAACTCGGATTGGGCCTTTATCCTGATGATCGCCATTTTATTGGAGGCTATTGTATCTTCCTCGGTTCCAACCTTATCAGCTAGTCCTAAAAGCAACAACTTCATGTTGCCAAAAGTGCTACTGAGGTAGAGTATGTGGTTGTTTCTACCGCTTCCACTGAAGTCCAATGGCTCCTGTCCCTTCTTCACGAGCTTCCTATTTCTTTTGCTACTTCGCCCATCCTCTGGTGTGATAACGTTGACGTAGACATAATCATATTATATCAACTCAAGTCTAGCTTGCAACTCACGAGAATGCTTGTCCCTTTACGCCATTGATTATTTCAAATTTATTTCTTTTAAATTTATAGGTCAAGTCAACTGGGCAAGTTGGACCGAGAACCGAGTACTACTCTAAGGCTCGCGTATATCTTGATAATGTATTTATTATGCGAGGGTCGGGTAGACTATCAAGTAGAAACTTGCAATGGTGGGTTCCTAGCAAGAGACCATATCAAATCTAACACCGAACTTGCTACCCTTTTGCCAAAGAATTTATTCTTTTTCGGGCAGGTGGACACTCTAAAAAATCTGTCTAACCTCACGGTCGGTCCGCTCAATTCGATAAACTACCGAATCCGTAAATCCTTAGCCTTGTGAGATCCACAACTTGACCTAAATGACCATAGGTAGAACAAAACTCGAAAACTAAGTGTTAACTTTACTCAAAAAAAAATGTGTCATCTAGCTACACACAGACAAAAGTGAGTTATACGTGCTTAATGGGGCGGTTCATGAACAAAATATGCGGTAATACGCAACTACTTCAAAAGTTGACACGACTATCATATATTCATTATGAAACAAATGTGTAATTAATTAGATCCAGAATATCAAAGACTCATTCCTTTTACAATCTTTTCGAAAACGAATCAAAAGAAAAAGTGGTGAAAAATGCGTAAAAAAGAATCAAGACAAATGATTACTTAGCAAATTACAATGCCAAAAGCTAAGTGACGTGCCTACCCCCATTTAATCGAAACATTGTCCCAAATGATGAAAAGATTAATAACGAGAAAGGAACATAGCTTCAGTAATGTAATATCCCAATTTTTCAGAAAAAGGGCAGGCGTGCCTTTTTATAAAAAATGAAATATTATGTTTAATAATTCATGGATTAAAGTTGTTTTCTTTATAAAAGAAAATACTAATATTGGAAATTAATATTAAAGCAAATTAATGTTAGTTATGGATTTATTGGTAATTAAAGGAAATAAATAGCAATTATATTAGTGGGAGGTTTTTATAGTAAATAAAACTCCCTATTAATGGAGGTGTTATCAGTTTTCAGAAATCAAAAGGTGATACAACGTATGGAGACAACGCTCTTGAGAAAAAAATAAGAAGGCAAGGACAATCCTCAAAGGATCTCCTCGGCCGTTTATCAGATTTCGGAAAGGATTGAAGATTCGGAACCAGCGGGAAGAGAGAATCGTTTTGGTACAAAAAAAGTCAAAGCTTTGTTAAGGTTCGATTTGGCCCTAGTTATGGTTTTGATCAAGATTTTTTTACGTTTCAAGGCCCTTTTTGGTGTGATTCATTGTTCCTTTTGTTTAGAAGCTTTTGATCATCAATTAATCCAAGATTAATTGTGATCAATTAGGTTTTGGTTGGGGTTTGACGAAGTGCTGCAGTTTATTTCAAGTTGTGCTTTGATCAAGTAAGAGGCTCTTCATAATGTTTAATTAAGATTTTATGGTGTTAAGGTTGTGTTTTGGGTATGATTTGTTGTTAGAAATCATGCTAGTTGTTGTTGTTGTAATACGAGGTGCTATAGTATGTTTAAAGACTAATTTACCGTTGTTATTCTATGTTAATTGATGTTGATCATGATGGGAAAGGGTTGGAAATCGTTTAAGAGTAGAAAAGCATGTTTTAGGGCTATTTCCGAGCAATGCGTGCGCATTGCCCGAACAGTAGCATCCTGAATCTGTCAGAACGTCGAATGCGTGCGCATTGCCCCTGACAGATGTTGAATGCCTGTGCAATGTGCTGAATGCCTTCATATTGAGCTAAATTCCTGCGCATTTTGTTTTTGTAAAATGTTGTGTTTTAAGCCCCGAGACTAGTTTTAAATGTGGCTTCTTGATTTAATAACATTAAATGAACATGAAGAAGCCATGATTAAGCTTCTGATGCATTTAGTTCCGGCACCGGATGAATGCTTCCAAAGATTTGAAGTCTGGGACCGTCGGAATAGTATGATTGGCTTGTGCTTTGATGAATTAGCACCCACCAATGTCCGTGTATGTGTTAGGCCTTGTCCGTGTCTAGTGGTCTAGGTGGGAGAATAAGAGTTGTGAGGGAGCTTTCTTGAAAATACTTAGCTGGCCAGATAATAATCTAATAAGAAACGTACCTGTGTAGTTAAAAGGCTAAACAACATGTCATTCTTGGAAAGGCAAAAGGTCATATTGTGATGTGTGGGCTATTCGGATAAAGCAAGTAACTCTGCTGGCCTTTGAAATGCACCAGGAGTGGAGGGAACTCATGAATGAATAACTTTACTGGCCTCGAAGGGGCACTAGGAGTAGAGGGACTTCACCGGACGTGTATACTATCGGAGTCTACCTTAATAGACTTCCATGGCTATCGGTGTGATCCACTGATAGGTTGCAAACGATACCTCATGGTGGGTAGCATCATGCGTAGTGCCCTTGAATTTGGTTGTAACAAAGATAAGCTAAGTTAAGCTAGAAACCAATAGTCACAACATGATGATGAGCATGAAGTGAATCTTAGAGTTTGAGTCGGTCTCACAAAGATATCTTAATAATAATATGAGTTTAAGACTTAATTATACATTAGCTTCTTCCTCTTGCTAAGTACTTTGTACTTACCTCAATTACATGTTTGATTTGTATGCTTTTGGGGTGAGAAGACAAACATGTTGATCTTGAGCTCTATGAGGAATTTGATAATGATACGTGAGGATGACGCCTTGTTGATGCTTGGATGATGTTTCAGTTTCTTTTATTTCTATGTTGTAATTTCTTTACAATACCATGTTGTACGTTTTTTTTCAAGTTTGTAAGACAAGTGATATTCTTTTCTTTTAGACATCGTACGTTATAACCTTTGGACCCTTCGTTGTTGTAAGTTACATTTCTATCTTTAGTATGTTTGGAGTTTCTATTCTTAGTAGCATTTATGATGTTTTTCTGAGTCTTTTTAGCTTCCGTTTGCTAAACTCGATACGACAAAGTGGAGGCTTAAGTATAATATTGAATTAATTTAATATTATATTTGCCGAACATTTTTTTTCCAGACAAGGACTTGGTATCCGGGAATAGGGCGTTACAGGTAAGCTTAGAGCGGCATAGTATGGATCGTTGAATATGTGTAAATGGGCTGGAAAATTGAATCCGTCAAAATCTGCAATGAATCTTATACAAAACAGAACAAGATACTCGGGGTGACACTAACCGGTATAATAAATATGGCGGAAATAAAAGAGAAATGAAATAAATCTTAAATAAACTAAGCTGACAAAATCATTATATTAATAATAGCCAATCCGTACAGAGCAAAACCAGAGTCGGAAATAAGAAAAAAAAATAGAAAAGGAAAACAATGAAAAAGAAAAAAAACTAGTCATCGGAATCATAAAAGTAATATTCCTCCTCGGGATCAGCCGGATGCTCAAAACCAAGAAGTGGTTCAGAACTGGAAAGGACAGCGGCGGAGGAATAAGCGGCTCGATGTGGGGCAGCTTTGGGTGGAATGGCGTATGGTGGAATGCCGAGATACTGCATCATATAATACATCTTCCTGTGCAGGGCAGCAATCTCTCAGGCATTATACTCATTGATCTCTCTCTGAGATCTAGCTCCACCTAGTATAGGAGTACCCTCGCACCTCTCCACCTGATGTACTAGTCGGTAGTCTTGGGTGACCGAGATCGAGCTTAGAATGTGTTTGGGCTCCTCTCAAACAACAACAACCAAAACAGGGACGCCGTCCTCTACAGAAAAATCGTCAATCATGTGGTCGTACGGCAGCAGCTCTAGCTCAGAGTTTGTGGCAATAAACCGAATACGGTTATGCATAAGCAAACCGACATTCGCCAGTTACTCCTGCTCTAGGTAGAACATCAAATCAGCTCGCTTCGACATAACAGAAGCATGATGATCAGTTGGAAAAAGATGTGAGCAGACAAAATGATAAACCATTTTCCTGTTCTATGACAGGTTATTCTCCAGAAAGATGGCCAGGGTCTTGAAAGAGGTTCTTTGCTAAACTACCCTAAAACAGTCAGCAATCATCTGCATCCGCTCCATGTCATGGATGTAAGCAGATGATGTATACTCACCTGGACCCATAGGTGCATTACGAACGCCCAAATATCCATTGATGCACTCAATGGCATAGTCAACTCATGTTGGTCCCTTGTAAAGCTTTGGAAAAGTTTAGTGGGGGGTGAATAAACTTGTCACTTGAAAACTTCTTCCCTTAAGTTAACTGGTACTGAAAAAGTTACGGAATTAAGGGAACTGAGAGGAAGTCTACTGACTTTCTCTACAACTGAGTTAAATGCAACGGAATATATGAATTAAAGACTTTTAATGTTCATAGTATTAATTGTCATGTTTCTTTGAAACATGCTATGTAAGAGCTCAGTTTTGATTAGTGTAAGCTGAGTTTGTGCAATGCTAAATAGTGCAAAAAATCACAAGCACAAATATAAAATACTTTAGGTATATGCGTAATGAAATAACATAATGTTTAGAGGTTCCAGGTGGTGTAATCATTTCAGTCCTATCTTCTCGTATGATGTTGTAGGAAATTCACTAAGTTCTTGAGTTAACGTTACAAGACACAAAGTAAATAATGATTGTCCTTCACTATTCCCTAACTTCACAATCTTCGAGCCTTAGTCCATAACAGGTAGAATTGCTGTATCACTAAGTTTGCCCTACTTGTCCTTGAAGGGTATGATTGCCTCTTCACCATCTTCACCAAAAACACAGTCTTCCTGACTGCACTTCAAATTTCCTTCACACCACCTTGGTGTTTCTGATCGAGTGTAAGTCACTAACGTCGATATCACTAGCAAGAGTACTAGGTACATCACAGTTTAGTAAATGTGAGTCAAGGTCGATCCCACAGAGACAATGCAACTCATAAGTATAAACGATTCTAACCTAATTAAGTAGAAACATAAAGGCGGTCATTGACCAACAATAACATAAAGGAAAACAAACATGGTATACCTCTCCTCACCGATCTACTAACTTGGATTAGTTAATCGTTATGTTTACTTCCCCATATAATTTCCTTAGATTAATCATGAGCGTTTGATGATTATTATCATGTTTATCAACTACGGGTGCAATTCCTACTTCTATCTACTCCGACAATGGTAGTAGACAATCTATACGCAAGCTACCTTTCTTAATTGGTCCGTAATAGCACATACGCATAAAGAACTAGAATTGCCGATATTGAGCTTTACCTCATACCGCTAACCCGCCTAGACAGTTGTCGACACTGACCAGCACGTTCTTAGGGTCCATCAAGACTATGTCCTAATTAACACTTCACTTGCGATCCTTCATGTTAATTTACGAATTACGAATACTAGATTGGCAAGACCTATTACTCGTTTTAATTATTACTGCCGATCAACGTAGCTGTTGTGAATCCCAGTTTCGGTTTTCTAAAATATGCCTCAATAAACCAGTATAGACCGCCGGGTTACCGGGGGCGGCTTTTCCTAATTTCTGGATCTACATTGCTCAATACGATTAAAATAAGTAAACTATGGGGTTGTTAAACATGCAGATTAACTAAAACACATAAATACGAACAGATCTACCATATTGAAGACAATAAAGGAACGTTCAAAGCTTCATACCTTCAACAATAGAGATCTAGCTCGATCTACTCAAGCTAGAGATGATGGAAGAAGGGAGGAAACCAAAAGAAACACTCCAAAGCTCAAGAAAACTTTATTTCATCAAAATATATAATGTATTTGTAATACTAATGAATCATATATGAGTTCTATGTAAGCTTTCAGTATATGCGGCTTTATATAGATACAATAGCCCACTTAAGACTCTCTAAAACCCTAACCGACTTAGACAATACGGCAGAATGAATTTCGTGTTGAATAAGTCACCAGTTTACCGGGCCTAACCCTCGGGTTACCGGGCATTCTATTCTTCTTTTTCTTCCGCAGGCTTCTTCTTGGACTTCAATCACTCAGCCCAATGCATTCCTTCTGGTCCATATCCGTTCTCCAATGCTCCAGTTTTGGTACATTCTATAAAACACGCAAAACAAGACAAAACAGTACCAAAACATCGGGAAAGTAGCATGAATGCAGAATCATGATCCCGGAAACACTCACATAGCATTTAACACATATTCCAAGAAATAACGAGCCTGTCTATCCTCTCTTGAGCAGAATTCTGGGTGAATATAGGTATAATTATTGGTACCATTTAGAGAGTTATCAGTTTCACAGTCTAAACCTTTGATTAAATCAAAGTTGAGACTTGAATCAAGTAAGAGATTAAACTTGTGTGTGAGCTTCTTCTTCTTGATGTATATGCTCAGTACAATGAACTATGTTTCGTCAAGTAATAATCTTTGAATGTTTCTTGAGTGTCCTAGAATTTGTGAAGTTCTCTTGATCTTGCAATACAAACTTAGCAGGAGTTCTTAACAAATTTATTCCCCCTTATTCTTAATATTTTTAAAATGTTTGTTTAATAAAATTTGTCAACTCCGCACTTCTTCTTGAGTGATAAGTGTTCTATTTATTGTGTTTTTCCAACGTTTAAATTAGAATATTCAGAGCCATTTGTGGTCCTGCTTAGTACATGTCAGATGTTAGTGTCCTTTCTGACAATGACAGATCTTCAGCCAATCAGATAGCTTGATCTCCAATGTTTTGATTTTCATTGTAGAACTGATTACCTGACTTGCTCTAGTTGAAACCGAGTTTCTTGATTTTTCAGTTTCTAACTGACTTAGAGCATTAACTCAGTTTCTACTCCTCATTAAAATTGAGTAATGCTAGTTTATCAAATGATCCTTCATTTGTGAGATCAGAGTACACCATATTCATATCAATTAACTAAGTTTACATTGTGCTTATGAACTTAGACCTTCAATACAAGATCTATAAGGTCAGTTCAGGCCATTGCACATTTACCTAATTTTTAAATTTACAGTCTCGGCTTTTAGTCTTCATAAACTATGTTTGAACCCTCATTTCTTCAGTCTTCAAAACTGAGTTTGGTCCCTCAGTTCTTCATAACTGAGTTTGTCCCCTCAGCCTTGAATCTACAGTTTTGTACATAGTCAATTTAGTTTGTTCCCTCAGTGAACCATTATTGATTTAATTTTAGCTTCAGTCCTAGACTCCACTAGAACCTATCTCTTACAGTGCTTGTCTGATATATCCTACACAATAATCAGACTCTAGTAAGTCCTAGAAATTCAATTTTCTAGACAGTTTTTTGTTTTATACTATAACAGCTAGTTATGACACTTCATCAATAGGGTTTAACATACAAACAGTAAACAGATGAATCATCAACAAAACTTATTTTTATTTCTAACAACTTCCCCTTTTTGATGATGTCAATACCCTCCTTAAAATCAATGCAAAAAGATAAAGATAAAAAATAAATAACAAAAAAGCTGAACTTATTTTCATTTATTTCAATGTTTTGGAATATATTGGATATTAAAATACAACATTGAAAAATAAATATTTGAAACTAAGTCCTTTCAGTTTTCTCTTCAACTATATTCAAAATTTGTCTGTCAAAGGTTTCAGTTGTTTCTCTCATTGGCTCATATACTGGTACAAAATCTAAGTTGTTGATATTTCTCCAGATTTGCAATGAAGTAGTCATGGGTGTATTTCTGAAGAACTTGTTCTTGTTTTCATCCAATGTTGTCAAAATCTTTTCAAGTAGTCCAGATTCTCACCTTCAGTTTTTAGAATTTCACTTGTAGTGTTCCTCATAAGATCAATTTTGTTTGGAATATCGTAAGTTCCCTGAACTAACTTCTCTTCATTTTTCTTTTCAAATTGCTCTTTCTTCTCAATAGTCTGACTAACATTCCCTTTAGGAGGTACATGATGTGATCCATTCCGGGAATTTGAAGACTCGAATAAGACCCTCATTTATGCTATTGGCTTGAAGAGCAGAGCTCGTGATTGGACCTGATTTATATTATTTTACATTATTCAGCATGAGTCTATTTAATAAGGGTTTGATGGGCTTCTGAAAACAATAAGGACCATCTGTATTGGCGCAACATTTGCCTAGATTTTTAGGGTTTTTTTACTAGTACTAGTTTTCTTTTCCCACATTGTTTAGAAGGTGTCTAGGTTTATATTTTGAAGCCTATATAAATGCATGCTAGCTACAATTTCTTACATAACAATTATGAACAATATTATTATTATTCGAGAGATATTTTCTTGGTTAAGTCTTTTCGGCTCAATTATATCACTTGTGAGTGAGCGTTGTCTTCGTCTTAGAGAACAACCCCTTGTAGAACGAATCAACGTTTTTGAGCGAAACGTTGTAGTATTCTTGGCCTAGATCATAGACTGGATTTTCTAGGGTTATGTTTTAAGCTCATCATTGATCCTTTAGGAGGTTCCTAGGCACGTCCGATTGTGTTTCCTACCCGGATTCACATCAATTGATAGTTGAGCTCACCAACTTGGGTATCAATATTCTGTTTGTTTCTTTTATTTGTTTGTTTCGATTATAATTATAAAAAAAATTTATTTCCTGCCACTTCTTTTCTTATTTTCCTTCCTGCGTATTCTAATCCCAAAAAAAAAAAAAAAAACAAAAACAAAACAAAACAAAAACAAACAAATGGATTCCCAGCTTGTTATTCTTTGTCTTCCTGCGTATTGTTCATCATTCAAAAAAAAAAAAAATATATATATATTCCAACTTTCAATCGTCCGTTGCAAGTCCGTTGCAATCGGTCTATTGTTAATTGATCCTTTTTTTGCTTTTTGCTTGCTAACTCTCCGTTTCAATGCCATAAAAAAAAAAGGCTTCTTCTCAAAAAACAAAAAAAAAAAAAAAAGGCTTGACCTCAATTGTTTTAATTTATTTGCTTTATTCTAGTTGCCTGTTCGGCCTCTTACAAAAAAAATTCACACCCCTTAAAAAAAAGAACAAAATTATCAAAAAATCGGGTAAAAGGAAACTGTAATTTAATAAGGACAAAAGTAATAATTATGAAGTAAAAAATGTGGAATAGAGTAAATATGAAGTAACAATTGTGAAACGCAAATTAACATTAACACGTGAATTAACAATTTTAAAGTAACAATTGTGATTTTTGTCATTTACAATCACGAAAATGTTACTTTTGTCCTTCCAGACCCATTTATTAATTTTTTTGTCCTTGTGGCCTCTTCTCCCGAAAAAAAAACCCTTAGTTAAATACGATATTTTCACACCCTCGGTGTGAAAATTTTGACAACTGTGAAATTTTGTTGTCAACCCATAGTGTTGCTCGTTATTCTGATTGGTCTGCCAAGGGTATTCCTACGACTTCGAACGAGGGTGAGCGTAAACACGAGTGACCTTTGAGAGATATGTCTTGCTTTGAATATTATGAGAGACGGGTTCGTCGGGAGGAGCGGAGGCGTCAAAATGAGTTAGCAGATCGAAATGAGAAATTGATAGAAGGGATGCAGAGGATTGTTGAGAAGGTGAATCAAGCAAATAACGTTCGGATGCAAGAGTCACAGGATAGATGGAAGAAGGAAAATGAATGCAGGAGGCCAGAGTTGCGGGATAGATGGAAAGGAAGATGAACTGTTATGGGTGGATGAGGCCAAATGGTTGGCTGAAATTAAAAAAGAAAATGGCTGGGTTAAAGATAAAAACGAAGAGATTGTTAGAATTAGAGAGGAGGAGTTTGAAAAGGCGGATATTGAGAGTGTTGTGGAGATGGAGGATGACAATAGTCATATATTTGTTCATGAGAAAGTGGAGGTGGAAGAACCTGAATTTGTGGATGAGGCAGTAGAGATGTCGGAGGAATCAATTGTGGTGGAAGCACTCAAATAGTCAATTCTAGTTGAGGAAATTGAAGATCCTATGTTACTAAATTCTTGTTCCAGCATTGTTGAATCTTCTTTGCAGGTACTTGATAATCTTCCACATGAGGAGGCCACTAGGATGTTGGATACATCTAATGCAGCCCCTATATTGCATTTGGATGACCTATACCCGGTTGCTAGTGGCGGTAAACCGACGCACTTCTTTATTGATCCTTTTGATGCGCGTGTTGCTGAGGGTCCTACATTTCATTGCTATGCATATATCTCTACCACTCCGAGCTTCATCGACATTTATGTCAAGCTGAATGACAGTCCTTATGATGCATTGGTGAAACATTAGTCGTTATTTCAACGTACCCTTGATTTGAAGTCGTATATCCCCATTGTATTTGATCCAGGTATATCATTGAAGATTTTTGTGGCCTGTTCAAGATTGGTGTGTGTTGCCGCTCAATTTTATGACGTCCTATTGATTTGAGGATGAATCCTTTCAAACCAGGAGGGAATGATGTGATCTATCACGAGAACTTGAAGACTCAATTAATGCGGCCAGGAGACAATGAAGACCCTCATTTATGCTACTGGGCTTGAAGAGCAAATCTCGTTATTGGACCTGATTTATATTATTTTACATTATTCTACATTAATCTATTTATTAAGGGTTTGATGGGCTTCTGAGACTAATAAGGCCCATCAGTATTGGCGCAACATTTGCCTAGATTTTTAGGTTTTTTTTACTAGTACTAGTTTTCTTTTCCCACATTGTTTAGGAGATGTCTAGCTTTATATTTTGTAGCCAATAAAAAGGCATGCTAGCTACAATTTTATATTGAACAATTATGAACAATATTATTATTATTTGAGAGATATTATCTTGGTTAAGTCTTTTCGGCTTAATTTTATCACTTGTGAGTGAGCGTTCTTTTCGTCGTAGAGAACCACCCCTTAAAGAACGAATCAACGTTTTTTTAGCGAAACGTTGTAATATGCGCTAGATCGTAGACTGGATTTTCTAGGGCTAGGTTTCAAGCTCGTCATTGATCCATTAGGAGGTTCTTGGGCACGTTCCGATCGTGTTTCCAAACCGGAATCACATCAGTACAGTTTCATTTTCCTTGTTCTCAATTTATGTATTAGCTGTCTTCATCTCAGCTGGTACTTTCTTTTCTTCGGTTTCATTATGAATCTCTTTAACTTGATCAACTGCATCCTTGGCAACATCCAGAACTCCTCCATCAGTAGGAAAAACATTTCATTTTAGTTCTGGTTCTTCTTCGGGTTGAGATTCAGATTTTTATTCTTAATCTGATGCAGCGGATCGATCGGTCTCTTTAGAACTTCATTCCTTTCCTGATTCATTTTCCTTTTCTTTAGCTTTTTCTTGCAGAGATGCAAGAATTCCTGTCTGCAGGACTAGGTATGCCTATGAATCATCATCATCATCTTCATCTTTCTTCTTTGAATCTTGGGAACCTCAACATATCAGCTTCTTCCAATATCTGGCTCGAATGGCTGCATGGCCATTGCTTATGAAGCTTGAAGTGTCAAACAACTGCGATAGATGGGTGATATCAAACAATCCGAATACCCATGATTCATCTATTATCATCTGTACTCTTTTTTCTTCTTGATTTCTGATGAAACTGAACTTTCAATGGGTGTAGTTGTCATATCTTTGACATTCAGCTTTGATCCTCTGATCAATCTCAGTATCAGAACCATTTTCAATTCCTTTTGTTTCAGTTGTTTTGGCGGCAATACCTTCTGGTAAGATTTCTTTAGGAGCTTCAATTTGAGTTTCAGAAACAATTATAGTTATATCCATCTTGTCAGTTGTAGCAGCAATTGTCTTAACATTCTCAGTAGGATCAGGAACCTTTTCTTCTTCTGTCTTCTCTTCATCAGGCTATTTTTCTATTTCTTTTTCAACTACTTCCGGTGGTTGTCCTATATCATAAACATTTTTCTCTTGATTAACTTCCTCTGTCTTATCATCCAGAGTGATAACTGGTTGAGCTGACTTTTCAGTTTCTTCATGTTTCTCAGACTGAGAATTTTCAGCTTTCTTCAAGGTTTCTTCCTTGGCTATTCTTGATGCCGACTTTTGAGGTGTAGATTGTGCTTTCGTTATCAAAGTCAACATACCGGAAATCTTTGGTGGGATATCATCCTTATCTTCAATGATGCCTTCAATTTTTGTTATTCGCAAAGCTGATTTCTCCAGAATGTCCGTTTTTGGCTTGGTGGGAGTTTTTTCATTTGTTTTCTGCTTCTTGAGTGTTTGACTCCCTATTTCAGAGGGAGTAGGTTTAACTGGTGATGAATCTTTCCTTTTTTTTGAGTTCCTTATGAGTTGCTCTTCAGGAATCTCTTCTTCCTCAATCTTGGTTACATCAGGTATTTCTAGTTTCCTTCTTCTTTCCTTCAGTATCAATTTCTTCACGTGAAAGAATTTTCTTGGTAAATTTCCTCTTTTTCTTACTGGGTCCTGATATGAATGAATAGTGCATCACCTATGAGTCTCCGGAGAAAGCCTATTGATATGCCTAAATAGTGCCATCACCTATGAGTCCCTGGATAAAGCCTCTCTAGCCACCAGGTTGGAAAATGAGGCCCGCAGCCATAGCGTCCGCGACGACATTCAAGTTGGGGTCGCTGAACTCAGGTCCCCATTAAGAGCCTTCAAACCTATAAGGTCACTAGAAGCTCAGGGGGCGATCTGCGATCCTTAAATAGGTCCATCAGAGACCGCACGAGCCCTTGGGGGAATAAGTGATGAGGCGACCTAGAGACAGGATAGAGAGTATGCGACGCCGTAGTTGGTGACCTTTTCACCCACGTAATTGTGCGCCGTGATGATATGATATTAATTTCATCTCTAGCTTACACACTAGTTCCCCTCCTTTCTATAAAAGAAGGCCTTGTGTAATAGAAAAGACATGGGCAAGTAATAAAGAGAACAAAACTCTGTCAAAATATCTACTCTCAACTATACATTATCGCCACCATTTCACCGCCGTACACCACCGTCTATCATCACTCAAATTCATTACATAAACCAGATATCCACCACATAAACCACCGCTAAAAAACCGAGATAATTTCGTGAATTATCAGTTGGCTCCATTACTAGGAAAGTCATCAAGCTTTTTGGTCATTCAGGCGCAAAGATCGCCCAGAAAACTCACTCAAGGAGGAGTTGAAGATCTTCATCGTCTTCATCGCCTTTTCAAGCTCAACGCAAGTTGTTCTTGCTCAAAAGAGAGTCTCAGAATCAACATCATCAAAAAGGATAGACTAAAAAGAGGTAACATTAACAAATCTTGAATGAAACTCACGAGTTAGCATTTGATAAATCACCTCTCTCATAGTGTTCCTCGCTCAAGTTCTTGTTGTAGTCAAGTTCTTGCAGTCTTGGAAGCTATATGCTTGTGTTTTTGTGATTAGAAGGCCTGAGATATACCGAGCTTGCGTTTGAGAAATCGCGTCTCTCGGTACCTTTAAGGTTGAACATCATCATCTAACCAGAATATGGCCAAAAACATCACTTTGAGTTCTTATTTCCTTGAAACCGCATTGTGAAAAAAAGCAGACGTTGTTTTCTTGATAGTACATCTATTTTTGAGATAAAAATCATACAAATTTCTGGGGTTTTTGCGCATGAATCATCACCTTCTTCCCTTGAAATTCATATTTCGGACCACTACCTCATCTGAGCTGTCACCATCCAAAATATCTTTTTCCAACTGCCTGAAAGTCGAAGTAGTACAAAGTAGTTGAGGGTGTCGGAAAAGTTCAGGCTGTCAGAGAGTCGGTGGCGACCAGAATAACAACCTTATCTCTAAACAAAACCAGTTCGCATTAAAAGGCGATGGCAGGTAGCAAAAATTCATAATTGGTCCCGCACACCCCAGCAAAGCGGACTACGCAGAATCATCCTCGCGCCGAGGGTGGTGGAGAAACAATGTATAAACCCACCGCAAATTGGGACCGATCCCATCAAGAGGATTTAGCCACCAACGACGCCAGAAATGTCTTGAACTAGAGGACCAAATCCAAAGAGACCGCCGCGGCTCTAGAAATGGGTCGCAAAGAAAAAACGGTAGTTGGGGAGAAAAGACCGCCGCGTGGTCAAAAGATGATACCAGAAAGGATACCCAGATTCCTAGAGGATCCCAAGGTCACGGAAATGAGGGAGTATGCCAAGTTTGAGGAGAACATGTATATGACCAACTCTCGACTGGTAGCACTAGGCCGGGAACCCTTACCGGTCTGTGAAGCGAACCCATCAAGAAGTGAGATCAACCCAAGGGCGCTAGACAGGAGTCAGCAATATCAGCCTAAAAGAATTGAAATCGAGGAGAGTGTTCATTCGTCAGGATGATAGGGCCGCCGAAAGGAGCATGAGGTCATTTAGACTTCAGCCCGATACGACCACGAAAAAGAACCAGAAAAAAGCGAAGGAAAGAGGTCCTCTTTGAAAAGGCTGGGCAAAAAAGAGAGAGGTTCGGTGTTAATCCGTCTGGGCCCCCAGAAAGAGATGTACGCCCAGTCAAGAGGGAAGGAATGGAAAAGATGCTTATTTGATCATAAGAGAAAAATCAAGCCCAACAAGAGGAATCGCAAAACCATGTGGACTCGGGACGCAGGCCGGAACGAGCAATTGAACCATCTCTGCCCAGGCGAGGACTTGATCCCGTCATGGCTGAACAAATGAAGATAATGAAAAAGGAAATTGCAGAGCTGAAAAAGTCGAGGCACGCTGAAAAAGCCGCCCCAATCTCTGGAATCAATGTACTCGCCAAGAGAATCACCGAAACCTTGCCAACGAAAAAGGAAAAGGTTAGATACCCCAATTACAATTACTACAATGGGAACACTTGTCCCTATGATTGGCTCAAAGCATTTTTAGGTCGCAACACTTTAGCGACCCAAAACAGATCAGCCTGGTGCATTGCCCTTGTAGGCAGCATGCAAGATAGAGCCGCATCCTGGGTTCACGGTATTCCCCGGGGTTCGGTCGAAAGCTGGAAGGATTTTTCAGAAAAGTTTGTGAAAGAGTTTGAGTCGGCAAGCAGACTGAAGAAAACCATTATGGATATTTATGAGGTTCGCATGGGAGAAAACGAATCCGGAAGAGGTTATTTTGAGCGGTTCATCAAGGTCTACGATCAAACTAGAAATATCCCTGACGACTCCATCATCACCTGCTTTCTAACAGGAATAACCAAAGGTCCAATGAAAACAGAATTCACCCTTCGGCTACCTAAGCATTGCCTAAGAGAGATGTTGGAAAGAGCAAGAATGATCGGGCTAAGTGAGGCGCCGTCTCCCTCTGGGAAAGGAAAATCAAAACTAGAGCACCACTCACAAAAATAAGATCGCAGGGAAGATCGCAAAAAGGATCGCAGTAGGGATGCTAACCAAGACCGCGAGGTAAAGAAACCATTCAAGTTCACTTAAAGCGACTGATAACGGTCATTTTGTGCCCGTTATTCTATGACCTTTATCCCCGATTCTAGTTTAAAGGAGCTATAATAGAGTAATAATAAGTCGTAATACGCTTAATTTGCATATGACGAGAGTTACGATTCATTATTATGTATTAAGAGGTTTTATTATATTATTTGATGTTACAGACTGTATTTCATGTGATATTTGTAGTAACCCATTGTGGAGCACAAGGATGGACTTCGGAGAAGCTTTAATAGATCGCAGGCAAATTCAGAAAGCCCAAGACGGAAAAAGAAGAAAGCCCAGAAGCACATAAGGCTCGGTCGACCGAGCCTATGCATTCGGTCGACCGAGTGGGCCTATAATCCGGAAGAAGTTCGCACATTATTTGAGTCGGTTAGGGTTCGAGTGTCGGCATTTTAAGTCGGTTCTCTATGACGGCTGAGGCTCTATATAAACACAAGTCCTTTGTATTTTTTATTATGCATTCACCACTATTCATTCATAAGAACATATAAGCAAATAAGGCTTGTGGAGGAGCTAAGGGTGCAAACATGTAAGCCCTAGTTCTTCATCTTGTTTTCTTTTAAGTAATCAATTTCCCAATTATGCTTTGATTGTTTGAGTAGTTATGCATATCTAGATGATGTAGATCTAGGATATGGCGTTAGGGAGGTGGTGGTACCTTGTCTATGAGGATCCCATACCATACGTCCTCTACCTAATATATTTACGGATGAATCTGTGTGTTTGATTTACGTGTGTTTAGATTAGTTTATATGATGTCCTGATGATTCGCTGTATAATCCGATTCGTATATGAAACGCTGAGAAATATGTTCGGGGATGTAAACCTGGAGGAGTAGACTCTTGGGTGACCGAGAGGTGTCACTCGGTCGACCGAGAGCACCTATTCGGTCAACCGAGAGCTGTCAAATCCGTTTCATCCGTTAATCAGCCATGTCTTTATGATTAGGTTAGCTTAATTGAATCTGTTATCTCAGTAGGTATGGCTATGGCTACGTCACTCGCTTAATTTAATTAAAATGTGTGAAAAGGAAATACCGATATAAAACTCTTAGGTAGGCTTAGGAATTGATCTTCGAGCGTTCAGCGTTATCTAGGTAGGTTTATATTAGGGAATTGTGCGCACCTGGTTACACGTAGATCGTAAACTAGCATGAGACTATAACTTGGTAATTGTTAGTTGGACGAGGGTTTGAGTGATCGTCTAGGAAGTACGCCTAACCAAAGGAATGTTTCCTGGACGAGGTGTACGGTTAATATCGGCATCCTTAGAGTAGTAAGCGTGTGAGTTATATGAGATGGAGGCACCAAAAGGCGAAGTCACGTAACAATACCACAGTGATATAGTGACCTATCGGTGCTACATCAAGCTTAGAGGATGACTCCGTAGCCAATATAAAAAGATATGAACGGATTAGTAGTTGATGAGTTTTGTTGTCATATAAATTGTCTAGATCCAAATGATCACGGTTATAATTGGGCGATTGATTACGTTATGTGTTTACATGTTGTTTATATGTTTGAGTGTGTCTTTCTTTTCTCGTACTTTATGTTGGTCATAGACCGTGTTTGTCAAACGAAATAAATAGGTTGACTATTTAAGTTAGGATCCACAAATTGATTCTCTGTGGGATCGACCTCGACTCTATCTAGCTATACTGCGATTGAACCTAGTTCACTTGCTAGTGGTTATTTAGGCATCGAGTTAGTAATTTAACTTGACCTCAATCAAGTTTTTGGCGCCGTTGCCGGGGAATCAATGGTCCAACCGCTTAAATGATCAACTTAATTATTTCGTCTTTCTGTTTTCTATTACGGTGAGTAATAAAAAAAAATAAAAAAAAATAAAAAAAAAATTTGTATATTCGGTCGACCGAACTATGGTACTCGGTCGACCGAGCCCTTTAAATGTTTTATCCGATAGTTGTTTTCCCCTGTGATTACATTAGTAGGTTATAAGCCTAGCAGCAGTATGAGTAATCATACTGCCTGTTAGTTCAATAACCGTTTGTTGTTTTTCGTATGATGCAGTAATCGGAGGGAATCACTAAAGCGAACTATTCAGCAAAATGTCATCACATCAGTCTTCCGAGGTTCAAGGGGAGGAAGTCATGGTGTTGAGAACCAAAACCACACCTAGAAAGCCGTTGACACCTAAACTCAAGGAAAGAATAGCAAAGATGAAGGCAAGAATTCACGAAGCCAAGAGGTCAAAAGAGTCTAAAGATGCTTACATATACAGAGGTATGTCCAAGTTAAACCACGAAGAGATTTCTTCAGATTCGGACTCAGGATATGACTACATGCATCATATGTCAGATATAGAATCGATTACGAGGATAGCGTAAACATAAATCGCCCCATAGTCATCGGTCCTAGAGACGCAGCGCATATTGAGAATGAAGCTCGGTTGATGCCGAAACTAGATGACCCAGGAGCATTTATGGTAGAGGTTACCTTAGAAGGAGCATACCTAGGGTTGGCTTTGATAGATTCTCGCTCGAGTCTGAACATTTTTCCGAAAAGTCTTTGTGATAGAAATCGATCCTTACTCCCACGAATACTCCGTTGCAAGTTAGATTTGCGGATGGGACCAGAACAGTCATGTCTGGGAATATGTATAATATGATCATTGGCATAGGACAGCTCAGGTTTAAGATAGATATAGTTGTGATGGATATAGATGAGCACCCTCACTGCCCGATCATTTTAGGGAGAGCCTTTATCAACACTTCGAGAGCCCTAATTCGTATGAGCGTGAGATCACATTTTTCGATGCTAGAGGTTCCGAGACCTATGGGACAAGGAATTGATTTCCCTACTCCGGTGAGCGTGAATGTTATAGGAGTTGGTAGTTCAAAACCGGATATTACTCCAAGCCTAGGAAGAAGTGTTGATGACAATACAGAAGGAAGAGATGAGACCCTTACAGTTCTGAGTCGTGAGAAAGCTGTCAAGCCTGCCCCTGTTCCAGAAAATCATAATCCTGAAGGCCTGCCTTTCTCCGGACCCAAGAATAGAAGGAAGCAGACAAAGAAACGAACTCGTAGAGTTCGAACTAAAGAGAGCTCATCTAGTTCTGAAAATATTACGAAGATTGGAGCTTGCTTGGATGGACAGTTCGATTGTCTTTTCGTTGGATTCACACCTCGCGGAAAGGCACTCGTGGAAAAGGACATCAAGACATTTTCGGTAAAGGCTAACCGGGTGAAAACCTGGCAAGCCAAGAGCAATTCGTAGACAGTGATGTTTTTTTGGAAGGTCGAGCTACCGACTTAAACTGTAGAACTATTTCTATCCTTCGTTATTTTTATCTCTATTTTTATTTTAAATAAAAGTAGCATGAAACGATAAGGAGTTTTTTTTTTCTATTTTGCCGTGTTCCGACGATTGTTGAGTCAAGGATGTGCAAAATAATTTTTTTATTCGAATCGTTTTTATGTGAAGTGAAGTGTAGTAATTGAATCTTTGTAAAAAAAAATTTGTTGATTAGGGAAACGGTAATGCGTTATTTTATGAATGCTTAGACCAGATTGTTTGATTTATTCATGATAAGAATGAGGTTGCTTCTATGCTTGGGACGATTTATTGGTTAGAGCAAAGATTTGCGGGTAGGAATTGCAAGAGTGAAATAATAAATTTTGGCATGGTTATATGTTGTAGTTAATTTACGGTGTGTCAAAATAATTAAAATGGTCAACACCATTAATTTCTACATATCCCCATTCACCTTTCCCTCTTCCCAACCATTCACCTTTTTCTCTTCCCAATTTCTTTATTCTTCCAATTCAAATTTTCAAATTCCACCTTTCCACCTCATCAATCCCCAACAACTTTTATCCACCAATCACATTCCACCTCTCAACTTCCATTTTTCTATTTAAACCACTCACCCTCTCTTTCATTTTCCTCATCCCTTTCTCCATCACAATTCTTCCATCTCCCTTTTTCTCCAAACCCCTGTAGAAATCAAATGGAAATGTTCCGAAAATCTTCATCCATTTCACCATTTCCACTCACCTTGAAAAGCCTATCGAAATTTATTCCGATCGATCGATTCAGTCACGGGAAGCATACTGAGCCAGAAGCTGTTGCTGTCAAAATCCCCATACTCGGTCAATCGAGTGACCGCTCTCGGTCGACCGAGAGCCGGGCTTCCCCCCTCCGTTTGCTGCTGCGCTGTTATCTATCAGGATGCCACCCGGAAGACGCAGAGCCGCTCGGTTCGTGGCTGTTGAAGGCAACATCCCATTGATCAACGGGGTACCACAATTCGCTAGTCGGGAGGTATACTCTTCATTTGTTAATCATTTTGTTAATGCCCCCGTCCATCGAGCTCGAGGATTGGATTTGGGGAATTGTGGAGACGAGCTTTTAGAATTGGTGGAACGCTATCAATGGCGTGATGTCGTAGCACCCCCTGGCCGAGTCAACGTCAATTGGGTAAGAGAATTTTATGCTTATTTACGCGTACACCCCGACACCAATATCGTACATATTCGTGGCCGACCAATTGTAATTTCTCCGGGTACGATTAATGCTTATTTTGGGGTGGATGTCTCGGAGGACGGGCCGGAGTATATGGCGACATTTGACGGGTCCGATGCTTGGTTGGAGGAAGTTGGTGCCTATCTGGGAATAGAGTGGGCTATAGGGGAGATTGCCCGCACTTTTGCGGAAACAGACTTTAGGAGATGGGAGGATAAATGCCTTAATCGGCTTATCCGTTCTAATATCTTTCCAGCTAAGCATGTATCTACGGTCTACTATACCCATGCCACTTTGCTTTATTGGTTGTACATGGGATGGCCCGTGAATGTGGGGGCGTTGATACGTAAGGAAATGACAGACGATGCTCTCAAGCCTCGGCACACTTTACCTTTTGGGTCACTGATCACTACATTTTGTGAAGGAGCCGAGTGCCCGGTGTTAGGCGGCGATTCCTATGTGGGACCAATGCCTGTTCTATCGTTAAGTTCTGTCCCACCGCCTGTCATTCACGGTCACGATCAAGAACAAGAAGGGGAACCCGAGGATGATGCTTGTGAAGCCGGCCCGAACAATTTGCAACTAGCACCATTCAATCCAGGATGGGATTAAGTATTTTGATTTGAGTGTTTGCATTTCCTTTAATTAACAAGTTCTTTTTATTTTGACTCAATTCTACTAGTATGTCGTGTTATATAGAGCAAGTGTCTCTGTTTCCTAAATTCGAACTCATGTAATGTTTTGGACGTGCTGAAATGTATTGAAATGTAATCATTAATTAATGGACTTAAAAATGTTTAAGGAAATTGTTATCCCTTTTACGGTCCCTTTTTTGAGATTATTACTGTTTGGACTAATCCTGTAACGAGTTTCAAGTTTTGTTTAAGATAAGTGTTGCAGTGATTACTTTTGTGCAAGCGGCCAATGCCTGTGACTGTTGAACTTTGCTGAATTTCCAAGACTTATTTAACTTCCACGCTTATCCAGAGCTAAGTTCCTTTTCTGAGCTTGTTATTTCGGTTTTTATACATTGGGGACAATGCATGGTTTAAGTGGGGGGTACAAGTCACTTAGCTCAAATGAGTAATTCCATATATCAAATAATAAATAAAATGAGTAAAAAAATTAAAACTTTTGAACTTAGAATCACATTTACTTTTGTGAGTCCCCGATAATTATATCTAATAAGAAATAACCCATATTTCATGAGTACGTGATCACTTTATACTTCTGCGATTTCTTGATTAGTAAACTTAATGATATTCATATTGTCCGTTGCAAGTAGTTGTTTATTATTCACTTATTCAATAATTGAATCGAGTTGTACTACGCTTGTTATAAAAGGTAAAATTATAATGTGTACATTGCATAGATAATTGATTATGCTTACCTAGTGTCAAAGTTATCGTCTGATGTGTTCCTAAAGATTCTAGCCACAAAAGTTGAGTAATAAGCTTGGGACGTACTGTGTTTGACAATGTTAAAACACTGGGCTTGTAGTAAGTTACCAAAGTAGCCTCGCGCTTGTGGTAATATTCGATGCTATTTTTTTTCTAAGATAGAGGATGCTCTAAAAAGTCTTCCTTCTTGAGATTGATAGTATCTGAAAAATATAAAGATATGAAAAGAATATTCAACTCTTTAAGAGGCTTTGAGTAGTACTCGGTCTCCAAGTCCAAAAACCCTATAGCTACGCTCTTGCTTATTATTCTAGTGCTTCAAAAATCAAAAGGCTTAAGAAGTGGGAATCCTGAAGTTGGTAGGTTAAGACTACAAAGTTTGCATAAGCTCTAATCTTGCTACGAATGTTTAAAACTCAATGCACATGCACACAACACATCGATTCATGATGAATAGTGGATAATGGATATCTGATGAGCATAGAGGATATGAGTTGATTCGAGTTTCTTGTGTCGGTATACGATGACCACTGGAAAGTAGTTTATGGGGAATAACTTATTGATATTTTGATCGGGACGATCAAAGGCTAAGTGGAGGGTAGTTGATAACGGTCATTTTGTGCCCGTTATTCTATGACCTTTATCCCCGATTCTAGTTTAAAGGAGCTATAATAGAGTAATAATAAGTCGTAATACGCTTAATTTGCATATGACGAGAGTTACGATTCATTATTATGTATTAAGAGGTTTTATTATATTATTTGATGTTACAGACTGTATTTCATGTGATATTTGTAGTAACCCATTGTGGAGCACAAGGATGGACTTCGGAGAAGCTTTAATAGATCGCAGGCAAATTCAGAAAGCCCAAGACGGAAAAAGAAGAAAGCCCAGAAGCACATAAGGCTCGGTCGACCGAGCCTATGCATTCGGTCGACCGAGTGGGCCTATAATCCAGAAGAAGTTCGGCACATTATTTGAGTCGGTTAGGGTTTAGAGTGTCGGCATTTTAAGTCGGTTCTCTATGACGGCTGAGGCTCTATATAAACACAAGTCCTTTGTATTTTTTATTATGCATTCACCACTATTCATTCATAAGAACATATAAGCAAATTAATAAGGCTTGTGGAGGAGCTAAGGGTGCAAACATGTAAGCCCTAGTTCTTCATCTTGTTTTCTTTTAAGTAATCAATCTCCCAATTATGCTTTGATTGTTTGAGTAGTTATGCCTATCTAGATGATGTAGATCTAGGATATGACGTTAGGGAGGTGGTGGTACCTTGTCTATGAGGATCCCATACCCTACGTCCTCTACCTAATATATTTACGGATGAATCTGTGTGTTTGATTTACGTGTGTTTAGATTAGTTTATATGATGTCCTGATGATTCGCTGTATAATCCGATTCGTATATGAAACGCTGAGAAATATGTTCGGGGATGTAAACCTGGAGGAGTAGACTCTCGGGTGACCGAGAGGTGTCACTCAGTCGACCGAGAGCACCTATTCGGTCGACCGAGAGCTGTCAAATCCGTTTCATCCGTTAATCAGTCACGTCTTTATGATTAGGTTAGCTTAATTGAATCTGTTATCTCAGTAGGTATGGCTATGGCTACGTCACTCGCTTAATTTAATTAAAATGTGTGAAAAGGAAATACCGATATAAAACTCTTAGGTAGGCTTAGGAATTGATCTTCGGGCGTTCAGCGTTATCTAGGTAGGTTTATATTAGGGAATTGCGCGCACCTTGTTACACGTAGATCGTAAACTAGCATGAGACTATAACTTGGTAATTGTTAGTTGGACGAGGGTTTGAGTGATCGTCTAGGAAGTACGCCTAACCAAAGGAATGTTGCCCGGACGAGGTGTACGGTTAATATCGGCATCCTTAGAGTAGTAAGCGTGTGAGTTATATGAGATGGAGGCACCAAAAGGCGAAGTCACGTAACAATACCACGGTGATATAGTGACCTATCGGTGCTACATCAAGCTTAGAGGATGACTCCGTAGCCAATATAAATAGATATGAACGGATTAGTAGTTGATGAGTTTTGTTGTCATATAAATTGTCTAGATCCAAATGATCATGGTTATAATTGGGCGATTGATTACGTTATGTGTTTACATGTTGTTTATATGTTTGAGTGTGTCTTTCTTTTCTCGTACTTTATGTTGGTCATAGACCGTGTTTGTCAAACGAAATAAATAGGTTGGCTATTTAAGTTAGGATCCACAAATTGATTCTCTGTGGGATCGACCTCGACTCTATCTAGCTATACTGCGATTGAACCTAGTTCACTTGCTAGTGGTTATTTAGGCATCGAGTTAGTAATTTAACTTGACCTCAATCAGCGACTTCATCCCACTTAACGCCAAGCCGTCACAGATCCTTTTTGAAATTCGAGAGCACTTTCGAGGCCAAGGCCTATGAAAGGCGACCCTGATACTCGCGATAAAATGAAACGGTGCAAGTACCATAAGGATCACGGTCATCTGACTGATGAGTGTTCACTTAAGGAAAGAGATAGACAGGTTGATCGAAGAAGGGCCTGTAGCGAAATACAAGCGGGAAGGGGATGCTGTCGCCCACAGGGGGCGACAACTCCGTGTATATCAAAAGGAGATCCAAGTCATCCACGGAATCTCCCAAGAAATAATCAGTTGAAATCACAGATACACTTGATAAACACTCGTGGCTTCGAGAAACAAATCATTTTGGGAGAAGCTGAAAAGGGAATCATGTTCACCAAAAGTGAACTCACAAACATGGAAGGTATCATGGAGATACCCATCATCCCCAAGGTCCGAGTGAACTAGAAAAATGGGATCAATCGGGTCATGGTGGACACCGGTGCGGCCCGCGATATCATCTATCTCGATTGTTTAAAATAGATCGGGTTTGGAGAGGCCAAGCTGAGGCCATACGGAGGAGTTTTAGAGGGCTTCTCCAATGATACGGTGAGAGTTAAGGGCACGATCGACCTCGGCGTCATTATAGGCGACTATGAACCGTGCGAAATGAGGTAATTACTTTTCCGGTCGTTGATCCTCCCTCTTATTACAATATGATATTGGGAATCCCAGCCATGAAAAAGTTCCAAATGGTCGTGTCCGTCCCGCACCAAAGGGTCAAATTTCATGTGAAAGATGACATCGGGGTCGCCATGAGTCGACCATGATTTTTCCTTGAATGACAAAAAACCGAGTCGACTCCAAAAAACTAAGAATCCAAGAGTTTAGTGCATGTCCGAGTGGGGTCAACTTGATCAAAGAGGCCGCAGGTAAAACAGTGGAGTTCGAGACTTTACAGGTCATAGATCGGCTAGAATTTACAGCTAACGATGAGCTGATCGAGGCCATCATGAATGAAAGGTATCCCGATCAAAAGATAAAAATCGGATCCTCAATGAAAGAGACAGAAGGAGAAAAAATGATCTCGCTTTTGAAAGAAAATGTGGACGCCTTCTCTTGGGAGGTAACAGATATGAGGGGTGTAGAGCCCGAGGTCATGCTACACTATCTTAGCGTCGACCCTTGCTTCAAGCCGATCCATCAAAAAACACGTCAATTCTCTAAATAGAAAGAGGTCACCATTAAGGTCGAAGTCGGAAAGGTGTTGGCAACGGGTATCATCAGAGAATTGATGTACCCAACCTGGTTTTTCAACGTCGTAATGGTGAAGAAAAACAATGAAAGTGGCGGACGTGCGTCGACTTCACCGACCTGAATAAAGCATGCCCGAAGATCCCTACGCACCGCCATTGACAAAATGGTAGATGGGATTCCTGGTTTTGAAATACTAAGTTTTCTGGACGCCTATTCAGGCTATCACCAAGTCAAGATGACAGATTGCGACAAGGAAATGACTGGTTTTAAGGCCGTTGGAGGGCTCTCTTGTTATGAAATGATGCCTTTTGGTTTGAAGAACGTCGGCTCAACATATCGGAGGATGGTGAATCGATTTTTCAGTTCGCAAATAGGCGTAAACATGGAAGCATACATCGACGACATGGTCGCCAAGTCAAGTCGCCAATATCACTTAGCAGATCCGAGGGAAACTTTCATAAACATGAAGAGGCATTAAATGAAACTTAACCCCGCCAAATGCACTTTTTGGGTCCAGGCGGGTAAATTTTTAGGGTTAATGAAAAGCCAAATGGGGATTGAGGCAAATCCGAAAAGATCGAAGCTCGATAAACACGAGCGAGCCGACCACAATCAAGGAAGTGTAAAGGCTGAACGGAAGGATAATTGCTCTAGGGAGATTCATCTCCAAATCTGCTGAAAAAAGCCTACATTTCTTCAAAATTCTCAAAGGAACAAAACCTTTGCGTGGACCTGAGAATGCTCGCAATCCTTCAAAGATATCAAGGCCTATTTATCAAGCCCTCCGTTGCTGGTTAGTCCTATGATTGGAGACATTTTATTTCTGTATCTAGCGGCCACAGACCGGGCTGCCGCCGCTGCTCTTGTCAAGGAGGACGGTACCCTTCAAAAACCCGTCTACTATGTTTCCAAGGCTCTCGGTCCCGTTGAGAGTCGTTATTTTAATGTTGAAAAGTTAGCCTATTGCGTTGTTATTGCTGCCCGAAAATTAAGGTCTTACTTTACATCGCACACAATTACTGTGTTATCTGATGCTCCATTGCGCCAAGTCCTTCACAAGCCGGACTTATCTGTTCGATTGCTACGGTGGGCCATTGAGCTCACTGAATTTGATATCCGGTATGAGCCTAGGAAATCTTTCAAAGCCCAGGCCTTACCTGATTTCATCATAGAGACAA
This sequence comes from Gentiana dahurica var. dahurica, assembly GCA_024500145.1. Classification (NCBI taxonomy): domain Eukaryota; kingdom Viridiplantae; phylum Streptophyta; class Magnoliopsida; order Gentianales; family Gentianaceae; genus Gentiana; species Gentiana dahurica. The sequence goes on from CM044907.1 coordinate 38,000,266, forward strand.
GCTTCAATGATGAAAAGCCGGAAGAACAACCCAGCTCAAATCTTATTGACGACGCAATAACGACCACAATGTCCGCCTCCCAAAGTCCGAGTCATTGTTGGCGGCTTTACGTCGATGGACCCGCAAATCTCAACGGTTGCGGGACTGGTGTTATATTATTAGAGCCAGGTACCTCGGAAGAAATTGAAAAGGCCTTGAGATTTGATTTTACTGCATCAAATAATCAAGCATAATATGAGGCCGTCATAGCAGGGCTTGAGCTTGCCAAATCTATGAAAGTTGAAAATGTCAAATTATTTTGCGATTCGCAGTTGGTAGTCAACCAAGTGACAGGATCATACGGAATTCATTGCGAAATCTTACAAAAATACATCAATCTCGTCAAAAAGATAGAAGGAAGCTTCAATTATTGTAAATTCATCAACATCCCTCGAGAGGATAACCAACGAGCAGATTATTTATCAAATTGACTAACAGAGATAAAATATGCAATCCGGCTATTTTAGTATAGCATCTTTCCGGGCCCGCTATCAACCGAGTGGATAACATGGATTTCCAACCCTCCAATTCATGTTGGATCGATGATTTAATGGCATCTATCGAATCATGGGCGCTTCCGGACGATCCCAAAGAGGCCAAAGCCCCGATCAGAATAGTCGCCAGGTACACCATTTTAGACAATGTTCTATACAAAAAATCGTTCTCAAAACCTTTGTTGCGATGTGTGCGACCTGAGGAGCTCGAAGGAATACTCATGGAACTTCATGAGGGGGTATTCACCAGCCATATGGCTAGTTGCACCCTCGCCCAGAAGGTGTTGTTAGCTGGCTATTATTGGCCCAATCTCGCAGAGGATGCCCAATTATATGCCGGATAGTGCGATAAATGTCAAAAGTTTGTGGATATTCCCAGACTACCCTTAGTTGAACAAAGGATTGTCGTCGCAGCCTAGCCTTTCGATATGTGGGCAATCGATCTCATCGGACCACTCAAGAGGGGTCACTCAGGATGCGAATATGTGGTCGTCGCTTTGGACTAATTTACCAAATGGATCGAGGCCAAAGCCTTGGTAAAAACCAAGTCTAAAGATATAATCTATTTTTTGCTCGACCAAGTTTGGACCAGATTTGGAGTCCAAAGGGTAATACTATCTAACCACGGGCCGCAGTTCAAGGAGGAGATTGACGCATTATGCAGGGAGCATAACGTTAAACATTGACAATCATCAGTATGCTACCCACAAGGAAATGGTCCGGCCGAGGATGCCAACAAACAAGTACTCAGCTTGTTAAAAAAGAGCCTCGACGACAAGGCAACAAAATGGGTGGATCACTTGCCAGCAGCCCTATGGGCCCTCAGAACATTGAGAAAAACAACCACTGGTGAAAACCCATTTTCCTTGACACACGGGTCGGAAGATATGGCCCCGGTAGAGATGGCCCTACCCGGTTTAAGGGTTGCACATTTCCACGACGTCGAAAATCCACTAACAAGACAATTCGACCTCGATTTGTTGGAAGAAAAGAGGATCAACTCTTTTGGTCTCTTACTCAACTGCAACCAAGCGGGCAAAAGGCATCACGACAAACATGTCCGTGACCATCACTTCACGGTGGGAGATTATGTTTTGCGAAAAAGACAGGACACTAGTAACGAGGTTAAGAAAGGGAAGCTATCTGAAAATTGGGAAGGCCCGCTACAAGTTGCAAGGATAGTAAAGAAAGGAACTTATGTTCCGAGGGATAAAGAAGGCCGTGAGTACAATACAACTTGGCACTCTGAAAACTTGAAAAAATAGTACATGTAAGATCAACCTCTTTATTTTGCACAAGTGCAAGCATATTTTGTAAGAGGGCCTCAAGCCCCACTTTCGGAAATCATTTTTGAATGAAAAGCTGGTTTTGACAACTATAAATTTATCTCGATAAAACATACCCAGCCGCTCTGTTTTCGACCAGCCCGCTGGCTAAATGCCCTAGGTTTATCCAAAACAAGGGGGCCGCATACAGGGTACTTTTGAAACAAAAAAGCAAGTAAGATCGCGAAGCAAAGGAAGGATTTCCTTCAATACGTCAAAGTTTACAAACAAAACACCATTACAAAATCACATAGCCTTATATCTATCATATGAGCAAGTCGGCATCCACGAAGTGCCAACACGAGTTGGGAAATCATCCCGCCAAAAGGGATGCGACGACTAGCCCTCATGACTGCGGCAAACTTGATGGCTTCACGATGAATTAGGATGCCCTAGTTGATGTTCACGTAAGGGACAACAAGGGCATGAATGAGAAGAGCTTCATCTTCTGTAACCTTATCAGGATCTTCAGTCAGTATATCACGGCTATTGATAAACCGTTTCCACTCCTGATTGCTTTGAGACAGCTTAGAGGCAACACCCAGAGGTAAAGGATTCCTACCAGGGAACATACAATGAAAGGCGCAAACCACATGATACCGTTTGCTAACCTCCTCCTCAAGGTCCCAAAACACCTCATAAAGAGTGGCCGGATAAAAATCAGAATGCCGAACTCCCCATTGATGGCCTCTGGAGATAAAGGAACAAAAAACACCCCAGAGAGAGACAAAGCTGATATCCCCTCCGGTCGAAACCGCCTCTACTAAGACAGAATAGAACTCACAAACCTGGCTAACATTATACGTTATCCCTGGAGGACGTCCAACAAAACCCCATATTCTCGAGAGTTACACATGAAGCAAGGTGCCTTCTCTCTCAACCTTTTCCACATTCATGCTCCTCTCCCTCAACATCTTCAACAGGAAAAAACACCCTTAATAGTTGCCACGAGCAACGCGGGAAGCCGTGTAGGAAAAAAAATAGTACGATCAACAGGGGAAGACATTGTGTGAAAGGAGGAAAATGAATTGAGGAGGCAAAAGAAAAATCCTAGAGTTTCCAGATGAAGGAAGATGTGGGAGTTTCCTCTTTAAATAGTGAAAGAAGAGGAAGGAGGACGGCTAGGATTGAAAAAATCAAACGTTTGAGATTCACTATTGATTTTGAATTTCAAAGGACGCATTTATCGCCAAGTTGTTATCAAAACGAGATTCAATGCGAAATTTATTGCACCGTTATCAAGAAGACCGAAAGGCTGCTAGTGAACCGTCCTATCAAATCCGAACTTTTTGCTTTCCACCGTCACGCCTGTGACATCGTGCAAAGGGAAAGAATAGCATGGATAACAAGATCGTTATCAACAGGGTTCATTTCAACACCGCCTATAAACCTCCCCACACAACATAAAGGGGGCTGCTTAGTGAAATCTCATACAGATTTTAAGCCCGCCATCTGTTTCATTTAAGCTCACCGGGAGGCGTCCCCTTACTTGAAACAAGGGGGCTGAGAGCGGAAATTTTCAAACATAATCGCATAGATTAAGTATTTGTTTCAGTAAGGTCACCCTCAATCTTGTTCAAAACAAGGGGGCCGCAGGTGGAAATTTTCAAAATGACTTATTTCAAACAAGACCACAACGATCTCGCTTGAACAAGGGGGTCGCATCTTGGAATTTTCAATTCAACAGGTATAGGCCAAAGTACAAGTAAGATTTTATTTCATTATTTTTAGCGAATTCTTTGATCAATACTCTCAACCTCGCCAAAAATAAAGGGGGGCAGCATACATACAAGTAATAAACAAGATGGCAAACGAAATAAAAAAAGTGCATGCATTCAAAGGCCAAAAACGGCCACAAGTTAAAGAGGATTACAAAACAGCAAAAAGAAAATGTTGAAATTGTTCAAATGACAAAAATAATCAAATTGTTACAAAACAATCATTACAATCAAGAGCTTTAAATCTGATCAGTAGGAGGAGTCGGGGTATGATCGCCGGTCAGGTTGAGGAACTTATCGCCGGCTTGAAAGTCTTTTCCAACATGATCTCCCTTAGCCAAAGTAGTTAAGTTCACTGCGTTATAAGGTGGAGGATCCCAAACTACCTCACTTTTCATCAGTTGATCAGTGGTGATGTCAACTATATAATCATCAGTGAAACGGATGTCCAGATGAAGGGCCAACAGTTCAGGTTTCTGTTGGGACAAGCCAATCCACTTGGCTAACTCTTCAAGGCTAACAGACTCTCTACCACGATTTGACCAGAATCAGTGAGCAAGGTTATAAGAACCTTGATCGAAGCTCGCCTCCTGAGTGTCCAAAAAATCATCCGAGAGCTTGTATGCAACAATAGCTGCAGGACCAGCCTCTTCGGCAGCTTCATTAGCAGCGGCGAGTTGCTCCTCCAAGTTGGCGATCTTTTCTTGCACACCCTTGAGCTCGTCCGCAGCTTTCTTAGCAGCCTCACTTGAGCTCGCCACTTGCTGCTCCAGCTTAACATTCATCTCTTTTCGCTCCTTGATTATCTCCCTCCAACGGCCATTCTCTCGAGGGTGTTCGCATGCTTGGCCTCGAGATCAGCCCTTGCTTTTTCAAAAACAGCAAAAACAGGAGTAGCCTTCCTGAGCTCGGCCTTGCACTTAGTGGGAGCCTCAATGGAATTATGGATACGAGTATCAAGGTGAAACAAGAAAAAGGATAAGCTCGCAGAAATAATAAAAGAAAAGTACAAGAGATGAATAATGTTTCTGTTGAAATACTGTACTAAGCCCAATCTGGTTGAACCGGATCCGACCGGGTCGAATCATTTCTACTATTTCTTTATGTATATACATATATTACATGGCTTTTTTGTTGTCATATATATATATGTTCTTTTAAAGAACCAATTATGAATTGTTATATGATAACGCCCTTAGTGTTAAACTGTGATAGAGAAACCATGATAGGCGATTATGGTTGATGAGATCTCTAATCACTTTAATAAGTATGATACTTAAATGTCTCTAGGCTGATGTACTATTAAACAGGGCATTGATAGTACGAACAGGCTAGCACGTATTAGATGTCTTCTGTCTTTAAGGGTAGGGATAAATCTCGTCTATAGATGTGTAGAGACACTTGGACTGTACGTGGGTGTGTATTAGAGAATGCGTACGTTAGACTGACCCACTTACACGGATAAGTGTCAAACTATGCGACGGTTGTGTAATTATCCTTAGGACCGGAGTCTACATGGCATCACGGTGTGGATTGTTATGCTTTGACACTATTGAGGTTTCCTCTAGCCACGGGGCGATGATACGGAAGTGATTGGGTGTGATGCTGAAGCATGCAGAGTATAAATGTTTGGTCGTCTCGAAATCGCATACCCTATCGGTAGGGGTGAATATCCGAAAGGGCCTTATTATACGGAATGTCTTACTCTCGTGAATCTTTTCAAAGTGGAAGTAAATGAGTTCTTTCGAGAGATCTTGATATCCAGATTATAAGATACGGTCGTTGATGTTTTGACACTCGACTAACAACCGTATGGATATTATTACAGCGATAGGATTGTAAGTTACACGGTAACTGTTTCACATGAAAGGTAAAAGTCATTGCATTTGACTCTTCCGATGATTGGGGGTCACGGTGTGTTGCTAGACGCTATCCCGTGATCGTTAGGCATGAAGGGCATTTTCGTAATTTGCACTTTGTGTCTACGGCCAACATATTCAGAAGCCTACAAGTCACACACATATGAACATCTAGCCGGATTAAAATGTGGTTATAGATGATAACCAAATAAGAAAAGTTTATCTCGTACTATAAAGGTTATAGTGGTAAATTAATATGGTGGTATTTATTTATTATGAACAAATATAATACAAGATTTTAATTATGTTGATTAATTAAATATACACATATTGTACGTGTGTCGAAAAATATATATGTATATGATCCACATGTATTTTGCAAATTAATTAATCATGGTATTAAATTAATTGATTAAACATATATTTGGATATACATATATGTGAGGCGCCACTTTCTAAACTATATAAGATATATTTAGTTTGTGGACATCAATTAATAGTATAAATTGTATTACTTTATATTAATATTAGATATTAATGAATATAGATTTGCACACATGTGTAAATTGATTTATGGTAATAAGATAAATATAATCAATATAAGATATCGACAATATCTTGGAAATATTTAATATAAGATATTAAATTAAATGAGATAAATCATTCAAATATATTTTCCTTATTTTATTGGGAAAATGTTTTTTTCTCCTCCACTCCTAGATGGGGCGCCCCTCTCACTATAAATAAGAGGTGGGTGTCAAGGTCTTTTGTACACCATAATTCCAAGAGCTAATAGTTCTTGTGAAAAATAGAGAGCTTCTTAGGAGAGATTTTGAGAGAGAAAAAAAGTCGGTCTAGCAACCGAATTTTTCTGGTAGCAATACATGATGGGTTCCGGCAGGCTGTTCGTGTGGATGACCGGTAGAGGCCGAACACTTGGGCGGCTCTATGCAGAACTACTCTCCTTAGACGGTCAAAGCGTCGATCATTTAGATCAAGCAAGGTATCCACCGTCTTTAGCATATTTGTTTATTGCTTAAACGAAGTCGATCTTGGGTAAAAGGAAATCAAAATTTTGAATTCCGATGTGTTCCCGCGTAGATTTCCTAACAGTGGAATCAGAGCGAGCTTCGAGCTTAAGCAATAAGCATGTTAATTTGCGTAGTTAATTTTATTGTTTAAATCACGTAATTAACAGATGAAAGATTTTTTATTCGCAAAACGATACACGAAAAGAAAAAAAGTGATCCGGTGGTGCTCGACCGACTGGCGGCGGCACAACCATCGGCGGCCGGTCGGCAGCTGCGGCAGCGGGGCAAACTGCTTCCGGCGTCGGTTGACTGGTCAAAGGTGGTGGATCCCTATTTTTTGTGTATTTTGTGATTCAATATGGTACGTAGTTGTGATTGGTAATTTCTCTTTTGTTTAGTTGTGTCATGTGGCTAACCAATGGTACAAATAGTTTGGGCTATTGGGATGCCACATGGCATTAAAATAATAATAGTCTTTCCAAACTTTGTTTGGAATAGGCCTAGGCCCTTTCCAAATATTTGATTTGAGAACTTCCAAAATTTTGATTTTGGAAAGTGGCCAGGCATATTAATCAAAATATTGTTCTTTCCAAATTTTGTTTAGAATAGTCATAGGCCCTTTTCAAAATATTTGATTTTGGAAAATGCCTAGGCCTAGACCCTTTTCAAAATTTTGATTTTGGAAAGGGCCAATGGAGATGTCTTTTGGTTTAGGAAACCATAGGCATTCCTTTTGATTAAGAATCAAAAGGAAACAAACAAAAGAGACCTAATTTTAATTTTGATTTATTTTTGGAATAGTTCCAATTAATTAAAATTAAAATTGAAATCGGTTTAAAATTAAACGTTAATTTTATTTCGATTAAAATCATTTAATTAATTAAATGTTAATTAGTTAATTGATTGGTTAAAATTATTTAATAGATTAAATGTTAATTGATTAATTAAAACGCAAGTAGTTAATTTTTAATTTATCTTTTTCATAAGATGTTATTGTATGGATTAGATATAGTAGATATAATATGATTATATGGACCCCGATTGATCATGGACTCGACCAATAGGATAGATGTGAATGATTTAATTTTTCTATTGGTTAAAAAATTGTCCTTGCCCGTTATGAAGAACGTGGCCTAGTTTATTTTCTGCATTTATCACATTCCGTTAGCTCCCCCCATGTACGGTGGGTGTATTTATTTTATTAGATAAAATTAAATGTAACAAAAATGGAGCAGAAGATGGAGACCAAAGAAAGAAGAATAAAGATCCTATTCGAGATGATGCATTAAAGATCCTATTGGCGGTTGCAGCTACCCTTAGATTGTGACCCATGGTTTCTTCAGTTTGTATTCGAAACCGCACCTAAGAAAAGTCCATGATCATACCGGTTACTTTACGCATTTATTTATTTTTTGCTTGTATTTATTTTGTATGATACAATAGATGCATGACTAAGCACTATCTAGATAAATGTGAAGGTTGTATGTCTATAGAGATAGACATATTTTTGATGAGACCATAATTAAATTAATTAAGTGAATTAATATACTTCCTCCTCAAAAGAATCAAGTTGAAATTGCCTCCCCATATTATAATGACGGTGAAGAGCCCTTGTTCGGATCCAACTCATCAGCCAAAGCATGGGTTGACCTACCTCGAGTATATCGTCATTATCCAGATATGATCGTATGAGATCTCACGAATATTGGGGTTATGACTTGACTAAGAATTCTCTCGGCCACCGCCAAAGCGGGGTCGTTTGGATTTTAAAGGCAAGTGTTTGACTATTTCATAAGATGAAAAATTGTCAAAGAGTTGACTAGTCAAACATCAAGAGTCATATAAAATACGATTGACAAAAAGTTGTCTACCTATTAGGCTATTTTCGGCCCACCAGCCAAAGCGGGTGTCGTGGTAGTTTAGTGGGATCTTGTCCACTAAAGAAATTAATAATTCTTGAAAGTCAATTAGAGTACTTGACTAGTGGGAGCAAAATCATAATCCCAAAGACCATATTTGATTTTACATGTATAGACAACAACACTCTTTTATCTTCATTTTTATGTTGTAGTTTTAGCAAAATTTATATTTATATTTTATTCTCGATTAGTAAAACCAAATTATGACTGTTACCTTTTGAGAAATATTCTCAAGTGTAGTTAAGTAATTTTAATTCTTTTAAAATAAGCAATGACATGAGCAATCCCGTTATAGTAGTTAGAGACAAGGAGACTACATATTAGATGCAGTACTCCAAGACTTTAATTATTAAAGAAAAGCAGAAGCTCATGATATTGGATACAGTCCGATATGATCATTCAGTCATACGATGACAATTAATTCAAACGGTGGATAAGAATGACCACATCTAATTTTGGAAAGGTTGTTTTCAAAATTGTATGATTTAAGTATCGACTTAATTCTATCATTGCTTAAAGGTTAATTAAATAGTCAATGTTTTGAATACGATTCAAAATGTTAAATAAACTATTTAATAAACTTTAGATTTTCTTTATGAAAGGAAATTAAAGACATGGCTTTTGTGATCTGTCTTAAGTCTTATGAAGACTACAATAAGAAACATTTTTCAAGTGCTTAAAGGATTAAAAAGGAAAGTTAGGGCATGTGCTTCAATAAAGAACTTATTGAAGTCTCTATTGTAGGCAAGTGAGTTGAGATAAATCTATCTAAGTTCAAAGTCGACTCTAAGATATGATATCTTCCGAGTGTGATTAAATTAGAATGATTAAATGCAGATATAAGGTGAAGCAAACGTTGTGACACTTACCATATTATGAATCTAGTAAACCGATAAGAGAACTACATAAATATTATTATGTTCCGGATTTTCAGTTGTTTGTTAGGATTTAGTAGACATATTCAATTGTAAAGAATAAATGTTATTCCAATAAAGTTGGAAGTTCACTGAATCTAACATACTAGATTGATGTCACTATATAGTTGATATATGTGATGAGATCTCAACTAAATATTTGTATGGTTGTTATCATTGATATTTGTAGTTGTTCTAGATGTCGACTCTCTGGAAGAGAAACGTATAATCAAATGTCAATTAGATGATGTCTGAACCATGTGATTATAAATCACGTGGGTGATACGCATCTTATCTAAAGATGACTAAACTACCTTTTATGAAAAGGTTAGAAAATCTAGAAAAATTGTCTAAAGCCTAAACATACCGATGTTTGTTGGCTTATGATAATTAATGCCATAAATAATTGTTTGTTAATCTCTATGACTATTTTTAGAAATAGTTGAATGTATTTGTTGAAGTACAACAATTCGGAAAGCCCGAAAAGTTCAAACTAGTACGAATATGAGATTGAAGAGCTACTTAGGAATTAATCTTCAATTGGATTGAAGCAATTGATACCTGTAGGGTGTTTCAGAAGACGTCGACATAGAATCAGATTCTCCCTTGAAGGATACCATCTTTTGGATATGCAATTAGATTGTGTTCCCAAAATGGAAACAACACTTTATATGATAAAGGTGTGATGTAAGCCATGCAAAGTATACCTTACCCGTTTCGGGATTGTGCCCGTATACTTAACTGAGTTCCAAAGAATAAAGGTTGAATAAATTCCATATTAGATATGGAAGGGGATAATGTCGAATCTATCTTAACCGATGATTTGAAGTTGACATAGGCAAAGTCAGAAAGTCTTGGAGCCTAGTACGACATATGCAACTTTGTGGAATATCTTAGCAAGTACGCTAGATATTATTTACTTGTCTGTAGAGAAAAATATTTGTCTCCAAACATGCTATCTTCTAGAGGAAGTGTTTTTTCAAAAGAAACAGTGGGAGTAGATTTTGTTGGTCCCATGGAAAGGCTAACACAAGTTTAGAAGGGGGGGGTGGTGAATAAACTTGTCACCAAAAGCTGATTTACACCCCAGGAACCAAATTTCTCAAAACTCAAACAGAACTAGCAAACTGATGCTCAATATGACTCAGCTCAGTTCTGTTCCTACTCTTCAACTATGTATTGGAGTTAGCTAATTCAGTTTAGCTGGTGCTAGAACTGAACTAACTTGCAGCAGATAAGATGAAGCCTTTTGTGTAATAGAAGTGTCAATAAAGATTCTAATCTCCTATGTATCTGTTCTGTGCTGACTCAGTGTCTGATGTTTCCTGAGTTTTGTGATGAAATGATAATGCAATAAATAGAAAAATCATAGCACAAATATAAATACGTAAAATAAATCAACACGTGGTTTGTTTATAGAAGTTACGTCTTCCGTTCTCCTGTGGTGTAGGAGGTATCACTAGAATCTTGAGATAACTTTTACAAAATCCTAGTCTAATGACAGTCCTTCCCGACACCCTAGTATCACTGTCCACACAGAATAAAGAAAGGTGAGATTTCTCCCTTCATGCTGCACACTGATCCTTCGGATGTTGAATTACTCCTTCACTAGCTCACCACAAACACAAACACAGTCCGCAGACTGCACAAACAGCTGTGGCAACCAAGTTGCAACCGTATGAGGAAAGGTGGAGTTGCTCTCCTTTAACTATACACATCCAACCCTTTTGTCATGCAAAGGTTAGGTTTAGAATCAATCTACAGATTAATTCAGTTAGTTGTCTGATTCTTTTGGATATGGCGTTGTATCTCATAGGTGCCTGCTTCCCTCTTAACGGGTTACTAGATCTTTCTCTGTAATTTTTAGATATGGATTCTGATTTTCTGGATCTGGATCTCTTCCCTCTTTATATGGATTTTAGATATGTGCTTTGTAAGCTTGTCCAAGATATTCTCTTTCAAACACTCATCCCTTTGTATTTATAGGGGTAATGTAACGGTCAAATAGGCCTTATAGCCATTATATTTGTCGTTTAGCCAACGTTCATATGTACTATCTCTTGATCTATACTTTTCCAGTTTTCTAAGTGCGTGATGAATCATCATCAAAACATAAATTTTATTTCCAACAATTTCCTCCTTTTTGATGTTGTATCATAAACCCTCCCTAAAAGAAATAATAAAAGAATAATGCATGAAATCCGAACAAACTAAAATACCAAACTGAAAACAGCTGAATTCATTACATAGTTGCATCAAAACAAATTGAGTTTACGAAATCTTTACAGTTTTTCTTTTTCCACATTCATCAGCTTTTCACCAAGGTAGATACTCCTTTTTGTTTCCAGGAGCCTTCTTGCTTTTCCTTCATCTCTTGATTCATCATTTTTGGGCTTGATATCCAAGTATTCATTGATCATCCGATTTGCCTCTCTGTTGTCTTGGTTTTGAAATTTTGTCAGAATCTCCTTGATTTCTTCATCCATTAGCTTTTCTTCTTCTTTTGAAATTAAACCATGTTCTTCTCTTTTGGATTCCAGGACAATTTCCCCGTCAGACTTTGCCTCTTTATCTTCAACTTCCTTTATCTTTTCTTGCAATCTAGCACATATTGCAATCTTCTTTCTGATGTTCATCATAGCTTTGACTGAGGCTTCTTCATCTTCCTCAGTTCTTGTCTCTTTAAAGGGCTTTTCTACAATTAATTCCTCGATCTTTTATCAGCTACCTCTCCATTTTGTTGAATGACAAGTAAATCAGCATCCACTTGTCTGTCTTGTTCCTCGATCAACGGTTTAGCAAAATCTTCTTCAGCAGACTTTGTTCTTTCAGTTTCATTAGCGCCTTCAGTTTCATCTTCAGCACCTCCAGTTTCATCTTCTTTAGTTTTAGCTTCATCAGCACCTTCAGTTTCATCTTCCCCCTTGGTTGAAGATATGCAAAAGCTTTCTTCAAATAATTTGTGCAAGGTGATGATGTTGGAGAACCTGTTCAGACCTGAGGAATGTGCCAATGAGATAGACTCATGCAAGCTGTAGAGCTTTCTTTGTAAAGTCTGCATCAGACTTTCTATGATCATTTTTAGCCCTTTCAATTTCTTCTCAGTTTCCGTTAAATGTCGCTGAGTCTTTTTAGTTGCAATACGGGGGATGTCCTTCCATACTGATTCACCGGTAGTCGCAACTAGATCTTGAGATGGGGAACTGACTCCATGGTGATGAGAGTTATTACTTATCAGTTCTCTCTCATACTATGTTCCATAGAATTCAGCATCTTCTAAAATTTCTCTTTGCTCCTCAGTATATCCCCCATACTTATTAGCTGAGAATTTATTTCCTTCAGTTTTTTCATCAGTTTCTTCAAACTTATCCTGCACCATCTTCCTTTGTTTTCTAGCTGTCCTTCCATCCAGATTTTCAAGTTTTCATGCACTAGGATTTGGTGTTTCTTCTTATACTTCATTACTGACTTTTCTCTTCTTTTCTTGAGATTTTGATATGAGAAGGTAGTTCAGTATCCTTTGTACCAAAGATGTAAATCCCTTCTTTAGTCTGAACTTTTCTCTTTTTTCATTTCTTCCATGAACTTTTGCTTCTTCATCTGAAATTTGCTTTACCATTTTCTTGAGGACATACTTGTTCCAGTCCAGTTTCTCCTCAAACCAAATTGCATAGATTAATTTCAGCTTATCTGTCGAAAGAGTGTAGAAATTCCATGTGTGACCAATGACATTTTTGGTCAATAGAACTGTAAAAAATGTGAATTCTTGTTTTTGTTGATGAATAGATCCGATGAAATTCTTCTCGTCCTTGTTGCTCGCTGTAACTTCCCAAAGTCTGTCCTTTTGTTCATTTTCGAAAGCAAGAGATGTGAGTGCTCCATATATATCCAAACCAAAGACTAGAGAAAGAAGATGTTCATTAACAACAATGCTTTTCTCTTGGACTGATGTCCTAAAGCTTCTTCCATCGTTGGCTATTATGGAATTTCCTGTAGAAATCTCTGATATTTTCTGGGCACATCATTTTGACCTTTGTATCAATTAGATTTTCGAGTCCTCGAATCTTCTTGATCTTGTCTGTAATCTGAAGTGATAGGGTAGAGTTTGAAATTTTTTGCTTGTAGTCATCAAGACTCATGGTGATTCCTCCATCAATGTTATATCGCTCCATTAAAAAGGATTTGAAGAGATGAATATTTGAAGATTGATTGTGCAAGATTTGGTCAAAGATGTAAGAACACTATGTATTTCTGAGTTTTTCAATACACTCAACCGTTTAAATGAGAGTCTTGTCACAATCAATAAGATTTGTAGGGTTATGCATCTACTTCTTCTAATTTAATAGTCTCCTCAATTGTCACGTGGGTTCTGGTGATTTGTCTGTCAGCGCAAACGTCAGATGGTAGCTGGAAATTTTTCTGTTTTTGACCATTTTGCCCTTCATCAGCTTCTGCCTTTTCAGCTTCGTTACTATGCTACAGTTTTCTTGTAGAAGTTAGTTTTTATCTTGATTCAGCAACATAAGAACTGTGTTGGTCCCTTGAAAAGGCTTTGGTTAAGTTTAGAGGGGGGGGGGGGTGAATAAACTTAACACTTAAAACTTTTGGAGTTAACAAACTCAGCAACTTCAGCAACCTGCTGATACCTCAGAAGTCTGCTGATACCTCAGTAGTCTGCTGATACACAGTAGTCTACTGATAGTTGAGTTTACTAAAATTGTGCAGCGGAAGTATATAAAAAATTAAGCCTTATTACCTGTTGTTAAATATGATACTAAGTATTAGATATTCAGTAGTGTATGTGTGATTTCAATTGCTAGATTCAGTAGGTTGATGTGTATAGTTAACTAAATGCAGAATGTAAGTGCAGAAAGTAAGTAGGCAAATTTTATAGTGGTTCCAGGTGGTGTAATCCAGTCAGTCCACTCTTCTCCTGTGATGTTGGAGGTAATTCACTAGAGATCTTTGAAGTAGCTGGTACAAAGATTCCTAAGTTGCTTGTCCTTCACCAATAACTATGGCTTCACAAATTGAACACTTGGAACAGGTAGGATTGCTGCTCCAAAGTCTTCCACTGGTCCTTGAAGGGTAGGATTGCCTCTTCACCAGCTCCACCACAAGCAACAGTCTTTCACACCCAACAGATGCTTCACTGTCTTCAGCAGGTTCTTTATAAAATAAGGATTGAATCAAGTAAATGATTCAATTGCAGCAGCTTGATTAGGATGATATAATCAGCAGCTTGCAGACTTCAAGTGTGTAAACTTGATGTAGCTTGAATACAGAATACACTTGAAGATTTTCTCTGGATCAGCAGCTTTAAGCTCAGTAGGTTCAGCAGGGTGTTTTTGCAGCTCAGAATTATCTCTTATATTTTTCTCTTAAAATTCATCAATCATCTACTTTTTCTGAGTTGGAAGTCCTCTATTTATAGATAGGAATGCATGTGACTTGTATTTGAAATTCAAATGTAGCCGTTCCTGGTTTTGTCCCATTTGACTTGCTTTCTGTCACTATTCATAGGACTGACACTGTCAGAATCCTTTTTGACAGTGCAGTCTGTCCACCCTTGACTTACATCCATTGGATAAAATTTTGAATCATCCCAACGTCCTTTTAATCTCAACCACTGATTTCTTTGATAAGTCAGAGGTTGTTAGCTGTCATTTTCCATGTAATCTTCCAATGTAATCTTGAATTAATCGAGGTATATTATCAGCAGGTTCATCTGTCTGCTGTAATACCTATCAGTCTGCTAAAATATAATTTGCTGTGTTTAAAACACATTGCAGCAGACTTCTTTTATCTATCTTTTATTTGTGATGTTAGATTACACCTTTTTGCAAATAACTATGTTCCAATCCCCATCCAACTTAAGGAACTTAGACCTTCTACACAAGGTATATGTAATCAGTCAAGGTCATCACAGACTTGCCTAAATTCTGATTCCATATCCTTGACTTTAATTACTAAGTTTGATCCCTTAGCCTTCATTAACTGAGTTTGAGCCCTCAGCCTTCAGTCATCAGCAGGTTCCTGATAAGTCTACTGACCTAACTACCCTACTTACCTAGACTAGTCTGCTGAACTCAGTTAGCTGACCTTTACAGTGCTTGTTTGATCAAACCTATACAAAGATCAAACTCTAATAAACCTATACATTTGATCTAGACATCTTTTTTCATTTGCACTATAACAGTTAGTCTGGCACTCATCACTAAAACATAGAAATAAGTCCAACAATTTCCCCCTTTTTGGTGATGATGCCACTACCCTCACCTAACAGCAAAGCAAAAAGATTTAAAACAAAAATAGAACAAATTTAGTCATCTTTCATTATAAACATTTGTTCAAAGATTATTACAGTCTAGCATCAGCAAAGATAAAACAGATAGGTATGTTGATCTACTGTCTTCTTTCCATTTCTTCTCTTGCTCTTTCAGCTTGTTCTTGATAAGCTCTAATTTCTTCTATCATCTCTCTCATCCATTCATTTTCAATCAAAGTGAAGTCAATGTAGGAGTTCACTTCCTTCCACCACATCCATGCTTCAGGTAGGATAAGGTTGATTTGATTGACTCTTAATCCCATTCTTATGTAAAGCTCTTTAAATTCATTCAGTGAGTCCTTAGCTTTTGTGATAGGCAAACTCCTTTCACCTCTACCACTTCTTCCACCTCGTCCACTTCTTCCACCTCTGTAACTTGCCCTCAAGGCTCTAACCCTTGCTTCCCAAAACTTCAATCCCAAGAATGAGTTTAAACCTTCATGAAATCCCTTGTCATGGTAAGGTTTCCTTCTGTTATAGTATTCATTCTTGTATTGTTTGAGGAGATCATCAATAAGTTGAACTCTGCCAGGTGCAGGTTCCTTGAATGCATTTGTATCATTCTCCCATTTCTTTTTAGCAAAAATCCTTGCAGCCTCTTTTGCTACTGTTGTTTGGCCCTCTTCCCCCTTAGTGACATCATCAACAAAATGGGACAGTAGGCCATGAACACTCTCCTGTGTGATAACCAGATTACTCAGTTGTCCTTCCATAATTTTAGTTCTTGTATCAACTGCAGTAATCCTTGATTGCAGAGTTTATTCCAGTAGATTGATCCTCTCAGTAAGCTTAGGATCCAATCCAGCAGGGTGAGATGTTCCAGCAGCCTCAGCAGGCTTAGGAGTTTCAGCAAGTTTATCAAGTTTTTGATGGATAGAGGCAAGTTGGTCTTTCAAAAACTTCTCTTTCAGTGTATTTCCTTGCTTGATTCCTCTCACATCTAGCATCATATCATTAACAGCATTTTGAGTAGATGTGAAATTTGAAGCAACTGTTTCAGTAGATTGTCTGTTGTCATTCACCAGCTTCATCAGTTCCTCAAATCTTTGTTCTTGTCTATCCAGTTGAGTTCTTAACTGTTGCATGTCATTCCTGACAGTCCTCAACTCATTCAACACTTCTACTGGCACTCCACCAGTCATTTCTCCAGCAACTCCATCAGCAGGCTCTTCTACATTATATTGTGCCCTTTGTCTGCTGATGACCATTGCTTTACTCATATCTCTCCCAGCAGGGGGAGGTCCTTCCTCAACCATAGCACCAAGAATATCTTCCATTATAGGATCTTGTGCAGGTTCATCATTCACTGGTTCATCATCAGTAGATCCATCAATTTGAAACTCTTCATCACTGTAGTCATAGTCCAGCATCTGTTCTTCATCATTAACAACAGTAGCCTGCTGACTATCTTTCCCTACAGTGGCCTTGACTCCAGTAGGCTCCACTACAGCAGCCTTTTCAACAACTTCAGCAGGGGTTTCCTCCAAACCCAAAGATTGTTCCAACCTGTGTCCAGGTGCTGTTTGCAACTCAGCAACCTGTACCTCCTGTTCCAACCTTTGCTCAGGTGCTGTTTGAACCTCAGCAACCTGAACCTCCTGTTCCACTCTTTGAGGATTGAATACAGCTTCATTATCCACTTGAAATCCTTCAGCATGACCAATCTTTGTTAGGATAGAGGCAGTTTTGGCAAGAGTGTCCTCAATGTCAAATCCATCTTGATATTGAATTGAGTCCTCTGAACTGGCACTAGGTTCACTGTGGTCAGTAATCCTTTCTTCATCCAAACCAGCACTTTGTTGATCTTCAGATTGTGCAGTAGGTTCTTCAACAAATAAAGTAGAGGATTCACCAACCAACATATTTGCAGCACCACTTATTCCATCATTGATCAATGCCTCCAGATCATCCATGGTGAGATCCTGTAGATCCTCATCCATCTCTCCAGTCTGCTGGCCCTCAGCATACCTATCAATATTAGTGGGTTCAGCTTCTGCATCAACAGTGGTTCCTTGACCAGTGGCTTCAGTGGTTGTTCCTCTAGCCACTCTACTTGTCTCCCCAGGGAACATGGGGGGATCATCATCAGAATCAGATGAATCACTGTCTGGTGTGTACTTTGGATCTCTGAACATAATTGCTCCACTTTTCTTTCCCTCATTCAATAGATCCATCAGCCTAGATTGCAACAAGGTTGTATCTATCAATTCCAATAGGCTGTCCACACCCAGCTGATCAAAAGCCCATTCTTCAAATCCACTCATTGGATCAGCAGCTGGTTTCTGTTTCTTGTAGAATCCAAACTTCCATTGGAAATAATTTTGCACTTTCCTGAAGTTAGGATCTACTTTGTCCTTCTTAGATGCCTTCTCATATGGCATAGTTGGCTTTCTAAGAGCTGTTTCAGTAGCTTGATGACCTCCAAAGGTCCCAACAAGCAAACTCAAAGTGTCTTCAATAGATGTATGAAAGTCAGTAGGTTGCTCAGATATGATATTGGTCCCTACTACCTCCATTTGCACAACACTTGGTTCCCCCTGACTTATATGCTCATCATCAGGGTTAACAACAGACTGTTCTTCCCCCTGAACTATTGCAGGAATTGCAGGGTCTTGAACCAATGTTTCACTCACCACAGCCGGTGTAGATTCAGTGGTTTGCTGTGGTTCTTCTACAAGTTGCTCAACAACAACTTTGTGCAGCTTCAGTAGATTCAACAATAACAGGTTGCTGTGTTTCTCCAACAGGTTGCTCAACAACAACCTGTTCACTTTCCGTAGGCTCAGCAGCCTTAGCAAGTGAGGATTCAACAACATCAACAGCAGGTTCAGTCTCTGTAGTTTGCTGTGACTCTTCAGCAGGTTGCTCAAGAACAACCTCTGCATCCTCAGTAGGCTTGATAATAGTCAATGGCTCAGCATCAATAGCCTCTCCTACTGCTTCTACTGCTTCTACTTTTTCTACTACTTCTTCTTCTTCTTGTGCCCTTTAAGCCTCTAAGTTTTTCAATTGTTTCCCCTTTCCATGTTTCTTTTTGTGAATAACCTCTTTCATTCTCTTGGAAAGTGGATCATCATCAATTTCAACCACAGTAGGCTCCCTCTTTCTAGTGGCTTCTTTCTGTTGTTCCCTTAAAATTTCAACAACGGTTTTTCTAGCAGCTACAGTTGGGTCAGTAATCTCAACTTCAGCTGCACCCTCAGCAGACTCAGCAGTCTGTGCTGTTTGCTTCCTTGTTCTTTTAGGCTTTAACAATTCTGTTATCTTCCTTGTGTCAGCAGCCTTTCTCTTCTCAGTGGTCTTCTTTGGTGCAGCAGGTTTGACAGATTTCTTAGTAGTTTGCTTGACCTGCTCACCACCAGCATCACCATCATCTCCATTGTCATCACTATCAGCAGCTTCAGCAAGACCTTCTTCATCACCATCCAGACCAGGGATAGCATAATCAATCTCTTTCTTGTATCTGGATTGATTAATCTTTTCAGGTGCTACATCAGGAATCTCCAAATGATTCAGTAGGGTCTGAATCATTAATCTTAGGGGTAAGGCCTTGGATTTCCTCTTTCCTTCTTTTTCCTCTTTTGCAACCTTCTTCATGTAATGAATGAAATACCTAGCCCAATCAAACTTCATACTTCTGCAAATAATCATCAGCAGCTCTATCTTGGGTCCTGATAGAGTATCCATACTTCCAACCAGCCCTAATATATTCTTTGCAATGATTTTGCTCAGCAGGTTGTACTCATACCCAATGTGTCCAACATTGATGCTTGGAGTTGATTTGATGCCTTCATTTGTCTTGATCTTATCAACAAAATCCATCTTGGACAATCCCATTTCTTCAGGATTTACTAGACCATCTACTACTTCTTCATAACCAAAAACTTCCCTCAGTAGACTTGGGGAAATCTCAATCTCCTGGGCATTCACAGTTGTTTTGAATGCCTCTGTTCCTTCTTTAATCACAATGTTCTTCTAAAATCTCACAACATTTGTGTATGAGATTGTTTCCAGTCTTATATTAAGCACATTCTCCAGACCTTCATACCTCCTTATTCTTAGACCAATGTTGATTACTAGTTCAGTTTTATTAGCATCAACAACGAAACCTTTCACACTTTGGCTTGTTCCAATCTGAACATCAATCATTTCCGCCATTGTTAAAGAAAAATAAGATGAAGAAGATAATTTCTTAAATCTGTGTTCACACAGTGTAAAAATAGAGAGTATAAATCTGAGATTTTGCAAGTAGAGAGTATCTACTGTGTAATAGGTCTGTATAAATAGACAGGGAGTGGTTGTAACTGTCAGTGCACGTACATCAATATCAACCACGATTAATCTGAGTGAATGCTGTCTTGACACGTGGCCCATTACTTTCTCCATAACGTTTGTAACCGTTGGATCGTGTTAACTGCGGTTATAAAGGATAAAATAAATATCCCGCCAATCTGCTTTTTGACTTTAATAAGTTTGACTGTGTAACGTTTCATTCAGCAGGGTTGGCCTCACACCACACCCAAAAACCACACCCACAAAACCACACCCACAAAAACCCACCACCTGATTTCAATTGATAATACAAGATGAAGTTTAATACCAATGACTGATCTGTCAAGTGAGCTCACCCAATCATGACAAAGACCAATCCCCTTGGCAACCTCATTTGCTCAATTGTCCAAACATAAGTACATGGAATTGTTGATACCAATGACTAATCTGCTAAGTGAGCTCACCCAACATAGCAAAGACTAACCCCCTTGGTGAATTCCAGTACACTGCTGATTATCAGTCAACTTTGATAATTCCAAGTTCAGTCCTTAGTTTAGCAAATCTTTCACTATCAAGTGGTTTAGTGAAAATATCAGCAAGTTGATCTTCAGTAGGGATATACAGAACCACCACATCCTTCTTTTCAACATGATCTCTTATAAAATGATGTCTCACATCAATGTGCTTGGTTCTTGAGTGCAAGACAGGATTTTATGTGATAGCAATTGCACTTGTGTTGTCACACATTATTGGAATTTCTTTCTCCTCAATTCCATAATCCCTTAATTGTTGTCTTAGCCAAAGTACTTGTGCACAGCAACTTCCAGCAGCAATGTATTTAGCTTCAGCAGTGGAAGTTGATATTGAGTTATGTTTCTTGCTAAACCAGGAAAATAGTCTATTTCCCATTAACTGACAGGTTCTTGTGGTGCTTTTTCTATCAATCTTGCATCCAGCATAATCAGAATCTGAGTAGGATATAACTTTGAAGCTTCCATCCTTGGAATACCATATCCCTACTCCCAAAGTCTCTTTTAGATACTTGAGAACTCTCTTGACTGCACCTAAGTGACTTTCTTTAGGTTTAGATTGAAATCTT
Source organism: Gentiana dahurica var. dahurica (assembly GCA_024500145.1). Taxonomy (NCBI): domain Eukaryota; kingdom Viridiplantae; phylum Streptophyta; class Magnoliopsida; order Gentianales; family Gentianaceae; genus Gentiana; species Gentiana dahurica. The sequence continues at coordinate 38,021,264 of CM044907.1, forward strand.
GCACAAACACCTACAGCAAAGGATATATCAGGTCTGCTGGCAGTAAGGTACAGCAGACTGCCTATCATCCTTCTGTATAAAGTCTGATCAACATCTTTGCCTTCATTATCTTCATCCAATCTGATATTTGTACTCATAGGAGTTGATATCTTGGTGCTATTTTCCATACCAAACTTCTTCAGCAGCTCCTTGGTGTACTTGGTTTGATGAATGAAGATTCCATCTTTCATCTGTTTAACTTGCAATCCCAAAAAGTAGTTCATTTCTCCCATCATACTCATTTGGAATTTGCTCTTCATTAGATTTGCAAACTTTTCACATAACAATTCATTTTCAGAACCAAAGATTATGTCATCAACATAAATCTGTACCAGCAGGGTGCTGTCCTTCTCATTGATTCTGAAAAGAGTCTTATCAATGGTGCCTTTTGTAAAGCCATTGTCCACCAAGAATTGAGATAGAGTCTCATACCATGCTCTTGGTGCTTGTTTCAAGCCATAAAGTGCTTTATTGAGTCTATACACTTTATCTTCTTGATCTTTAACTTCAAATCCAGGAGGTTGCTGAACATACACTTCCTCCTCTAGAATGCCATTCAAAAATGCACTTTTGACATCCATTTGATATACCTTGAAGTTTTTATATGCAGCATGTGCCAAGAATAATCTGATAGCTTCCAATCTTGCAATAGGTGCATAAGTTTCATCAAAATCTATTCCTTCAGCTTGAGAATAGCCTTTTGCAACTAGTCTGGCCTTATTCCTCACAATGGTACCAGATTCATCAAGTTTGTTTCTGTATACCCATTTAGTACCAATGATATTTGCATGACTAGGCCTTTCAACTAGTGTCCAAACTTGATTTCTTTCAAATTCATTTAATTCTTCTTGCATAGCAATTATCCAATCTGGATCTGAAATTGCTTCTTCAACAACTTTAGGTTCAACTTGAGATAGAAAACAAGTAAACATTGCTTCTAATTGTCTTCTAGTCCTCACACCTTGCTGTATGTTGCCAATAACTTGTTCAGCAGGGTGATCCCTTAACCATTGTGGATTCTGGTTAGATTGATTCTCTGGAACATCATCTTCAGTAGGGTCTGCTGTTTCTTCAACAGGGGGTTCAGCAGATCCTTGAATTGCTTCAGTTGTTGCATCAGTAGTATCACCAGCAGGGTGTTCAGCAGGGGCAGTATCAGAAACTTTTAAGTCATTAACCCTTTCCAAGACTTCAACACAATCTGGATCAGTGACTTGTAGGTTCTCAGCAGGTTCACAACCTTCATCTTCCATACCAGTGAACTTAGGTTCATCAAACACAACATGTATTGTTTCTTCATGTTTCAGTGACCTTTTGTTCAGTACCCTGAATGCCTTGCTGACTGAAGAGTATCCCAAGAAAATTCCTTCATCTGATTTAGGTTGGAATGTCTTCAAATGCTCCTTATGATTCAAGATAAAACATTTGCTTCCAAATGGATGGAAATAGGATATATTTGGTTTCCTTCCATTCCAAATCTCATAAGGTGTCTTCAGCAGCTTCTTGTTCACTGAGGTTCTGTTTTGTGTACAGCATGATATATTAACTGCTTCAGTCCAGTACCTTTCAGGCAGCAATGCTTCACAAATCATTGTTCTTCCTGCTTCCTTTAAGGTCCCGTTTCTTCTTTCAGCAACCCCATTTTGCTGAGGTATACCAGCAGCAGCAAGTTGGTGTAGTACACCATTCTGTTCACAGTATTCTCTTATAACTTTATTGAGAAACTCAGTACCCTTGTCTGATCTTATCTTTACTACTGTCAAACTTTTCTCATTTTGTAATCTCTTCAAAAGATCAGGCATCATCTTGAGTGTTTCACTTTTCTTGTTCATAAATATCATCCAAGTGTATCTAGAAAAATCATCCACAACCACTAAGGTGTATTTCTTTCCTGTAACACTTGATGGTGTAACTGGTCCAAATAGATCCATATGCATCCGCTCCAAGACTCTATTAGTTGATTGTTTAGCCTTTGATTTGAAGCTTGATTTAGTCTGCTTACCTTGCTGACATGCATCACATATAGTGTCTTTCTTGAATGTGATCTCAGGTAAACCAATCACCAGTTTCTTCTTCACCAACTGATTGATGTCATCAAAATTTAAGTGATTCAACTTTTTGTGCCATAACCAATTGAGTTCTGACTTGGTATGCACAATCAGACAGGTTTCTGGAACTGTAGTAGACCAATCCACAACATACATGTTTTGTTGTCTTCTACCAGCCAATACAACTTGATCACCTCTTTCACTAATGACAATACAATTGTTCTTGTCAAAAGTGACCTTGTATCCCACGTCACAGAATTGTCTAGTGCTCAGCAAATTGTAGTCCGGTCCTTCCACATATGCAACATTCTTGATTGTATGTCCATTCCTCACAAGTGTGCCATATCCTCTTGTATATCAAGGTGTATTTTTGTTGCCAAAATTCACCCTTGGACCATCCTTTGTCAAAAAAATTGACAAACAGTGCTTATCCTTTGTCATATGTCTGGAACATCCATTGTCAAAGTACCAGACACCCTACAAAACAAAGTTAATACATTTTAGGTACCCAAACCTGTTTGGGTCCATAATGGTCAGTGGTAAGCATGACCCCTAGGATGTTTCCATAAGGTCTTCTCCTAAAAGTGTCATACTTTGGTTTATACATGTATTCCACACATCCATAGGTTCTAACAGTAGGTTGTGTAGGATTCACATATGTTTTCTGGCCTTTTGGTTTATAATGCTGTTTGAAGTGACTTTTGTTGTTAGAAGCATTAGTATAACCATTAGTTTGATGTCTGTTAGGAATAGCCCTGTAGTATGGAGTCTGCTGAGGTCTTGTGTAAGTCCTCTGCTGATCCCATTGCTTGGGTTTTACCCTAGCAGCATGGTTATTCTTACTGTTTCGAGCATTAGATACAGGAATATTCCAATCATCATCAGTAGGAAAAAGTGTACCTTTCCCCCTGAGATAAGTATCCCTTGAATGATTAACATTTTTGGGTTTAGGATTCTTATCCTTCGAATATTTCTGTTTCTTACCCTTCTATGGTCCAGCAGACTTGGTAGCAGGTCTGCTATCAGCAGGTTTAGAAGGCACATCAATCCTATTTTTTGATTTGTTCCTTTTATTAGGAGCTGTTGACTTCTGATTTTGCTTCATTAAAGCATTCTCAGTAGGTTTTACTGCCTCAGCAACCTTACTGGGAGTTGGATCTTGTGCAGGTACAAACTTAGGACCAATTCTGGCACTAGGTTCAGTAGCCTTATTGGATCCACTCTTTTTGGATTGTTGAGTTCCAAATCCAAGCCATGTTCTATCACCATAAGGCTTTCTAGATTTGTATGCAGTAGAGGAACAAGATGGATCAGCAGATTCAGAGGCTACTGGATGTTCAGCAGGCTTATACTGATTCTGTCCAACATCTTTTTCCTTACCTTTGAGAACCCTTAATTCAGCATTCAATCTTTCAACTTCTACTTGAAGAGCTTCTTTTTCAGCCTTCACAATCTCATAACCAGATTGTATTTTCCTTAGTTGATTGAGGATGGCATCCAAAGCTTCTTCATTGTAAGAGTTTATAGGATTTGAACCACAAGTTGATTCACAATCACTTCCAGCAGGAGTGTTAATTGATACAGTATTGTATACCTCCTCTGTCTCATCCATATTAGCCATTAATGCATAATCTTCCATTTCAGCAACCAATGTTGTGTCATATGATTCATTTCCCTTTTCAGATTCCACTTCATACCCTGATTCATCTTCATCAACCATAGCCTTCTTGCCATATCTTCTTTGTTGGCTTTTGGTATTCAGTAGGTCTGGACAGTCAGGTCTGATATGTCCAGGCTTTTTGCAATTGAAGCACAGATAATCAGGTTCCTTACTTTGTTTTAACTCAGGACATTCAGGTTTGAAGTGTCCTGGTTTTTTGCAATGAAAACATAGATAATCATTGTCTTTCTTTGGTTCTTCTTTCTTCTTTTCACTGAATTTCTTGTTGAAATTCCTTGGAGAACCTTTTCCACCTTTTATTATTATGATCTTCTTGCTCAGTAGTGCAATCTGCTCTTGCATCTCATCCAGTAAGTCATCTTTAGCTTCTGATGCTTCTTCTTGATGTGAGGCAGCCAGTGCTGTAGTTTTTGGCTCTTCCTTTTCAGTAGTAGGTGACAACTTCTTTTTGAATTCATATGCCTTAAGATCTGAGAATAACTTGAATGTATCCTCTTCATGCAGTCTTCTCATTTCTTCTATGGCTGTCACATTCATCTTCCATCCATCTGTAGCAAGTAAAGCTTCCAAGATTTTTGTGTTGATTTCTTCTTTTGAGTAAATAACACTCAGCAGGGTGAGTTCATCCAGAATTGCATTGAACCTAGATTCCATTTGTTCAATGGTTTCATTGGGTTTCATTTCAAACTTTTGGAACTTCTTCTTTGCCACACTGATTTTATTCTTCTTGATTTCATCAGTCCCTTCACAGATGAACTGTATTTTGTCCCAAAGTTCTTTAGCTGTTTTGCAATCTTTAACCTTCATGTACATGTTGCTATCCAAGGTTCTATAAATGATATCAATAGCAATATTGTTGGGGTTTGCTCTCTTCCTATCTTCAGCATTCTGATGACGGTCAAATTATACCCGTAAAAGTCATCAACGTTGACCTTAAATCGAGATTAATAATGTATATTTCATATTGAATCACTCGTTTATATTTATTATTTAATGTTAAGTGATTATTAATATGATATTGGGTATTTAACTGTTTTTATTATTAAAAGGCCGATTTATTGTGCTTTAAATGTTAATTTTGCAGATCACAACAAATCGGGAGGATTAATGTTAATTAATCAATGGTCTCAAGATAATAGAGAAAGAAAATCGGAGCATTAAACGAAAGGTTAATCAGATCAACACGAAAGCGTGCAGTGGGGAACAAGATAGACGAGAGAAACGTTTAACACGTGCAGAAGAAGGCTCGGTCGACCGAGCCCTATCATTCGGTCGACCGAGTATGTCGGTTCGGTCACTTATCGGATTTTTTCGTATTAACCTTCTAGATCCTTCATAAGTCGGCAGAAACCCCTATATAAGCAGCAGCTACGAGAAATTGTAAATCATCCCTTCATTCTTTCTTCAATCTTACAATTCATAATATAACTTTGATACAATGTAGAATAATTTGAGGGTTTCCAGCAATTTAAGGGCTGCAATATGTAAGCCTTTATTTTCTGTTTCTTTCTTTTAAGTAATTAATCCCTCCCAATTATGCTTTATCATTTGAATTAGTTAATCATAGCTAGATGATGTAGATCTAGGCTATGACGTTAGGGATGTGGCGACTCCTTGTCTATGGGGATCCCATAACCTACGTCATACACTTAGTATTTATTCATGAATCTACTTGATTTAATTAATGCGTATCTATGTTAGTTTATATGAATACTGTGCGAATTACTGTTTAATCTGTTCTGTATGATGAAACGCTGAGAGATATATTCTAAGATGTATTCTGGATGAAATCGATTCGGGTGACCGAAAGGTGTCATTCGGTCGACCGAGGCCTTACACTCGGTCGACCGAGCCTTGTTTCATCAGTTATTTCTGCCACGTCTTTATGGTAGGTTTAGCCTAGTTGAATTTATTATCTCAGTAGGTATGGCTATGGCTACGTTACTCGCTTAGTATAATTAAAACGTGTAAAAAGGAAATACCAATATAAAACTCTTAGGTAGGCTTATGAATTGCTCTTCACGGACGTTCAGCGTTATCTAGGTAGGTTTATATTCAGGAATTGCATGCACCTGCTTATACGTACGTCATAGATTAGCATGAGACTATAACTTGGTAATTGCTAGTTGGACGAGAGCTTGAGTAATCGCATAGGAAGTAAGCCTAACCATAGGAATGTTGGCTAGACGAGGTGTACGATTAATATCGGCATCCTTAGTGTCGTAAGCGTGCAAGTTATATGAGATGGATACCCAAAAGGTGAAGTCACGTAATGTAGCACAGTGATCTAGCAACCTAACCGGTGCTAAGTCAAGTTAAAGAGGATGACTCCCGTAGCCAATCTAAGATAAATACAAACGGATTGACAGTTAATAAGTTCAGTTTATTATATAAATTATCTAGGTCCAAACGATAAAGACTATAATTGGGGAGGTTAATTACGTTGTGTCGAGTCGTGTCTTTACCTTTCTTGTCTTATGTTAGTCGTAGACCGCCTCTATGTCCTTGACATGTTTAATTATTTGTTTGTATATAAGATGATCCACAATTGGTTCCCTGTGGGATCGACCTTGATTCACTATAGCTATACTACGATAGGCCTAGTCCTCTTGCTAGTATTGGTTTATGGTGGTCAAGTATATTATTACCTGATTGACTCCGATCACATTCCATTCTCTTTTTTTGTTTTGGAATGTACTGAGTCTCATCTCCCACTGTTACAGCTTTGACAATCTCCAGTGGTCCATCTGTCAGCACATCCATCATTTCATCATGAGTTGCAGAAAGGTAAGCATGCATTCGACGTTTATATTCATCAAATCTATCTAGAGAACACATCAGCATAGTTCTAGCATACTGGTTGTTATCCATGATGCAAGTCTTTGAAAATCAATGATTTGAAAAAGTTTCTAAGTATTTTCTCAAGTACAAGAAGTAGGATTACTTCAGAACAGAAGCACTGCTTTGATACCAATTGTTGGTCCCTTGAAAAGGCTTTGGTTAAGTTTAGAGGGGGGGGGGGGTGAATAAACTTAACACTTAAAACTTTTGGACTTAACAAACTCAGCAACTTCAGCAGCCTGCTGATACCTCAGTAGTCTGCTGATACTTCAGTAGCCTGCGGATACACAGTAGTCTACTGACAGTTGAGTTTACTGAATTTGTGCAGTGGAATTATATCAAAAATTAAGCCTTATTACTTGTTGTTAAATATGATACTAGGTATTAGATACTCAGTAGTGTATGTGTGTGATTTCAATTGCTAGATTCAGAAGGTTGATGTGTATAGTAAACTAAATGCAGAATGTAAGTGCAGAAAGTAAGTAGGCAAATTTTATAGTGGTTCCAGGTGGTGTAATCCTGTCAGTCCACTCTTCTCCTATGATGTTGGAGGTAATTCACTAGAGATATTTGATGTAGCTGTTAAAAATATTCCTAAGTTGCTTGTCCTTCACCAATAACTATGGCTTCACAAACTGAACACTTGGAACATGTAGGATTGCTGCTCCAAAGTCTTCCACTGGTCCTTGAAGGGTAGGATTGCCTCTTCACCAACTCCACCACAAACAACAGTCTTTCACACCCAACAGATGCTTCACTATCTTCAGCAGGTTCTTTATAAAATAAGGATTGAATCAAGTAAATGATTCAGTTGTAGCAGCTTGATTAGGATGATATAATCAGCAGCTTGCAGACTTCAAGTGTGTAAACTTGATGTAGCTTGAATACATAATACACTTGAAGATTTTATTTGGATCAGTAGCTTTAAGCTCAGTAGGTTCAGCAGGGTGTTTTTGCAGCTCAGAATTATCTCTTATATTTTTCTCTTAAAATTCATCAATCATCTACTTTTTCTGAGTTGGAAGTCCTCTATTTATAGGTAGGAATGCATGTGACTTGTATTTGAAATTCAAATGTAGCCATTCCTGGTTTTGTCCCATTTGACTTGCTTTCTGTCACTATTCATAGGACTGACACTGTCAGAATCCTTTTTGACAGTGCAGTCTGTCCACCCTTGACTTATATCGATTGGATAAAATCCTGAATCATCCCAACGTCCTTTTAATCTCAACCACTGATTTGTTTGATAAGTCAGAGGTTGTTAGCTGTCATATTCCATGTAATCTTTCAATGTAATCTTGAATTAATCGAGGTATATTATCAGCAGGTTCATCAGTCTGCTGTAATACATATCAGTCTGCTGAACTATAATTTGTTGTGTTTAAAACACAATGCAGCAGACTTCTTTTATCTAACTTTTATTTGTGAAGTTAGATTACACCTTTTTGCAAATAACTAAGTTCCAATCACCATCCAACTTAAAGAACTTAGACCTTATACACAAGGTATATGTAATCAGTTTAGGTCATCACAGACTTGCCTAAATTCTGATTCCATATCCTTGACTTTAATTACTAAGTTTGATCCCTTAGCCTTCATTAACTGAGTTTGAGCCCTCAGCCTTCAGTCTTCAGCAGGTTCCTGATAAGTCTACTGACCTAACTACCCTACTGACCTAGACTAGTCTGCTGAACTCAGTCAGCTGACCTTTACAGTGCTTGTTTGATTAAACCTATACAAAAAACTCTAATAAACCTATACATTTGATCTAGACATCTTTTTGCCTTTGCACTATAACAGTTAGTCTGGCACTCATCACTAAAAGATAGAAATAAGTCCAACAAACTGACTTAGCTTGCAAAACAGTTTTAAGTTTTCTTCGGTACCCATGGTTTCTTAGGTCCGGCTGGGTTAGTTACTGAAGTACAAACTTCAGTTTCTTTGATGAGAGAATTAAACTTTCTCATCTCTCTTCTATATAAGCCATTACGCTCAACCTTAGTTGATTTCACAAGGATTCTTTTAGATTTATCATTTTTATCTTCTTTGTGAAATCCAGTAGGTCTTCAAATTTACTTGTTATTAATCTTTCAGCTAGATTTGACACCTCAGTTTCAAGAAATTCAATCCATTCTTTTGCTTTGCCAAGTTCTGTATCTTTTAAGTTCAACTCAAGTGTGAGTTTTTCCATGAAATTGACAAGCTCAGAGTTTTTCTGACTGAGTTCAGCGAGTGATAACTGAGTAGAAGAATGTACCTTTCCTTGATTGTTTGTTACAGCTTCAAGGTTTGATTTTACATTCTTTTGTTGTTCTTCTTTGTAGATAGTTACTTGCAGCAACTCCTTTATTTCTTCTTCTGAGAGATCACTTAGTGATGGAACTCTTCTGGATTTGTCATCATATGCATTGAAAACAATATCCACATCATCAATAAAAAGAGGTTCTGGATTTGTATGTGAATTTGTAGTACTGAACCTTTCAAATACTTGATCCAGAAAATCATATACAGCGTTTTGCAAACAATTAGCTAGAGGATTAATAAGCCAACTTCTAATTCTAAATGTATTCATGAAGTTTCAACTATATTCTCATACAACTGATACAATGAGGGGTTTTCAACAAATGGTATATAAGATTGCTTTGGATCACTTCCAAAAAGGAAGTACTGCTCCGATACCAATTGTTGGTCCCTTGGAAAGGCTAACACAAGTTTAGAGAGGGGGTTGAATAAACTTGTCACCAAAAGCTGATTTACACCCCAGGAACTGAGTTTCTCAAAACTCAAACTGAACTGGCAAACTGATGTTCAATATGACTCTGCTCAGCTAATTCAGTTTAGCTGGTGCTAGAACTGAACTAACTTGCAGCGGATAAGATCAAGCATGTTGTGCAATAGAAGTGTAAATAAAGATTCTAATCTTCTATGTATCAGTTCTGTGCTGACTCAGTGTCTGAAGTTTGTTGAGTATTGTGATGAATTGATAATGCAATAAATAGAACAATCACAGCACAAATATAAATGCGTAAAATAAATCAACACGTGGTTTGTTTATGGAAGTTCCGGGTGGTGTAATCCCATACGTCTCCCCTTCTCCTGTGGTGTAGGAGGTATCACTAGAATCTTTAGATAACTTTTACAAAATCCTTGCCTAATGACGGTCCTTCACGACACCCTAGTTTCACTGTCCACACAGAATAAAGAAAGGTGAGATTGCTCCCTTCATTCTGCACAGTGATCCTTCGAAGGTAGAATTACTCCTTCACCAGCTCACCACAAACACAAACACAGTCCGCAGACTGCACTAACAGCAATGGCAACTAAGTTGCAACCGTATGAGGAAAGGTGGAGTTGCTCTCCTCAAACTATACACATCCAACCCTTTGTCACATAAAGGTTAGGTTTAGAATCAATCAAAAGATTAATTCAGTGAGTTGTCTGATTCTTTTGGATATGGCATTGTAGCTCGTAGGTGCCTGCTTCCCTCTTAACGGGTTACTGGATCTTTCTCTGTAATCATCAAGGCAACTTCGTTGGCTTCTCTATTTTTAGATATGGATTCTGATTTTCTGGATCTGGATCTCTTCCCTCTTGATCTGGATTTTAGATATGTGCTTTGTAAGCTTGTCCAATATCTTCTCTTTTCAAACACTCTTCCCTTTGTATTTATAAGGGTATTGTAACGGTCAAATAGGCCTTATAGCCGTTATATTTGTCGTTTAGTCAACGTTCATATGTATGATCTCTTGATCTGTACTGTTCCAGTTTTCAGTCCTTGATTTATCAATTCAGCTTTTCCAGATTCTCAGTTCTTCCTTGACAAGGCCTTAACTCGGTTTTCTACTCTTATTCAAAATTGAGTACCTTGTATTCTTGTCATCTGACTTCAATTGACTAAGTCTGAGTACACAATTCAGCTTCTTCATTTCCTAGTAACTTATAGTCTTTGTCCTTAAGATTATCAACTTTACATGATCTATAGTTCAGTTTCAGGTCACCATAGACTTGCCTAATTCCTGACTTATAGTCACGACTTAATCTGCTTCTAACTGAGTTTGCCACCTCATTTCTTCTGTCTTCACTAACTGAGTATGTCACCTCAGTTCTCCAGACTTCACTAACTGAGTCTGTCACCTCAGTTCTTCAGTTCTCAGATGTAACCTCCGGGGGGGGGGGGGCAATTGGGGCGCGGGCATAAGCTAGTTTGTTTGCTATGACTCAGCGTCTAGTTCCTATCTATTACAATGCTTGTCTGAAACAACCTATACAAAGCTTAGACTCTAGATAGATCATATACATTTTTCTCTAGACCATTTCTTGCTTCTTCTTTCATTAAGCACTATAACAGTTAGTTATGACTCCATCATCATGGGTTATAAATGAACTTTTCTAAGTGCATGATGAATCATCATCAAAATATAAATTTTATTTCCAACAGATGTAGATCTCAAAGGTAGTTTGAGAAGCACAAGGAGTTATTCAACCATAGGAACGTGAGCAGACACCACATAACGATGAGGTGTAGAACATTGCTCAGTGCAAACAAAAATTTTGTAAGTCTGTGGATAACCTCAAGCCTGAAAAGGCTGCTGGTATGTTCATCATGCAGAATGAATATCTCACGACTTATGAAAGAATGTTTGAAAGGCAATAGTGAGAGATATGGCCAAGAGCCATAATATCTGAATTAGATTCCATCAGCGACAAACAGGTTATGAACCTAATCTATCTTACCTAGAGAGAATGTCCCTGAAAGGCTGACATGGATGGTAATATGATTACCGTAAGGCTATAGTGACGGCTGAAGGGTGCGGGGTGTAAGCCTTGTAATTATCTTTATGCTGCCAGCTGAGACTAGTTCTATTCAGACGATGCTTGTTATAACTTCATATCATTGCGATATGATAGTGTTGAAGATGTTGGGCAAACATCTCGATGTTCATAGATGATATCATAATATGTGAGCCCACGAGATCCATTTATGGACTCGAACAAGTTTCTCAAGACGATTTCTTTGTTTGATAATCAAAGGAGTTTGATTTAGTCAAAAGAAGAGATATGCCCAATATGCAAGATGGATAGTGGGAATGTGTTATGATTTTTGAGTAAGGTATTAGATAGCTCTCTCAAGAATTATCACCCCATGTCATAGTCAATTAATGTTTGGTAGTTCAAGGTCTTTACGAAAGCACTTGAATTAGCAGTTCTTATTTTGAAAATAAGAATCTATGGTGATAGATTTAACTGCTGTTAGATTATGGTTTACCTATATAGATGTGATGCTAAAAGAGTTTAGCATAGATCAAGATAGGGGATACTGCTAGCTGGTATTCTCAAGATCTATCTATGTTAGGACGTTAGTCCTAAAGATAAGGTGAAAGATGATGCTTATGAAAGGTTTCCTTCATGACTACGAGAGGAACCATCATAAAGGTAATGCCGGATGTTCATAGTTCATGAGGAGTCATGAACAAGTATGAAAGTAAATCTGGTAAATGTCGAGAATATCCTTGAACAAGTTAAGGAAGAGTTCCTAGTTTATCAAAACTTGGAATCAAATAAATATAGTTATAGAGACGTATATCCTGAGTCTTTCTTATAAAGGCGAGTGGGAGCTACAGTCTGGGTTTGCAGTCACTTTGATTAAATGATACAGTGGGCTGGAAATGTTCTAGCCTATGGGTCACTGTAAACTCTACAACTTAGCCAAAACACAGTAGTGCCAAGGAGGCGCAGCGGGAGTAGTACATGCATCTAGAAGGTTCATTCTTGAACCTTGTGCGGTTCTTCCACCGTTTCTATATAGCTGATATAGTAAGTGGATTCATTGCTTTAAGAAAGGACCAGGGTCTCGTCGGAGATTCATGTGTGTGTTGAGGCGGTTCTTTTGACTTGGTCATTTGGAGCATTATATGAAGATAGTCTGAGTCCCCACGGATAGCGATCCGTTCATGGCTAGGGCTGGTTTCGAGTATTGCATGAGATTCTTGTGTTTCAACTTGGTATTGTGTGTGTGAGTGATTGGTTTTAGGCCAAGTGGGAGATTATTGAAATAGTGTCCTAAACCCAATCGGGTTGGACCGGATCCGACAGGGTCGGATCATTTCTACTATTTTTTTTATGTTTATACATATATTAAATGGCTTTTCTGTTGTCATATATATGTTCTTTTAAAGAACCAATTATGAATTGTTTTATGATAATGTCCTTAGTGTTATACTGTGATAGAGAAACCATGATAGGCGATTATGGTTGATGAGATCTCTAATCACTTTAATAAGTTTGATACTTAAATGTCTCTAGGCTGATGTACTATTAAACAGGGCATTGATAGTACCAACATAGTACCACGTATTAGATGTCTTCTGTCTTTAAGGGCATGGATAGATCTCGTCTATCGAAGTGTAGAGACACTTGGACTGAACGTGGACGTGTATTAGAGAATGCGTACGTTAGACTGACCCACTTACACAGATAAGTGTCACACTATGTGATGGTTGTGTAATTATCCTTAGGACCGGAGTCTACATGGCATCACGGTGTGGATTGTCATGCTTTGACACTATCGAGGTTTCCCCTAGCCACGGGGCGATCATGCGGTAGTGATTGGGTGTGATGCTAAAGCATACGGAGTATACTGTTAGGAGTATACTGTAGTGCCCGAAAGGCAATTATATAATTGTTTTAGGACAGAATTAATAATTCATCTTATTATATGCATGTATGCTTATAATTAAGACACTACTGAAAACCCTAAGTACCTCGTTTATGTAATCACATAACTCAGTATATGGCTATACACAAGAGGATTGAGTTAGTGAGATGTACTTAAAATTAACTTAGTCCGTAGCCTTTATTAACCAGAGTACGGGTCTCATGATTAATTTGCTAATAATGCGCCCAGAACACTTTAGGTGTGACAGTCTTATCCAGACGGTTGGTAATAGGGTCCTTAGTGGGGCATTTATATATGATGATAATCATATAGGACTGGACCGATTTGATTTGAGTTCTCGATATAATTCCGTAATCGAGAAGTCTTATCGAATCAGGAGATGATCATATATGGATTAATCTCAATCCTGAGGTGATCACAGACGACTTCTTAGACTAGGGTAGAGTTTGATGTGTTAGTAAGGATCACTTCATAGTATGTGGTCCAACACTTCTCGTTGGCTCTATTTTAGGATGAGTGAGTAGTCTGTGCTATCACAGATATGGACTCCATTCCTTCCCTCGGGAAGTAGACAGACAGTTCCCTTATTTGTTAACCCTAGAAACTGATCGATAGGCCTAGTTCATACTATATTAGTGGTGAACTAATTGATCACTAGGGGGTCAATGGTAAATAAGGATAATATGTTTCGAGAAGGGTTTACAGAAATATCCCGAATCGAAGTGAACAGTCTATGGAGGATTTATCCGTATGTAATGATTATATCAGTGGACACCTTATCAACCCATAGATGAGTATATTCGGCAGATTTCAGTTTCAGGTTTATGGTGGTGTAATCCCGGAATTAATAGATTGAATATTATCGTTCGGTCTGACGGGTAATATTATTTAATTTATTGTAGCTAGTGAATATGGGTCCATAGTCCCCGACGTGGCTCCTAACATAGCATATGTTTTCTCTTCGTTTCACCTCAATTATAATTAAATAGTTGGATTGGACTATTTAATTGATATGTGGACTAATTGTTTAGTTGGTCTAGATAATTAAATACATGGAAAAGAAATTTTTCGTGGACTCGGCCAATGTGTCAAAAAATGAGAATGGACCTTTATTTAATTAAAGGGGGGGGCGCATATTTGGTTTATTTAATTATCAAGGAATTAGTTTTCTTGGATAATTATTTAACATGTGATTAATTTATTTATGTGTTAAATAGTTTAAGGAAGAGAAAATCTTTTGTATATCCTAAATTAATTTAGGAATATTTTAGATTTATCTTTTTAAGGAAAAAGGATTATTGTAATTGATTTTGTATTAATTATTTAATCCTTGGGGCTTAAGTTTTACTCGCCTTTATAAAGAGAGTTCTTCCAAGCCTTATGACACATATACAAATTTCGAAATATTGCATTGAAAATAGCTTAGAATTTTCGGCTATTTTCTTTGGGTTCGAGTTTTAGAAAAACTTCGGGTTTTTCTAAGGTAGCATATCAACGAGGTCCGGCGACTTGAAACACCATCCACTTGGTGTTGCTTGGAGATACACGTTGGAAGACTTTGGCTTCTCAACTAGGCTCTCATATAGCTCGGATTGAAGATTGTTCTTGGAGTTCATTCACAATAAACTGGTAAGCAATCTAAACCCCCTTGTAGGTTTAGATCTATTTATTTTATGTATTTTGGTTGACTAGATCTAGATTTATAATATCTTCCGCTGCGTAATCGGGGGGATCTTGTTCCATCCGGTGATATTACATCCTATAAGTGGTATCAGAGCCTTTGATCTAGCAATCAAAGTATGTAAATTTTAGATCTAATGAGTGGAATAAGCATGTAGATTGTTTTTATTTTCGTTTTATGATGAATTCAAAAATATCATATTGTATGCTTGTGAATGTCTTGGTTGAAGAGATGGATTGGGGTTGGTATTGTTTACTCGTTAGATCTATTGTAAACTCATATAAATTCGTTTATATGAGTATAGGAAATTTTGTAATTTTAATTTCCTAGAATTAGATCTGTTTTGTTGCTGTTCCGTTTTTTTATTTATTCACGGAGATAGATCCGTTGGAACAATAATCCCTCCTGTCAGAAAGAAGAATAAAAGTTGAAGAACATGCCCTCAAAATTTCGTGATGATCGGAGTCGATCTCGATGTCCAATCGCTGTTATAAAGTTGCTGTTGTAACAAGAAAAGCACAGCAGGCATAAAAACCCTAGCTGTGAGTTCGTCGATTTTCTGGAAGAGTTTGGAACATCAAAACGATGATCCGACCGTTCAGATCGATCAGCATGGAGTTATGAACAAGCCCTAAAAATTTCAGGTCGATCGGGTTTTGTAACGATGCCCGATCGGCCCCGGGAAGACACTGCAGAGCCCAGTTATAAACAGATGCAGCAGTTGGATCGGCGGATTACTGGAGAAAATTGGACCGTTGAAACGAAGATCCAACCGTTCAGATTGAAGTAGTAGGAGTGAAGAACATTTTCAGAAAGTTTCATGACAATCAATGTTCATTTGGATGTCCGATCATCGATACAACGCGGCAGCAGCAGATTAGAAAATAGTAAACCCTAGTTAGGGTTTGTGTTTTTTTTAATAGGTTAGATACAGGGGTACCAACGATCCATCTCGGTGTTTATTTTTTCCGTTATTTTTTCGTGTATGATCGAAATTATGTGATAGAAACCGGAAAATTTCCATGACATGCATCATATCATGATTCCACTCCAATGCATACATGTAGCTAGTTTATTTCGAATAAATTAGGCATGTATAACTCGTATAATTAGTTAAAACCTTTTTTAATTAATATGTGGTAGTTAATTAATTAAGTAACTAATTATTAAAAACCGAGGAACCGGGTTTTGTCAATCGTTACGATTTTAGTGATGGATTCTCGGTGAATCCCACTTGGATAAATCGTTGAGTTTTCGGTGAACCTACCATAAACAGAAATGAGATTACGTTTTGGTTGACAATCTAGAGATCGGAAAATCTTAGTACATGGGTTCGGAATGGTCTAACCATGTTTGGGTGAGTTCAACCGAGCTTCGGCTCAATCGACTCCCCTCCGCGTGTGATGTACGTTACAGTGGTTCGACAAGACTTAGCATAGCCGATAAGCCTTCGGGCTAAATGGGGCTTCTCTTGCCGGATCAGTTTGAACTGTCACATATGGTCCAACGAATAAGACGGCGTATGCATGCCTACATAACCGACCCTATTCGGAATACTTTGATTTGTTGTTTGTTACTGTCAAGACCAAAACCGTAATTAGTAAACCCACCACTTTTTCAAAATATTGAGTGGGAGCGGGGAAGGCGACAGCCAACCCCACGGCCTCTACTATAGATGCAAGCACGTGAGAGAAGGGTGATGCCTCGAGCCGCTTTGATTTCGGCCCCTACGGATGGTGTTCACCCCTATCAAAATTCAAGGCTTGGTTTCCGAAAGGATAGGATTTTGGGTACTCGTTGAGTCACTGACCGACCCTACGGCGGCATACTCGGGGCGTACTTTGAGATATGATATAGTAGGTCACACTCTCTATGGATATTTTCAAAATATCTAGGCTAGAAAAGGAAGGTAATCAATGATTAAGGTCCGGGATGTCTGATTCCCGTGAGATGTTCGATTCTCGAAACTTAATCATTGAGAGAGATTGTATCAGTTTAACTGTCAACTCTTTGACCTACCCTACGGTGGCATAGAGGTGCGAGGTTAAATCCTTGGAATGGTAGGATAAACTTTTTTTAGTTTATTATTCCTAAAATAAATCTAGTAGTGAAAATTTTATTTTTTGAATTTAGCTTTCTGTCATTTTATTTACAACTAAATCTCTAGGCCACTAAACTGTTAGTAATAGGACTTCATTAAAAATGTGGAAAGTAACAAGTACGTTGTAATTATCAATAAATGCAGTTAATTTTCGGAAAAGATTTTATCTTGAGCCTTTAAAAACTTAATGACATAGTATAGGTATGTTACGGGTGTCACTCGTGTTGAACGAGAGACGACCATACTTAGTTTGCAAAATTTGACATAGGACTATCATATAAAATTATTTAGTGAATTTAAAAGTGTAACTACACAACAAATTTCTAAATTGAAAAATTTGAAAATCATATACATAAGGCGTTGCTAGTTAGACGGTATTTGGAACCGATAAACCAGCGGGAGCCTTGGTCTTATGATTTGTTGTTTTTCTGAATCATTAGAAATGTGTAATGGACTGCAAAAGAGTTTTTCCATTGGAAAACAAGAATAAAGCGTTGCTAGTTAGACAGTATTTGGAACTGATAAACTAGTGGGAGCTTAGTTCTGGAGATTTTATAATCTTTGAAACATCAGGAACACAGCATTGCTTGTTGGACGGTATTTGGAACTGAAAAACTAGTGGGAGCTTAGTTCTAGGTGATGTTCTAATCTTTGAAAAATCATAAATACTAAGTGTTGCTAGTTAGACGGTATTTGGAACCGATAAACTAGTGGGAGCTTTGGTCTTATGATTTGTCGATTAGAAAAATCGATAGTCCAAGCAAGTAACACTGAACATCCCATAGTTCAAGAGTAGTGTCTACTCGAACGAACTGCTAGTTCAAGACTGTTTCCATTTAAGGAAGGTTGGGAATGGGAAAGAATGTTTATATGTGTTAGTCATCCAAACTAAGTAGTTTTAAGGCTAAACCGGAAAATTAATGAATTGGAAATTAGAGGATAAGGAAAGTGATTTCGGATTACTGACTAATACATCCTTAGCAATTTTCTCAAAAGCTATGTTATTTGGAAGAACTAGGTAGCTTTGCATTAAACGATAAATAAAATAGACAACGGGCAGTTATTTCAGATAGACTAGCAGGAGTGATACAAGGAAATGAATCTTGGATTCAATTCTTGACTATCACAGAAAATTCATTTTCTGTTTTTGGATTCGTTGGAACGAACGTATTCATTTTCAATAGGATAATTTGTTTTTCTTATTGACGATAAATATAACAATCGTAGCACGAACCCAAGACTAAGACTTTTGTTTGATAAAGTCAGAACCACTAAGAAATGCTGAATAGGTATATGTAACACATCTTAAACAATATAAACACAAATGGTTTCCGTATTTAGATAAACACTTCTTTATATACTATTAATTAGTGCATATTCCCCAATGACAAGATCTGCAGACTGGCTTAGGGTGATTCCTATCTTCCAGTCAAAGGAACCCTGTCTCAAAGGAACAAAGCCTAAGTTTTCTTTCAATCGGTAAAGGGTAATAGATTTAAAGAAGTTACATAGCTTGTTCATATTGACCTTCGGGGTCTTATGAAAGATACAAGCTATTGAGAGCCTCTAAGTAGTGACATCTTAGTCTGGCAACTACTCGAAACACCGGTAAGTTTATCCAAAATATTAGGTGGAAATCTCTGATTTCACCAGAGATAAAGTATTCCATACTCAGAAATAGGTTATTGCGTAGTCTTCGGGACTGATGCTCGGCCTGCCTCCCAGTGGAATGCTTTCACTAAGGGATACACAAAAAATTTGCCTTATATGCTTATTGATGTGCTACAATATGCTGCTGGACTCATTTCAGATATTGGTTGCAAAATAACGGTTTACGTTGTAATGAAAAACTGAGAAGTCTACCTAAAAGATGCCTACGCATTTGTGGAAAAGGAGTGAATTCGGTTCACCCCACTTCTGTAAATAGAGGCATTTAGCACCGAGTGCTTGAAGGTAGGACTAGAAATTTTGCATGCACGTTCAGAGAATGAAATATCTTAATGCATTGAGTAAAGGTTGGTTATAAAACTCATAAAATCAGAGAATGACGATGATATTGTCAAACTCGGTCTGATAGAGTCTATAAATAACAACCTTAGACCATGAAGTATTTGTACTCAAGATGTTACTAACTGATTTGTTTAGTCCACATCCAACACCGGCAGTTGGTGAAAACACTAATAAAAACTACTAAACTAGATCAGTATATCGATCCACCCCGAACATAGTGTGAGTATGGTTTGTCCATTACCCTGACCTTACGGTCTATAAGGTAGATTGATGACCTATAGTCCTTTGGGGGCTTTGTAGGATCCTGATCATAGAGGATGGTTTAAAAGCCATAACCCTGTGAATGGAGTTTGATACTCCAGTTCTGTTGAAACTCTTGTAGAACTACCTGAGTATCTCAGGCCCAGTGGGAGTAATTGGAACTACACGGAGAAGAGTCGAATGAATAGGAAAGTTTAACTTTCAATGCAATGCAGAGTAATTTAAGGGTGATTCCCAAAAAGATAGAGAGTTAACCAGACCGTAATCTCTCTTACCACTCAGTCTTGCTTGATTTCGTCAGAAAGCATTCCCAAAGACTTCCTCGCCGAACAACGGGATCTGAATTCATTCAGAACAGAAGGGTTTTAGCTAAGAACAAATAACGGATTCGTTACAATGCAGAAAATAGGGGTGATTCCCTAAGACCCTTTTTGCGAGACTAACGGTATCTTAATTTATTCAGAAAGAACCTTTGGCAGGATGCCTGCCATAGCTTATATCCTTTGGGGGTTAAAGCAAACCTCTAGGTCATTTCAAAGTCATATATTTCAATATGTGGACTTCACCAGAATATTGATAAGTCTTTCGTAGACTGGGCTTCGATATTAGTAAAGTAGTATGTAGATTAGTGTTTGTAAATGGTACCACTGAAACAGTTGGAAACAACATGGGTGTGTTATCTGAAGTCAGAGTCTGACATGCCATCGAGAATTATTCTAAAGGATTACCTCAAATTCACGAGAATCAATCATTGGCAATCCCATCCATTCACTTGGTTAGGACATTCTTGCATTTATGCAGCATTAACGATGTAGTCTACCCTACCTCTCAGGAATGCTTGTCTAAACCTGTAGATGAATACTAAATGGGATGTTTAGCGAATCCTCAAGTCTTTTCGGGAGAATGAGGAATAATATGCTAGTATATCCCGGTGCAAACTAGAATATAAGTGAAAACACTGATTCTGGCTTAAGGTCAGATTGAGGATGATCGTTAATCGATCTCGGCCTCAGTGTTTACTCATGTGATAAAGTATTTTCCAGTAAGCCAATGATAATTCATTGTGAAAACATTGGAGAGGTAGCTCATAAGGATTTTGCAATCACTAGAGGTCAAAAGCATAGTGCATTCGTACCACCGGATTAGATGGAAAGGCGACGTTTCCATCCCAAAGGTCGACTCCAGCCGCCAACCTACCTGATCTGTGTACCGAGTCACATGGTATTCGGATTCTAAGTACGCGCTGGTTCACTGACCTACCCTACGGCGGTACACTCCGGTGGTGCTTGGAAGGATTAATTAATAAGATGCGCTTGGAGGGTATGAATCTTGGGGATATGTCTCACTTGTTTTGAGGAAGTGGGAGAATGTTGTAGATATAGATATAGAGGGTGTGCTCTAAAACAATTAATCCACTTGCCTTTCGTGCAAGTGGGAGATTGTTCGGTGTAGTGCCCGAAAGACAATTATATAATTGTTTTGGGACAGAATTAATAATTCATCTTATTATATGCATGTATGCTTATAATTAAGACACTACTGAAAACCCTAAGTACCTCATTTATGTAATCACATAACTCAGTGTATGGCTATACACAAGAGGATTGAGTTAGTGAGATGTACTTAAAATTAATTTAGTCCGTAGCGTTTATTAATCTGAGTACGAGTCTCATGATTAATTTGCTAATAATGTGGCCAGAACACTTTAGGTGTGACAGTCTTATCCGGACTGTCGGTAATAGGGAACCTAGTGGGGCATTTATATATGATGATAATCATATAGGGCTGGACCGATTTGATTTGAGTTCTCGATATAATTCCGTAATTGAGAAGTCATATCGAATCACAAGATGATCATATATGGATTAATCTCAATCCTGAGGTGATCACAGACAACTTCTTAGACTAGGGTAGAGTTTGATGTGTTAGTAAGGATCACTTTGTAGTATGTGGTCCAACACTTCTCGTTGGCTCTATTTTAGGATGAGTGAGTAGTCTGTGCTATCACAAATATGGAATCCATTCCTTCCCTCGGGAAGTAGACAGACAGTTCCCTTATTTGTAAACCCTAGAAACTGATCGATGGGCCCAATTCATACTATATTACTGGTGAACTAATTGATCACTAGGGGGTTAATGGTAAATAAGGATAATATGTTTCGAGAAGGGTTTACGGAAATATCCCAAATAGAAGTAAAGAGTCTATGGAGGATTTATCCGTTTGTAATGATTATATCAGTGGACACCTTATCAACTTATAGTTGAGTATAAGTTATCTATATTCGGCAGAGTTCAGTTTCGGGTTTATGGTGGTGTAATCCCGGAATTAATAGATTGAATATTATTGTTCGGTCTGACTGATAATATTATTTAATTTATTATAGCTACGGAATATGGGTCCATGGTCCCCGACGTGGCTCCTAACATAGCATATGTTTTCTCGTCGTTTCACCTCAATTATAATTAAATAGTTGGATTGGACTATTTAATTGATATGTGGATTAATTGTTTAGTTGGACTAGATAATTAAATACATGGAAAAGAAATTTTTCGTGGACTCGGCCCAATGTGTGAAAAAAAGCGCATGGACCTTTATTTAATTAAAGGGGGGGGGGGTGCATATTTGGCTTATTTAATTATCAAGGAATTAGTTTTCTTGGATAATTATTTAACACGTGATTAAATTATTTAAGTGTTAAATAGTTTAAGGAAAAGAAAATCTTTTGTATATCTTAAATTAATTTATAAATATTTTAGATTTATCTTTTTAAGGAAAAAGGATTATTGTAATTGATTTGTATTAATTATTTAATCCTTGGGGCTTAAGTTTTACTCTCCTTTATAAAGAGAGTTCTTCCAAGCCTTATAACACATATACAAATTTGGAAATATTGCATAGAAAATAGCTTAGAATTTTCGGCTATTTTCTTTGGGTTCGAGTTTTAGAAAAACTTCGGGTTTTTCTAAGGTAGCATATCAAGGAGGTCCGGTGACTTGAAACACCATCCACTTGGTGTTGCTTGGAGATACACGTTGGAAGACTTTGGCTTCTCAACTAGGCTCTCATATAGCTCGGATTGAAGATTTTTCTTGGAGTTTATTCACAATAAACTGGTAAGCAATCTAAACCCCCTTGTAGGTTTAGATCTATTTATTTTATGTATTTTGGTTGACTAGATCTAGATCTATAATATCTTCCTCTGCGTAATCGGGTGGATCTTGATCCATCCGGTGATATTACATACTATAAGTGGTATCAGAGCCTTTGATCTAGTAATCAAAGTATGTAAATTTTAGATCTAAGGAATGGAATAAGCATGTTAGATTGTTTTTATTTTCGTTTTATGATGAATTCAAATATATCATGTTTTATGCTTGTGAATGTCTTGGTTGAAGAGATGGATTGGGGTTGGTATTGTTTACTCGTTAGATCTATTGTAAACACATATAAATTCGTTTATATGATTATAACAAATTTTGTAATTTTAATTTCCTAGAAGTAGATCTGTTTTGTTGCTGTTCCGTTTTTTTATTTATTCCCGGAGATTGAGCCGTTGAAACAACAATCCCTCCGGTCAGAGTGAAGAATAAAAGTTGAAGAACATGCCCTCAAACTTTCGTGATGATCGGAGTCATCTCGTTGTCCAATCTCTGTTATAAAGTTGCTGTTGTTACAAGAAAAGCACAGCAGGCATAAAAACCCTAGCTGTGAGTTCGTCGATTTTCTGGAAGAGTTTGGAACGTCAAAACGAAGATCCGACCGTTCAGATCGATCACCATGGAGTTATGAACAAGCCCTAAACATTTCAGGTCGATCGGGTTTTGTCACTATGCCTGATCGGCCCCGAGAAGACACTGCAGAGCCGTAGTTATAAACAGATGCAGCAGTTCTATCGGTGGATTGTTGGAGAAAATTGGACCGTTGAAACGAAGATCCAACCGTTCAGATTGAAGTAGGAGGAGTTAATAACATGTTCATAAAGTTTCATGACGATCAAGGTTCGTTTGGATGTCCGATTATCGATACAAAGCGGCAGAAGCAGGTTAGAAAATAGTAAACACTAGTTAGGGTTTGTGTGTTTTTTTTAATAGGTTAGATATGGGGGTACCAACGATCCATCTCGGTGTTTATTTTTTCCGTTATTTTTTCGTGTATGATCGAAATTATGTGATAGAAACCGGAAAATTGCCATGACATGCATCATATCATGATTCCACTCCAATGCATACATGTAGCTAGTTTATTTCGAATAAATTAGGCATGTATAAGTCATATAATTAGTTAAAAGCTTTTTTAATTAATATGTGGTAGTTAATTAATTAAGTAACTAATTATTAAAAAGCGAGGAACCGGGTTTTGTCAATCGTTACGATTTTAGTGATGGATTCTCGGTGAATCCCACTTGGACAAATCGTTGAGTTTTCGGTGAACCTACCTTAAACAGAAATGAGATTACGTTTTGGTTGACAATCTAGAGATCGGAAAATCTTAGTACATGGGTTCGGAATGGTCTAACCATGGTTGGGCGAGTTCAACCGAGCTTCGCTCAATCAACTCCCCTCCGCGTGTGATGTACGTTACAGTGGTTCGACAAGACTTAACATAGCCGATAAGCCTTCGGGCTAAACGGGGCTTCTCTTGCCGGATCAGTTTGAACTGTCACATATGTTCCAACGAATAAGACGGCGTAGGCTTGCCTACATAACCGACCCTATTCGGAGTACTTTGATTTATTGTTTCTTATTGTCAAGACCAAAACCGTAATTAGTAAACCCACCACTTTTTCAAAATATTGAGTGGGAGCGGGGAAGGCGAAAGCCAACCCCACGGCCTCTACTATAGATGCAAGCACGTGAGAGAAGGGTGACACCTCGAGCCGCTTTGATTTCGGCCCCCTACGGATGGTGTTCACCCCTATCAAAATTCAAAGCTTGGTTTCCGAAAGGTTAGGATTTTGGGTACTCGTTGAGTCACTGACCGACCCTACGGCGGCATACTCGGGGCGTACTTTGAGATCTGATATAGTAGGTCACACTCTTTATGGATATTTTCAAAATATCTAGGCTAGAAAAGGAAGGTAATCAATGATTAAGGTCCGGGATGTCTGATTCCCGTGAGATGTTCGATTCTCGAAGCTTAATCATTGAGAGAGATTGTCTCAGTTTAACCGTCACCTCTTTGACCTACCCTACGGTGGCACTGAGGTGCGGGGTTAAATCCTTGGAATGGTATGATAAACTTTTTTTTAGTTTATTATTCCTAAAATAAATCTAGTAGTGAAAAATTAATTTTTTGAATTTAATTTTTTGTCATTTTATTTACAACTAAATCTCTAGGCCACTAAACTGTTAGTAATAGGACTTCATTAAAAATATGGAAAGTAACAAGTACGTTGTAATTATCAATAAATGCAGTTAATTTTCAGAAAATATTTTCTCTTGAGCCTTTAAAAACTTAATGACATAGTATGGTATGTCACCGGTGTCACTCGTGTTGAACGAGAGACGACCATACTTAGTTTACAAAAGATGACATAGGACTATCATATAAAATTCATTTAGTGAATTTAAAAGTGTAATTACACAACAAATTTCTAAATTGAAGAATTGGAAAATCATATACATAAGGCGTTGCTAGTTCGACGGTATTTAGAACCGATAAACCAGCGGGAGCCTTGGTCTTATGATTTGTTGTTTTTCTGAATCATTAGAAATGTGTAATGGACTGCACAAGAGTTTTTCCATTGGAAAACAAGAATAACGCGTTCCTAGTTAGACAATATTTGGAACTGATAAACTAGTGGGAGCTTAGTTCTGGAGATTTTATAATCTTTGAAACATCATGAACACAGCATTGCTAGTTAGACAGTATTTGGAACTGATAAACTAGTGGGAGCTTAGTTCTAGGTGATGTTCTAATCTTTGAAAAATCATAAATACAAAGTGTTGCTAGTTAGACAGTATTTGGAACCGATAAACTAGTGGGAGCTTTGGTCTTATGATTTGTCGATTAGAAAAATCGATAGTCCAAGCAAGTAACACTGAACATCCCACAGTTCAAGAGTAGTGTCTACTCGAACGAACTGCTAGTTCAAGTTTGTTTCCATTTAAGGATGGTCGAGAATGGGAAATAATGTTTTTATGTGTTAGTCATCCAAACTAGGTAGTTTTAAGGCTAAACCGGAAAATTAATTAATTGGAAATTACAGGATAGGGAAAGTGATTTCGGATCACTGACCAATACATCCTTAGCAATTTTCTCAAAAGCTAAGTTCTTTGGAAGAACTAGGTAGCTTTGCATTAAACGATAAATAAAATAGGCAACGGGCAGTTATTTTAGATAGACTAGCGGGAGTGATACAAGGAAATGAATCTCGGATTCAATTCTTGAGTATCACAGAAAATTCATTTTCTGTTTTCGGATTCGTTGGAACGAACGTATTCATTTTCAATAGGATAATTTGTTTTTCTTATTGACGATAAATATAACATTCGTAGCACGAACCCAAGACTCGGACTTTTGTTTGATAAAGTCAGAACCACTAAGAAATGCTGAATAGGTATATGTAACACATCTTAAACAATATAAACACAAATGGTTTCCGTATTTAGATAAACACTTCTTTATATACTATTAATTAGTGCATATTCCCCAACGACAAGATCTACAGACTTGCTTAGGGTGATTCCTATCTTCCAGTCAAAGGAACCCTGTCTCAAAGGAACAAAGCCAAAGTTTCCTTTCAATCGGTAAAGGGTAATAGATTTAAAAATGTTACATAGCTTGTTCATATTGACCTTCGGGGTCTTATGAAAGATACAAGCTATTGGGAGCCTCTAAGTAGTGACATCTTAGTCTGACAACTACTCGAAACTCCGGTAATTTTATCCAAAATATTAGGAGGAAATCTCTTATTTCACCAGATATAGAGTATTCCATACTCAGAAATAGGTTATTGCGTAGTCTTCGGGACTGATGCTCGGCCTGCCTCCCAATGGAATGCTTTCACTAAGGGAAACACCATAAATTTACCTTATATGGTTATTGATGTGCAACAATACGCTGCTGGACTCATTTAAGATATTGGTTGCAAAATAACGGTTTACATTGTAATGAAAAACTGAGAAGTCTACCTTAAAGATGCCTACGCATTTGTGGATAAGGAGTGAATTCGGTTCACCCCACTTCTGTAAATAGAGGCATTTAGCACCGAGTGCTAGAAGGTAGGACTGGAAATTTTTCGTGCAAGTTCAGAGCATGAAATATCTTAATGCATTGAGTAAAGGTTGGTTATAAAACTCGTAAAATCAGAGAATGACGGTGATACTGTCAAACTCGGTCTGATAGAGTCTATAAATAACAACCTTAGACCATGAAGTATTTGTACTCAAGATGTTACTAACTGATTTGTTCAGTCCACATCCAACACCGGCAGTTGGTGAAAACACTAATAAAAACTACTAAACTAGATCAGTATATCGATACACCCCGAACGTAGTGGGAGTATGGTTCGTCCATTACCCATTGCAGGACCTTACGGTCTATAGGGTAGATTGATCACCTATAATCCTTTGTGGGCTTTGTAGGATCCTGATCATAGAGGTTAGTTTAAAAGCCGTAACCCTGTGAATAGAGTTTGATACTCCAGTTCTGTTGAAACTCTTGTAGAACCACCTGAGTATCTCAGGCCCAGTGGGAGTAATTGGAACTTCACGGAGAAGAGTCGAATGAATAGGAAAGTTTAACTTTCAATGCAACGCAGAGTAATTTAGGGGTGATTCCCTAAAAGGTAGAGAGTTAACCAGACCGTGATCTCTCTTACCACTCAGTCTTGCTTGATTTCGTCAGAAAGCGGGAAATAGGGGTGATTCCCTAAGACTTCCCCGCCCAACAACGGGATCTGAATTTATTCAAAACAGAAGGGTTTTAGCTAAGAACAAATAACGGATTCGTTACAACGCAGAAAATAGGGGTGATTCCCTAAGATCCTTTTTGCGAGACTAACGGTATCTTAATTTATTCAGAAAGAACCTTTGGCAGGATGCCTGCCATAGCTTATATCCTTCGGGGGTTAAAGAAAACATCTAGGTCATTTCAAAGTCATATATTTCAATATGTGGACTTGACCAGAATATTGATAAGTCTTTCGTAGACTGGGCTTCGATATTAGTAAAGTAGTATGTAGATTAGTGTTTGTAAATGGTAACACTGAAACAGTTGGAAACAACATGGGTGTGTTATCTGAAGTCAGAGTCTGACATGCCATCGGGATTTATTCTAAAGGATTCGCTCAAATTCACGAGAATCGATCATTGGCAATCCCATCCATTCACCTGGTTAGGACATTCTTGCATTTATGCAGCATTAACGATGTAGTCTACCCTACCTCTCAGGAATGCTTGTCTAAACCTGTAGATGAATACTAAATGGGATGTTTAGCGAATCCTCAAGTCTCTTCGGGAGAATGAGGAATGATATGCTAGTATATTCAGGTGCAAACTAGAATATAAGTGATAACACTGATTCTGGCTGAAGGTTAGATTGAGGGTGACCGTTAATCGATGTCGGTCTCAGTGTTTACTCATGTGATAAAGTATTATCCAGTAAGCCAATGCTACTTCATTGTGAAAACATTGGAGAGGTAGCTCATAAGGATTTTGCAATCACTAGAGGTCATAAGCATATTGCATTCGTACCACCGGATTAGATGGAAAGGCGACGTTTCCATCCCAAAGGTCGACTCCAGCCGCCAACCTACCTGATCAGTGTACCGAGTCACATGGTATTCAGATTCTAAGTACGCGCTGAGTCACTGACCTACCCTACGGCGGCACACTCCGGTCGTGCTTGGAAGGATGAATTACAAAGATGCGCTTGGAGGGTATGAATCTTGGGGATATGTCTCACTTGTTTTGAGCAAATGGGAGAATGTTGTAGATATAGATATAGAGGGTGTGCTGTAAAACAATTAATCCACTTGCCTTTCGTGCAAGTGGGAGATTGTTAGGTGTTGTGCCCAAAAGACAATTATATAATTGTTTTATGACAGAATTAATAATTCATCTTATTATATGCATGTATGCTTATAATTAAGATACTACTGAAAACCCTAAGTACCTCGTTTATGTAATCACATAACTCAGTGTATGGTTATACACAAGAGGATTGAGTTAGTGAGATGTACTTAAAATTAACTTAGTCTGTAGCGTTTATTAATCTGAGTATGGGTCTCATGATTAATTTGCTAATAATGCGCCCAGAACACTTTAGGTGTGACTGTCTTATCCGGACTGTCGGTAATAGGGTACCTAGTGGGGCATTTATATATGATGATAATCATATAGGGCTGGACCGATTTGATTTGAGTTCTCGATATAATTCCGTAATCGAGAAGTCTTATCGAATCACAAGATGATCATATATGGATAAATCTCAATCCTGAGGTGATCACATACGACTTCTTAGACTAGGGTAGAGTTTGATGTGTTAGTAAGGATCACTTTGTGTTATGTGGTCCAACACTTCTCGTTGGCTCTATTTTAGGATGATTGAGTAGTCTGTGCTATCACAGATATGGAATCCATTCCTTCCCTCAGGAAGTAGACAGACAGTTCCCTTATTTGTTAACCCTAGAAACTGATCGATGGGCCCATTTCATACTATATTAGTGGTGAACTAATTGATCACTAGGGGGTTAATGGTAAATAAGGATAATATGTTTCGAGAAGGGTTTACGGAAATATCCCGAATCTAAAGAATAGTCTATGGAGGATTTATCCGTATGTAATGATTATATCAGTGGACACCATATCAACTCATAGTTGAGTATAAGTTATCTATATTCCACATAGTTCAGTTTCAGGTTTATGGTGGTGTAATCCCATAATTAATAGATTGAATATTATTGTTCGGTCTGACGGATAATATTATTTAATTTATTGTAGCTACTGAATATGGGTCCATGGTCCCCGACGTGGCTCCTAACATAGCATATGTTTTCTCGTCGTTTCACCTCAATTGTAATTAAATAGTTGGATAGGACTATTTAATTGATATGTGGATTAATTTTTTAGTTGGACTAGATAATTAAATACATGGAAATGAATTTTTTCGTGGACTCGGCCCAATGTGTCAAAAAATGCGCATGGACCTTTATTTAATTAAAGGGGGGGCGCATATTTGGTTTATTTAATTATCAAGGAATTAGTTTTCTTGGATAATTATTTAACATGTGATTAAATTATTTATGTGTTAAATAGTTTAAGGAAAAGAAAATCTTTTGTATATCCTAAATTAATTTTGGAATATTTTAGATTTATCTTTTTAAGGAAAAAGGATTATTGTAATTGATTTTGTATTAATTATTTAATCCTTGGGGCTTAAGTTTTACTCTCCTTTATAAAGAGAGTTCTTCCAAGCCTTATTATGTTGAAATAGTGTCCTAAACCCAATCGGGTTGGACCAGATCCGACCGGGTCGGATCATTTCTACTATTTCTTTATGTTTATACATATATTAAATGACTTTTCTGTTGTCATATATATGTTCTTTTAAAGAACCAATTATGAATTGTTATATGATAACGTCCTTAGTGTTAAACTGTGATAGAGAAACCATGATAGGCGATTATGGTTGATGAGATCTCTAATCACTTCAATAAGTTTGATACTTAAATGTCTCTAAGGCTGATGTACTATTAAACAAGGCATTGATAGTATGAACAGGCTAGCACGTATTAGATGTCTTCTGTCTTTAGGGCAGGGATAGATCTCGTCTATCGAAGTGTAGAGACACTTGGACTGTACGTGGATGTGTATTAGAGAATACGTACGTTAGACTGACCCACTTACACGGATAAGTGTCACACTATGTGGCGGTTGTGAAATTATCCTTTGGACCGGAGTCTTCATGGCATCACGGTGTGGATTGTCATGCTTTGACACTATTGAGGTTTCCCCTAGCCACGGGGCGATCATGCGGTAGTGATTGGGTATGATATTAAAGCATGCGGAGTATACATGATTGATCGTCCGAAATGACCTTCTTATAAGGAATGTCTTACTCTCGTGAATCTTTGCAAAGTGGGAGTAAATTAGTTACTTCGAGAGAGGTTGATATCTAGATTATAAGACACGGTCGTTGATGTTTTGACACTCGACTAACGACCGTATGTATATTATTACAGCGATAGGATTGTAATTTACGCGGTAACTGTTTCACATGAAAGGTAGTAGTCATTGCTTTTGACTCTTCCGATGATTGGGGGTCACGGTGTGTTGCTAGACGCTATCCCGTGATCGTTAGGCATGAAGGGCATTTTCGTAATTTGCACTTTGTGTCTACGGCCAACATATTCGGAAGCCTATCGGGTCACACACATAAGAACATCTAGCCAAATTAAAATGTGGTTATAGATGATAACCAAATAAGGAAAGTTTATCTCGAGACTATAAGGGTTATAGTGGTAAATTAATATGGTGGTATTTATTTATTATGAATAAATTAAACACAAGATATTAATAATATTATATTAATTGAAGAATATTCCGGATGCCAATTTATTGGCTAAAGGTGGCGCAATTTGTGTGTGTATAAGATACACTTGGATTGTGCAATTTAATTAATAGTATTACCATATATTAATATTAGATATATATATATTTATGTAATATTTGGTTCCCAGCGTGTGATGCATATAATATGCATGTGCATGATTGTGTCCAAAATATTTGTGTATAGATTTATATGTGTAACATATATATATATGTGATATATACACATGTGTAAATTGATTTATGGTAATAAGATAAATATTGTCAATATAAGATCTTGACAATATCTTGAAATATTCAATATAAGATATTGACAATATCCTAGATTTATTTAATATAAGATATTATAATAAATGAGATAAATCAATCAATTATATTTTCCTTATTTTATTGGAAAAAGGTTTTCTTCTCCTCCACACTATATGGGGCGCCACCTACACTATAAATAAGAGGTGGGTGTCAAGCTCATTTGTACATCATAATTCCAAGAGCTAACAGTTCTTGTGAAAAATAGAGAGCATCCTATAGAGAGTTGGAGAGAGGGGAGAAGGGCCGGTCTAGCAACCGGAGTTTTACAATAGCAATCCATGATGGGATTCCGGCGGGCTGTTCGTGTGGACTAGCGGTAGAGGCCGAACACTTGGGCGGCTCTATGCAGAACTACTCTCCTTAGACGGTCAAAGCGTCGATCTTATAGATCAACCAAGGTAACCACCGTCTACTATCTATTTGTTTATTGCTTAAACGAAGTCGATCCTGGTTAAAAGGAAATAAAATTTTAAATTCCGCTGCGTTCCCGCGTAGATTTCCTAACAGTGGTATCAGAGAGAGCTTCGAGCTTAAGCAATAAGCATGTTAATTTGCGTAGTTAATTTTATCGTTTAAATCACGTAATTAAAAGATGAAAGATTTTTATTCGCAAAAGTGATACATGAAAAGAAAAAAAAAAAAAAAAAAAGAGGAGATCGGGTGGTGCTCGGCCGACTGGCGGCGGCACCACCACCGGCGGCGGCTGGGCGGCGGCGGCGGCAGCAGGCAACCTGCTGCCGGCAGTCGGTTGACCGGTCAATTCTGGCGGATCTCCAAATTTTTGTTTTGTGTATTTTGTGATTCAATATGGTTCATAGTTGTGATTGTTAATTTCCCTTTGTTTAGTTGTGTCATGTGGCTAACCAATGGTTCAAATAGTTGGGCCATTGGGATGCCACATGGCATTAAAATAATAATAGTCTTTCCAAACTTTGTTTGGAATAGGCCTAGGCCCTTTCCAAATATTTGATTTGGGAAAAGGCCTAGGCCTAAGCCACTTCCAAAATTTTGATTTTGGAAAGTGGCCAGGCCTAAACCAAAATTATTTGGCCTTTCCAAATATTTGATTTGGAATAGGCCTAGGTCCTTTTCAAATATTTGATTTGTAAAAGGCCTAGGCCTAGGCCACTTCCAAAATTTTGATTTTGGAAAGTGGCCAGGCCTAAGCCAAATTTGGTTTAGGAAGATGCCTTTTGGTTTAGGAAACCAAAGGCATCCCTTTTGATTAAGAATCAAAAGGAAAGAAATAAAAGAGAGTTAATTTTAATTTTGATTTATTTTTGGAATAGTTCCAATTAATTAAAATTTAAATTAAAATCGTTTAAAATTAATCGTTTATTTTATTTTGATTAAATCATTTAATTAATTAAATGTTAATTAGTTAATTGATTGGATAAAATTATTTAATAGATTAAATGTTAATTGATTAGTTAAGACGCAAGTAGTTAGATTTTAATTTTATCTTTTTCACAAGATTTTATTGTATGGATTATATATAGTAGATATACTATGATTATATGGACCCTGATTGAACATGGAATCGACCGATAGGATAGATGTGAATGATTTAATTTTCTGTTGGTTTAAAAATTATCCTAGGCCATTATGAAGAACGTGACCTAGTTTATTTTCTGCATTCATCCCATTCCCGTTAGCTACCCCCGTGTGCGGCAGGTGTATTTATTTTATTAGATAGAATTAAATGTAACAAGAATGGAGCAGAAGATGAAGACCAAAGAAAGACGAAAATAAAGATCCCATTGGAGAATGGAGCATTAAAGATCCTATTGGCGGTTGTAGCTACCCTTAGATTGTGACCCGCGGTTTCGTCAGTTTGTATTCGAAACCGAACGTAGGAAAAGTCCATGATCATACCGGTTACTTTACGCATTTATTTATTTTGTGCTTGTATTTATTTTATATGATACGATAGATGCATGACTAGGCACAATCTACATAAATGTGTATGATGTATGTCTATAGAGATAGATATATTTGATGAGACCGTAATTAAAATTAATTAAGTGAATTAATTTACGTAAATACTTCCACAACAAAAATCTAGTTGAAAAATTGTCTCCCAATATTATAGCGACGGTGAAGAGCCTTTGTTCGGATCCAACTGATCGGCCCTCGTCGGGAGTTGACCTACCACGGGTATATCGTCGTTATTGAGATATGATCGTATGAGATCTCGCGAATATTGGGTTATGACTTGACTAGAGTATTGCGGTGATTGGCCCTCGTCAGGACCGTCTTATTCTAGAGGCAAGGGGTTGACTACCACATAAAGATGTGAATTGTCAAAGAGTTGACTAGTCAACCACCAAGAGTCATATAGAGATGTGATTGGTACGAGTTACATACCTTTCGAATTATTCCGGTTGATCGGCCCTCGTTGGGAATTGGGGTAACCAAATGGGATCTTGACCACTAAAGAATTTTGAAAGATTCTTGAAAGTCAATATGGAAGTAGTTGACTAGTGAGAGCAAAATCATAAATCAAAAGACCATTTTTTATTTTGCGTGTATAAACAACAACACTCTTTTATTTTCATTTTTTATGTTGTAGTTTTAGCAAACTTTATATTTATGTTTTATTCTCGATTAGTAAAACCAAATTATGACTGTTAATTTTGAGAAACGTTCTCAAATATGGTTAAGTAATTTTAATCCTTTTAAAATAAGCAATGACATGAGCCATCCCGTTATAGTACTTAGAGACAAGGAGATTACATAATTGATGCAGTGCTCTGAGACTTTCATTATTAATGAAAGCGGAAGCTCATGATATGATTAAATCATTTGAAATAAGTTTCAACGAATTAGTCATATATTGGATACGATCCAAGATGATCATTCAGTCATACGATGAAAATTAATTCAAACGTTGGATAAGAATGACCACGTCTAATTTTGGAAAGGTTGTTTTCAAAATTGTAAGATTTAAGTATCGACTTAATTCTATCATTGCTTAAAGGTTAATTAAATAGTCAATGTTTTGAATACGATTCAAAAGGATAAATAAACTATTTAATAAACTTTAGATTTTCTTTATGAAAGGAAATCAAAGACATAGCTCTTGTGATCTTTCTTAAGTCTTATGAAGACTACACTAAAAAACATTTACAAGTGCTTGAAGGATTAAAATGAAAGTTAGGGCATGTGCTTAAATAGAGAACTTATTGATGTTTCTATTATAGGTAAGTGAGTTGAGATAAATCAATCTAAGTTCAAGTCAACTCTTAGATATATGATATCTTGCGAGTGTGATTAAATTAGAAAGATTAAATACATATATGGAAGGTGAAGCAAACGTTGTAACACTTACCATATTCTAGATCTAGTAAACTGATAAGGGAACTAAATAAATGTTATTATGTTCCGGTTCTTATAAAGAGCATGCTTTCAGTTATTTGTTAGGATTTAGTAGACATATTCAATCGTAAAGGATAAATGTTATTCCGATTAAGTTGGAAGGTCACTGAATCTAACATACTAGATTGATGTCACTATATAGATGATATAAGTGATGAGATCTCAACTAAATATTTGTATGGCTGTTATCCTTAATATTTGTGTTGTTCTAGACATAGTCTCTCTGGAAAGGAAGCGTGTAACTAAACGTCATTCTGATGATGTTGAACCATATGATTATGAATCATGTGGGTAATGCGTGTCTTATCTAAAGATGACTAAAATACCCTTTTATGAAAAGGGTTGTAAAATCTAGAAAAATTGTCTAAAGCCAAAACATACCGATGTTTGTTGGCTTGTGACAATTAATGCCACAAATAGTTGTTTTTTAGTCTCTACGACTATTTTTAGAAATAGTCAAGTGTACAGTGAAGTGCATAATTCGGAAAGCCTGAAAAGTTCGAGCTAGTACGAATATGAGATTGATGAGCTACTTAGGAATTAATTTTCAATTGGATTGAAGTAATTAATACCTGAAGGGTGTTTCAAAAGTCGTCTGAAAGGAATAAGATTCTCCCTTGAAGGATACCATCTTTGGGATACGCAATTAGATTGTGTTCCCAAAATAGAAACAACACTTTATATGATAAAGGTGTGACGCAAGCCATGCGAAGTATCCCTTACCCGTTTCGGGATAGTGCCCTTATACTTAACCGAGTTCCAAAGAATAAAGGTTGAATAAATTCCATATTAGATATAGAAGGGGATAATGTCGAATCTATCTTAACCGATGATTTGAAGTTTTCATAGGCAGAATTAGAAAGGCTTGGAGCCGAATACGACATATGCAACTTTGTAGAATGTCTTAGGTAGCACGCTAGATATTATTTACTTATCCGCGGAGCAAAATGTTTGTCTCCAAACATGCTGTCTTCTAGAGGAAGTGTTTCTTCCAAAAGAAACAGTGGGAGTAGGTTATGATCTCAAAGGTAGTTTGAGAACCACAAAGAGATATTCAACCATAGGAACGTGAGCAGACGCCACATAGCAATGAGGTGTAAAACACTGCTCAGTGCACACAAAAGTTCTGTAAGTCTGTGGATAACCTCAAGCCTGAAAAGGCTGTTGGTATGTTCATCTTGAAGAATGAATATCTCACGACTTATGAAAGAATGTTTGAAAGGCAGGTTTGAGAGATATGGCCAAGAGCCATAATATCTGAATAAGATTCCATCAGTGACAACCAGGTTATGAACCTAGTCTGTCTTACCTAGAGGGAATGTCCCCGTAAGGCTGAGCCCAGTTCTGTTCAGATAATACTTGTTATAACTTTGTATCATGACTATATGATAGTGTTGAAGACGTTGGGTAGATAGCTCGATGTTCATAGACAATGACATGATATGTAAGCCCACGAGATCCACTTATGGACTCAAACAAGTTTCTATAGACAATTTCTTTGTTAGATAATCAAAGGAGTTTGATTTAGTCAAAATAAGGATACGCCCAATGTGCAAAATGGATAGTGGGAGTGTGTTACAATTTTTGAGTAAGGTATTAGATATCTCTCTCAGGAATCATCACCCCATGTCACAGTCAATTAATGTTTGGTAATTCAAGGTATTTACGAAAGCACTTGGATTAGTAGTTCTTATTTTGGAAATGAGAATTTATAGCGAAAGATTTAACTGCTGTTAGATTATAGTTTACCTATATAGATGTGATGCTAAAAGGGTTTAGCATAGGTCACGACAGGGGATATTGCTAGTCGGTGTTCTCGAGATCTATCTATATTAGGACATTGGTCCTAAAGATAAGGTGAAAGATGATGCTTATGAAAGGTTTCCTTTGCTACTGCGATAGGAACCATCATAAGAGTAATGCCAGATGTTCATAGTCCATGAATAGTCATGAGCAAGTATGAAAGTAAATCTGGTGAATGTCGAGAATATCCTTAAACAAGTTAAGGAAAGTTTCCTCGTATATTGAAACTTGGAATTAAATAAACGTAGATATACAGACGTATATCCCAAGTCTTATGAAGGCGAGTGGGAGCTATAGTCTGGGTTTGCAGTCACTATGAATAAGTGATACAGTGAGCTGGAAATGTTCTTAGCGATGGGTCACTGTAAATTCTACAACTAGGCCAAAACACAGTAGTGCCTTAGAGGCGCAGCGGGAGCAGTACATGGATCTAGAAGGTTCATTCTTGAACCTTGTACGGTTCTTCCACCTTTTCTATATAGCTGATATAGTAAGTGGATTCATTGCTTGAAGCAAGGACCAGGGTCTCGTCAGAGATTCGTGTGTGTGTTAAGGCGGTTCCTTTGACTTGGTCATTTGGAGCATGGTATGAAGATAGTCTGAGTCCCCACGGATAGCGATCCGTTTAAGGCTAGAGCTGGTTGCGAGTATTGCATAAGATTCTTGTGTTTCAACTTGGTCTCGTGTGTACGAGTGATTGGTTTTAGGCCAAGTGGGAGATTGTTGAAATAGTGTCCTACACCCAATCGGGTTGGACCAGATCCGACCGGGTCGGATCATTTCTACTATATCTTTATGTTTATACATATATTAAATGGCTTTTCTGTTGTCATATATATGTTCTTTTAAAGAACCAATTATGAATTGTTATATGATAACGTCCTTAGTGTTAAACTGTGACAGAGAAACAATGATAGGCGATTATGGTTGATGAGATCTCTAATCACTTCAATAAGTTTGATACTTAAATGTCTCTAGGCTGATGTACTATTAAACAGGGCATTGATAGTATGAACAAGCTAGCACGTATTAGATGTCTTATGTCTTTAGGACAGGGATAGATCTCGTCTATCGAAGTGTAGAGACACTTGGACTATACGTGGACGTGTATTAGAGAATGCGTACGTTAGACTGACCCACTTACACGGATAAGTGTCACACTATGTGGCGGTTGTGTAATTATCCTTTGGACCGGAGTCTTCATGGCATCACGGTGTGGATTGTCATGCTTCGACACTATTGAGGTTTCCCCTAGCCACGGGGCGATCATGCGGTAGTGATTGGGTATGATATTGAAGCATGCGGAGTATACATGATTGATCGTCCGGGAATCGCGTATCCTATGATTGGGATCGAATATCCGAAATGGCCTTCTTATAAGGAATGTCTTACTCTCGTGAATCTTTGCAAATTGGGAGTAAATTAGTTACTTCGAGAGAGCTTGATATCCAGATTATAAGATACGGTCGTTGATGTTTTGACACTCGACTAACGACCGTATGGATATTATTACAACGATAGGATTGTAATTTACACGGTAACTGTTTCACATGAAAGGTAGTAGTCATTGCTTTTGACTCTTCCGATGATTGGGGGTCACGGTGTGTTGCTAGACGCTATCCCGTGATCGTTAGGCATGAAGGGCATTTTGTAATTTGCACTTTGTGTCTACGGCCAACATATTCGGAAGCCTATCGGGTCACACACATAAGAACATCTAGCCGGATTAAAATGTGGTTATAGATGATAACCAAATAAGGAAAGTTTATCTCGAGACTATAAGGGTTATAGTGGTAAATTAATATGGTGGTATTTATTTATTATGAATAAATTAAATACAAGATATTAATAATATTATATTAATTGAAGAATATTCCGGATGCCAATTTATTGGCTAAAGGTGGCGCAATTTTGGAGTGTATAAGATACACTTGGATTGTGCAATTTAATTAATGGTATTACCATATATATTAATATAAGATATTAATATATATATATATAGATATATATTTGTGTCCCAGCTTGTGATGCATATAATATGCATGTGCATGATTGTGTCCAAAATATTTGTGTATAGATTTATATGTGTAACATATATATATATGATATATACACATGTGTAAATTGATTTATAGTAATAAGATAAATATTGTCAATATAAGATCTTGGCAATATCTTGGAAATATTCAATATAAGATATTGACAATATCCTAGATTTATTTAATATAAGATTTTATAATAAATGAGATAAATCAATCAATTATATTTTCCTTATTTTATTGGAAAAAGGTTTTCTTCTCCTCCACACTATATGGGGCGCCACCTACACTATAAATAAGAGGTGGGTGTCAAGCTCTTTTGTACATCATAATTCCAAGAGCTAACAGTTCTTGTGAAAAATAGAGAGCATCCTATAGAGAATTAGAGAGAGGGGAAAAGGGCCGGTCTAGCAACCGGAGTTTTCCAATAACAATCCATGATGGGATTCCGGCGGGCTGTTCGTGTGGACTAGCGTTAGAGGCCGAATACTTGGGCGGCTCTATGCAGAACTACTCTCCTTAGACGGTCAAAGCGTCGATCTTATAGATCAACCAAGGTACCCACCGTCTACCACTTATTTGTTTGTTGCTTAAACGAAGTCGATCCTGGTTAAAAGGAAATACAATTTTAAATTCCGCTGCGTTCCCGCGTAGATTTCTAACATATTACACATATAAAAATTTTGAAATATTGCATGGAAAATAGCTTAGAATTTTCGGCTATTTTCTTTGGATTCGAGTTTTAGAAAAACTTCGGGTTTTTCTAAGGTAGCATATCAAGGAGGTCCGGCGACTTGAAACACCATCCACTTAGTGTTGCTTGGAGATACACGTTGGAAGACTTTGGCTTCTCAACTAGGCTCTCATATAGCTCGGATTGAAGATTGTTCTTGGAGTTTATTCACAATAAACTGGTAAGCAATCTAAACCCCCTTGTAGGTTTAGATCTATTTATTTTACGTATTTTGGTTGAC
The DNA here is from genome assembly GCA_024500145.1 of Gentiana dahurica var. dahurica. Lineage (NCBI taxonomy): Eukaryota > Viridiplantae > Streptophyta > Magnoliopsida > Gentianales > Gentianaceae > Gentiana > Gentiana dahurica. The sequence goes on from CM044907.1 coordinate 38,060,658, forward strand.
TAGATCTAGATCTATAATATCTTCCGCTGGGTAATCGGGTGGATCTTGATCCATCCGGTGATATTACATCCTACATATACATGTTTGGTCGTCTGGAAATCGCGTACCCTATAAGTAGAGGTGAATATCCGAAAGGACCTTCTTATATGGAATGTCTTACTCTCGTGAATCTTTACAAAGAGGAAGTAAATGAGTTACTTCGATAGAGCTTGATATCCAGATTATAAGATACGGTCGTTGATGTTTTGACACTCGACTAATGACCGTATGGATATTATTACAGCGATAGGATTGTAAGTTACCCGGTAACGGTTTCACATGAAAGGTAGTAGTCATTGCATTTGACTCTTCTGATGATTGGGGGTCACGGTGTGTGCTAGACGCTATCCCGTGATCGTTATGCATGAACGGCATTTTCGTAATTTGCACTTTGTGTCTACGGCCAACATATTCGGAAGCCTATCGGGTCACACACATATGAACATCTAGCCGGATTAAAATGTGGTTATAGACGATAACCAAATAAGGAAAGTTTATCTCGTACTATAAAGGTTATAGTGGTAAATTAATATGGTGGTATTTTTTATTATGAATAAATATAATACAAGATATTAATTATGTTGATTAATTAAATATACACATAATGTATCTGTGTCGAAAAATATATATGTATATGATCCACACGTATTTTGCAAATTAATTAATCATGGTATTATATTAATTGATTAAACATATATTTGGATATACATATATGTGAGGTGCCACTTTCTAAACTATATAAGATGTATTTAGTTTGTATACCTCAATTAATAGTATAAATTGTATTAAATTATATTAATATTAGATATTAGTGAATATAGATTTGCACACATGTGTAAATTGATTTATGGTAATAAGATAAATATAATCAATATAAGATATTAACAATATCTTGGAAATATTTAATATAAGATATTAAATTAACTGAGATAAATCAATCAAATATATTTTCCTTATTTATTGGGAAAATGTTTTCTTCTCCTCCACTCCTAGATGGGGCGCCCATCTCACTATAAATAAGAGGTGGGTGTCAAGCTCTTTTGTACACCATAATTCCAAGAGCTAATAGTTCTTGTGAATAATAGAGAGCTTCTTAGGAGAGATTTTGAGAGAGAGAAAAAGTCGGTCTAGCAACCGAATTTTTCCGGTAGCAATCCATGATGGGATTCCGGCGGGATGTTCGTGTGGATCTCCGGTAGAGGCCGAACACTTGGGCGGCTCTATGCAGAACTACTCTCCTTAGACGGTCAAAGCGTCGATCTTTTAGATCAAGCAAGATAACCACCGTCTTAGCTTATTTGTTTATTGCTTAAACGAAGTCGATCTTGGGTAAAAGGAAATCAAAATTTTGAATTCCGATGCGTTCCCGCATAGATTTCCTAACAGTTTCCATGGCAGAGGCGAGAACAAATTGGACGGCGAGGTCAACAAATTCGTCAGCATCATCTCTAGAAGGAATCTCGTCTTGAACCACAACATGAGCAGTGATCCCTCTACCAATCTCCATCTGAACCCCCGGCAGCAGGTCCCAAGTGAGGAGATTGAGGGGAATGACATCAGCAATTGCTACCCTCAATAGGCTCGCCTTAATCATGTTAATAGGACATTGAGTAAACTTTGATTCCAACCAAAAGGCCTCTTTACCTTGGTAACCGCGTAAAGGCTCACGCAGAGGCGCCCGGGTCTCACCGGCGACCCGTTCACTTTCAACTTCAGGTCGCCCAACAACTTTCTCGGTAGGCTGCCCCTCTGAGAGATTGGTGCCCTTGTCTGTTTCAGAAATAACAACGGTCTTGGATTTCTTAGTAGTCTTGGATCGCTTCGGAGCTTGAGACTCCTTCGTGGACATATCCACCTGAGATCTTTTATGAGCCCCGTCAGCTTGACTTGAGCCCACGCATACACTGGCTGTGGGTTGACTTTGCTGAATAGGAACAAATGATTCATCAACAATGGAGGAGTGTACAGTACGTGGCACCCTCCCAGGAGCTTGCTTCAACACCTCTCTTATGGCCTTAGCAGCGGCCTCAGCAAGTTTCTTCTTCTCAGAACGACACTCATTAACACCAACCATTGCAACTACAAAATGAGTTTATCAATATTGAGCAAAATAATAAAATGCAAAGAGAAGGAAAAATAACAAAAGAGGATTACGGTGAGGTCTTCGGTTGGGGTCGCCTAGGCAGATAGCACACTCAGAGGGAAAACATTTGCCAAAATGGCATTCTCCTACCCAGTCCGAGTCGGATTCCTTAGGCTCTATGACGACAAAATCATTAGATATCAATAAGGTCGACCCAGAAAATTTTCCTTGTTGACTGCTCAATCCCGTCAAAATTTATAAGTGTCATGAGCCCTTTCACAAATCGAAGCTCGGAGTCCTCAAGGAGATCAAGCAAGCGGGTCGACGATTTCCTTCTGTGAGAAGCGGCGTTAGGGAAAGGCCAACCGACTTTTGATTCATCCTTATGAACACGGTCTCCCCAATGATGAAACTTGTTGGGTAGATGGAAAAATAGACGAGGAGTTTTGGTCCTCAAAGAGATCTGTCCTGGATCGAAGTCCCGCAAAAGGTTAAAAACTGGTTGAAAATAGAAAGAGTGGGCTCCATCTTCATCGTCCGGCATAATACAACAAAATACATGATTTGGATGACAGCCCTCACAACAAAGTCGCTCAACAATGCTTGCATATATTGAAATATCTTTACCATGAACGGGTCGAAAGGAGGTCTAAAACCAGCATAAAAATGGTCGAAATGATGAACTAAGGAGTCTCATAGGCGACGAGAACAAATGCGATCCTCACGTTCATCCGGTCTAAACCTATCTTCCACTTTCTCAAAATCAAATAAATAAAACCTATATAGATCAGGATCGATGTTGAACTGGTGCTGAAGGGTCCTAGCGAGATTTTTGCTATTCTGAAGCTGCCCCCACTCCTTTTCAAGACCTTTCTCATACTCAACTAAACGAGCGAACTCGTTTTGAGGTTCATGATTGTTGGGCTTCGGTGGTTTCCCTTTGGCCACATCGCCGGAAGTGGCGGGCGTGGCGATGATCTTTTTCTTCTTTGGTTTCGTGGGAAGCTCCCAAGGGAGTCTACGAGGAAGCGGTAAATTCTCGTCCTCGCTTACCCCCATAAGCTCGACATAGCTGGCGTTTTCAGCAATAATTGTATCCTGATCATCCGTGGAGCCACTGGTTCCAACCTTATCATCGGCCACAATCTCAGCGGTCTGCTTGCGACTCTTTTTTCGCCTCGGTGCCAGTTGAGCTATGGCACAACCTAAACAAAAAGGATTATCTTGTGATCGTAGCGCGGCCTCCCTCTCGGTCAGCTCGTCAAGTAAGTCATCCCTCACGGGCTTATCAGAGTTGAATGAGTCATCTTCCCCTTCATCAAGTGCATAGTCATACACTTCTTGGTCTTTGTGAGAATCCCCCCTCGGGGCGTATTCATCGTTGGACATCCTAAAAAAACAAGAGGGAAAGGCAGAGTTTTAGTCACCTGGGATAATGAAGATTAAACAAGAGGGGGTGATATCACCCTTCTCGACACCTTCCCTTCCATTTTTACCTCTATATGAGAAGAAAACGCAATTGCAAAAGGGGAATGAATACATATGGTGATGAAGCCAAATACTCTACCCAAAAATTCTATTTTTAACCCAAAAAACGCAATCAATCGAGACAACGTTGCACAAAAGTAAACTGAACATGAAAATTACTCAGAAAACAAGAAGAAAGTGAGGAAAGAGGGGCATAAAAAGGATGATTTACCTGTTTTGGAGATAAGTGAGAAGCTGGAAACTAGAAAATGAAGCCGTAACCCTCAAACCGCAGCCGGAATCCTCAAACTCCTACCGAAATCTTCAAACTCCTACAGGAAAACTCAAACCTTCACTAAGAAACTCAAAGGTTCGCCAGAAACACACATAGAAAGTAAGAAAAAAGAAAGCAGAGAAATATGAGAAGCGAAAGCGTTATGGAGTTGGGGGAGGGGAGCTTCATATAGGAAAGGCTAATGCCTGTCATCCAGTCAGGAATTAATGCATCCTACGGTCCGGATTAGCGCGGTCATTTTGAATTTTGAAAACCGTCATCATTAAGGGGAGGCAATCAATGCCCACGTAACTACGTGGGTGGTTATCGAGAAAATTGTTGATAGGCCATATGCCACGATCTGACCTTTCAACTACACCTCTAACCACATCTGACAACTCGCCCTGCATAAGATCATGACTGTCACAAAGGTATGCCACCTAAATGAGTCCATTCGCTTAATGGCGTGGCACTCATGATCGTCCACTTAATAGCGTGGTCCTAAATGAGTCCATCCTCTTAATAGCATGGCGCTCATGATTGTGCGCTTAATAGCGTGGTCATAAATGAGTCCATCCGCTTAATAGCATAGCACTCATGATCGTCCACGTAATAGCACGGTTCTATAAGTCCATCAGCTTAATAGCGTGGCGCCAGTGGCCGTCATTTTCATAGCGCGACCTTAAATAATAAGTCGCAAAAAATGACAAGGTCTTTGAAGACCAAAAGCAAAACGCTCAAACAGACCTTTAGGCAATCCGTGAGTATAAAAATACCTAAGACACGGAGTAGGGAGCCATTGATATGCCTAAATAGTGCTGTCACCTATGAGTCCCTGGATAAAGCCAATTGAAATGCCTAAATAGTGCCGTCACCTATGAGTCCCCAGATAAAGCCTATCTAGCGAACATGTTGGATAATGAGGCCCGCAGCCATAGTGTCCGCGACGACATTCAAGTTTGGGTCGCCGAACTCATTTCCTGCTAAGAGCCTTCAAACCTATAAGGTCACTAAAAGCTCAGGGGGCGATCTGCAACCCTTAAAGAGGTCCATCAGAGACGGCACGAGCCTTTGGGGGAATGAGTGAGAAGGCGGCCTAAAGACATGATAGAGGGTATGCGACGCCGTAGTTGGCGACCTCTTCACCCACGTAAATATGCGCTGCAATGATATGATATTAATTTTGTATCTAGCTTAAACCCTAGTTCCCCCTCCTTCGTATAAAAGGAGGCCTTGTGTAATAGAAAAGACATGGGCAAGTAATAAAGAGAACAAAACTCTATCAAAATTTGTACTCTTAACTATACATTATCGCCACCATTTCACCGCCGTGAACCACCAACTAGCATCACTCAAATTCATTACATAAGCCAGATATCCACCACATAAACCACCGCTAAACAACCATGATAATTTCTCGCATTATTAGGTCCTGCAACTTTGAGTTCGGACCTCTTCTTGGTTGGTTTGGTTTTCTCTGATTTGATTGAAATATTTCCATCAGCTATTCCAGTCAGTGCAACTTTAGAATCCTGAAAGTGATTGAGTATCCTTTGAACTAGCAAGGCTAGAGTCATTGTCTGAAAGAATCTTTTTTTCTTGACTTTAGTTTTCTTTCTTGGGTTGTGCTCAGCTGTGAACTGACTCATCAGTAGATTGAATAGGTACTTTGGCCAGTTGAACTTCTCCTCAAACTAGATGATGTAGAGTAAGTACAGTTTCGTGCCAAAGATGTTGCTAAAAGTTCTAGTATTTCCAATTATGCATTTAGCAAACATCTGTGTTAAGAAACTAAATTCATCTTTTCGATGTCATGTGCTTCCTGTAAGTGAAACCTCTGAATTTGGTGTCTTATCAACTTCTTTCCACAGTTTTTCTCTCTGTTCTTTGACAACTTTGATGATGTCTGAATCCATTGATTTTTCAAAGCCAAACAGATTTATAATAGTTTCTTCAATAAATATTCTTCTTTTGATTCATAGTGGTCTTGTATTCCAGTATGTTCTTGTCGTTGACTGTCATTACTCTGTTCTCATAAAATTGACAAATGCTCTCCAAACATACACTTTGCAAGTTTAACTTGAACACGCCTTCCAGTCCTTGATTTTGTGGATCTTTTGTACAATCTGGTTTGCAAGTCTAGAATTGTCGAACATGGTGAGGAATTGATCAACAAAGATGATCAATCCTCCTTCAATTTTGTAATCAGTCATGATTTTTAGTAGTTTTCTAAAATAATTGTAAGTTGGGAGATCAAAATTTTCTAATAGTTCTTGAATGTAGAATGAGTGAGAAAGTTTGAGTGAGGACGGTGAATCGGTATAAATAGGTTTGATAAGGGGATTTACTGGTGGAATATGAACGGGTAAGTTGTTGTATCGTAAGTCACGTCGTTTTCCTAGATATACGGAAGAGTAACACTTAGTGGGTGGATCGACGGTTACGACTGACGTAGGTAAAAGCTTTTTCTGACATCCGTAGACTTGTATTTGTAAAAGGGATTTATACAAATGTATCTTCAGCTATAAATGTCTCTCAGTTTTGTTTCCCATAACTTATTTCACCAGTCAGTTTTTTGTTTGTCAGCTTCAACAATCCTCAGTTTTGGATCACCCCATCCAAGTTTGAAATTCAGTTTTGTGGTAGTCAGTGTTAATGAGATTACAGGTGTCAGTTTCCATTCCTTCAAAACGGTTAAGTTTTCTTTGATACCCATACCTTCTTTGGTCCTTTTGGATTTGTTTTTGAACCATGTGAGTATCGTTCCCTTTTTAATGAATTTACCTATTCTTCTAGAGTTTTGAACATCTTTAGAAAAGTTTTCATTTCCTTTAAGTACTTCTCTTTACCTCTAGGGTTATTGTGCATACTTCTATTCTTATTGTTGGATCTATCCGGTTTCACATACTTTTGTTGTCTTGGATTGACAGTTCTGTATTGAGGCTTATTCTTATGATCTTCGTGATACTGGGTTGATCTAGCAATATGAGTAGGAGCATTCCTACCTTCATCATTAGGAAAGAATCTACTTCCCCCCCGGAATCTAGCATTCCTTGAATGTGTTGGTCCCTTAGAAAGGCTGAAACCAGTTTAGAGGGGGGGGGTGAATAAACATGTCACCAAAAACTAGATTTTAATTCTGATTAAGTTCAAATTAAACTTGTGTGGAGTTAAGCTGACTGAGCTGAGTATAAGTCAAACTGACATATGCTGAACTGAGTCAACCGACAGCGGATATGTTTTAGCCTTTATACAGATCTTGTTGTTACTAAGAAAAAGCTGGTGAGTATGCAAAACTGAATTCTGGTGAATGTCAGTTTGTGAGCTGTGAGTGAATTGCAATCAGTTTGTTCAGTTATGTTGTATGAAAAACTTATATGAAAACAATCACAAATACTTATAAACTCAATGAGAGAAAGTAAATGCGTAGTTTAAGTAAGGCAAGAATTATAGTGGTTCCCGGTGGTGTAATCCTGTCAGAACACTCTTCCCCTGTGATGTAGGAGGAAAATTCCAATAGAACTCTTTGAGGTAGACGGTTAGAAAAAGTCATAATTGATAGTCCTTGACTAATCCCTAGCTAGCTTCACTATCGAAACAACTGTAGAACATGTGTGATTGCTGCTCTGCAACTGCTTGAAACACTGGTCCTTAGAGGGTTGTGTTGCCTCTTCTCCAGCTCCCCACAAACACAGTCTACCCGACTGCTGTGACAACAACTGTCCTTGGCAAATCCTAAACTGGATTACTTCACAGTCTAAACATTTGATAAAAATCGAACTTGGGCTGAGAATCAATAAATTGTATTCGATTCAGTGTGTGATCATTGATCCCAAGTCCTCTATTTATAGTGTAAGGTCCAACGTTCATCTTGCTTGAATTTTGAATTCTATCAACGTCTATATTTTCAGTTGTTAGTGACAGTTCCGACATGTCTGTGCTTCATAAAATAATATTACTTGGTTTGTAACGTTCATATGTTAATTCAGTTCTTTTGGATGACTGACCTTATAACTGAGTATCTTGATTAGTTGTAGTCTGAGTATGTCAGTTATCAGTTTGTCAACTGACTTAGAGCATTAAGTGAGTTTTTACTCTTCTTCAAAACATAGTACTCTATTCTTCTGATTTCTTTTGACTAAATCAGATTACACCATATCTATAAAAATCATCCAAAATATCATTGTTCTTATGATTCTTAGGTCCTCATACAAGATCCATAAAGTCAGTTCAGGTCATCACAGACTTACCTGAATTCTAACTTTACAGTCTCGGCTTTAGTCTACATAACTGAGTTTGAGCCCTCGGTTCTTCAATCTTCAATAACTGAGTCTGTGTCTCTCAGTTCTTCATTTACTGAGTTTGTTCCCATAGCCTTCAGCTTCTAGATAAGTCAACCGAGCTTGTGTCTCTCAAAGAACTTACCTTCTTCAGTTCTGAGCGAACATTAGTTCTAGGTTCTGAGTGATATTATCAGTTTACATCATGATCCAGTTTTCTAGATGAATTCCAGTTTTCAGTTTTACGACACTCTAACTATTACAGTGCTTTTCTGATATAACCTATACAATTATCAGACTCAAATAAATCCTAGACATTTAGTTCTAGACATCTTTTAGCTTTTCACTATAACAGCTAGCTTTAGCACATCATCAATGGGGTGTAAACAAACAAATAGATAAATAAGATGAATCATCATCAAAACTCCCCCTTTTTGGGGTTTCCAAAACCCTCGTTAAAAGAAAATATTAAAGATAAAAAAAATGAAAAAACAAGGTAAAACTGGAACTGGATATATCATTGAGATTCACAAAAACTGGAACAAGTTACACAATTGATAATAAGATTGAAGTAAAATCTATGCAGCTTTTTGTGTAAATAAAATAAATTTCATTTTCTTGTCATGTAACTAATATTCATTTTCTAGTTTTGTATCTTCCTTTGGCAAAATTTTGGTTGTAATCCACTTGGCTTGACACCTTCCATTTTCTCCAAAGAACTATCTTGGGAAGATCAGTGTTGTCTCTGAGGTATTTTTCAAATTCATCAACATCGATCTCCATTTGTTCCTTCTTACCCTTGTTGGCAAACATATCTTCCATTTTTCTCATTTTCTTGTGATTTACTATCTTCTGACTGTAATAAACATCAGATAAGAAGTAAACAAGCGATTCTTCGTAAGTCTTATGCCTGTACTTTGCCTTGGTATGATTGTAATCTTTATAAAACATGATCTATAGATCCTGTGTAAGAGTAGCTCTTTTCTCTCAAGGTTTTCTATATTTTAGTATGAGCTGTTCATCACTGATTTCTATCACAATACTGACGTATGGATCAGTTGCTGATTTTCCCTTCTTTAATTATGTCAATTCAGCTTTTAGCTTCTGCTTCTCTTCTTCTAAATTCAGCTTTTCTCCTTCTACTTCCCCCTTTTTGGCATCATAGAACTGATTGATTAATAGATGAGTTGCTTTTTGATCATCTTCTATGCCTTTTTGAGAAGTTAGAACCTCCTTAATCTGAGTTTCTAAGCCATAAATTCTCTTTAGGTACCATTCAGCTTGAGCTTGAATTTCACGATCCTCCAGGGTTGTAATTCAAACTTTTCCTTCAGTTTGAGAATTTCAGAGACTGAATTAGAAGTGGTCTTCTTGATAGTGTCTAGCTTTGAATGAACTGAGACATCTGTCTTTTCCCTGTAATCCATGTATCCGGATATTCTTGATAGTAGAGCATTGTAGTCTTCTTTCTGATTGAGCGTACTGTCCAAGGTTGTTTGCACCCTGTTCAGTTCTTCAATTGTCAAAGTTTCAATTGATCTTCTTGTTCTTGGATTATAGACTGAGTTCCATCTTCTATCACTAACCGTTGTTGATTACCAGCTTATTTTGCTTCTTTCTGATTGTCAGTTGTTTGATCCACAACTGGTAAGTCCTTCTGTTTAGTATCAGTTTTGCCTTCTTGACCTTCAGTTTGTGCTTCTGGCTATAAAGCTGTACTCTGTTCTGCTTACTTCCTTGAATCATCATCGTTATCATCGTCTTTCTTCTTTAAAACATCATTCGGTATAGATGATGTAACTGATTCTTTACTCTGAGCTATTTCTTCGATTCTCTTATAGCATTTGGTGAGAAATTCATCCATAGGGAATAATGCATATAAGTCTTCTATTTCAAGTTTGTCCAAAAATAGCTTCTCTCCATTCTGCAAAACATCCTTGACAGATTCCCGAGATTCTTCAGTTTTGAGCTTCATCTTCATTAGATTGATGATTCTTACAGGTTCAAAGATGTATGATGATTACTGAGATTGTTGTTGCTGAGTTTGCTACTGGTGAAATTGCTATTGCTCTTGATCAGTATCCATATCGGAAACTTGTTTCTCTAATATCTTCTAAGAAACATCTTCTGCTAACTGACTAACTTCAGTTATCAGTTGTTGTTCCCCCTGATTTGGTGCTATCTCGCTTGAAGTACCTAGGAACAAACGTATTCCAACTGACACTGATAGGGGTGACTGATCCGAATAAGTCCATGTGTAGAAGTTCTAGGACTCTTGTAGGTTAGTGCTGAGATTTTGTCTTGAAACTGGCCTTCACTTGCTTTCCTTTTTGGCAAGTATCACATAAGCTATCCTTCTTGTAAGAAATCTCAGGTAATCCAATTACCAATTCCTTTTTGACCAGTGTGTTGATGTCATCAAAGTTGAGGTGACTCAGTTTCTTATGCCATAGCCATCTGATTTCTGATTTGGTATGCACAAGTAAACAGGTTTCTGAGACTGCTGTTGACCAATCCACAACATACATATTTTCTTTCCTTCTTCCAGCAAGAACTACTTGATATGCTGATTCCCTGACAATGATGCAAAATTCTTTATCAAATGTGACTCTGTATCCCATGTCACATAATTGACTTGTGCTGAGAAGATTGTAGTGGAGTCCTTCAACATATGATACATTCTTGATTCTAAGTCCATTTTTCACAACTTCCCATATCCTTTTGTATATCCAGGTCTGTCTTTGCTTCCAAAATGGACTTTAGGTTCATCATTGGAAACAAAATGAACTAGACAGTATTTGCTACTTGTCATGTGTCTTAAGAAACCACTGTCAAAGTACTATATATCCCGCAAGACAAATTAAAAGGTTTTAGTTACCCAACTCTGCTTAGGTCCATAGAGGTCAATTGTAAGTACAACTCGGGATATTTCCATAAGGTCTTCTTTGGAAATTTTTGCACTTGTATTCATATATATAAGCCATATTCCCATAGTAACTGTTTCTGGATTGTGCCTTATTTATATGATCTCTCATGTCTTTTTGACTGAAATTGATTTCCATGATGCTTTCTATTATTGAAAACTGAATAATAATCATTATTCTGTCTGTAATGAGGTCTGCGCTGACTTCGGTACTAAGGCTTCTACTGAGGACTGGGGTAAGTCCTCTGCTGAGTCTTTGACTTAGACTTGTAATAAGTCTTTTTTCTGAATGATTATTTTGTTCGGTTTTAGTAATAGGTTCAGAGAAATTCCAATCATCATCAGTGGGAAATACTCCGCCTTCCCCCCCCCCCCCCCAACTGTGTGAATCTTTGAATGATTAACATTCTTAGATTTACTCTGACTGAAGTTTTTCTGGTTCTTGGCATGATTGGCTCTTGTAGATCTGGCATTTGATCTACCATCTGTATTTCATTGATGTGTAGTTGATCTACCTTTAGATTTGGCTTTGTTATTGTGCGTAGCTGACTTCTTGGAAAACTGATGTTGAGACTGAGTTGATTCATGTGGAACTGGTTTTACTGGTCCTACATGCTTCTCAGTTTGCAGAAATTGCTCAACTACGAACTTTATGCCAGTTTTGGCATTAGGTTCAGTAGCTTTGCTAGTTCATTCCTTTGAAGTTTGATGTGTTTGTAATCCTAGGCCAGTTCTGTCTCCATATGGCATTCCATATTTGAATCCAGTAGTTGAGCTTGACTGGGCAAAAGATTCAGTTGCTGCTACTGATGCAGTAGGCTGATACAGATTTTTTCATTTGTCAGTTCTGGTCAGTTTCAACATGTTCAATTCAGCTTTCACTCTTTCGACTTCTAGAATTAGAGCTTCTTTTTTTGCTTTAATTGATTCATTACCAACTTGTATAGTTACCAGCTGATTCATCAATTCATCAAGAGTTTATTCTAATTCTGGATTTCTAGGATTAGATCCAGATGTAGAAGAACACACATTTTGTATAGAAATCTGTGATGAGGTGTACGTAGATTTGGATTCACATACCTCATTGGAGTCTTCCATAAGTGCCATCAAGGCTGTGTCATCTGAGAGTCTTTCAGTGCGAGCTAAGAGAGCCCTTCTCCCGGTTCATCTTGGCTGAGTTCCATTTCTAGCCAGTTCTGGACATTCAACTTTAAAATGTCCTGGCTTTTTGCAGTTAAAGCAAAGATATTCATCATCTTTTCTTTTCTCATAAGTCTTCTTGATGTACTTCTGAGTGATTGGCTGTCCACTTTTTATTCTTTTGATTATGTTCATCATGAGAGCCATCTGTTCTTCCATTTCATCTAATTGTTGAAGATTGTTAGAGGAAGTTTCTTGATTGTCATTGGTTGCTGCTGCAAGAGCTGATGTTTTAGGTTCCTCCAGAGCTTTGATCACTGCTGTCTTGATTGTGAAATCCTCATTGAATTCATAAGCTTTCAGTTCTGAGAGGATTTTGAAGGAATCTTCTATATCAAGTCTTCTTAACTCTTCCATTGCTATGACTTTCATTTTCCAGCACATAGGTAAAGCTTTCAAGAGTTTGGCATTGATTTCTTTCTTGGTATATTCAATCTTGAGTAGAGTGCTAGTTCATCCATTATTGCACTGAATCTTGTTTCCATCTGTTCGATGTTTTCACCGATTTCATCTTGAAGTTCTCAAACTTCTGTTTGGCAACTGTGATGTTATTTTCTTTGATGGAATTAGTTCCTTCACACACCAGCTGAAGTTTTTCCCACATTACTTTTGTAGTTGTGCAGTCTTTAACTTTCATAGACATGTTGCTATCCAAGGTTCTGAGAATGATATCCATGGAAACATTGTTGAGATTGTTTCTTTTTCGATCATCATTATTCCATTCGTTTTTGGGCTTAGGGACTGTGACTTGTGCACCATCAACAGTTTGCATATAAGTGATTTGAATAGGTCCATCATTAAGTGTGTCCATCATCTCATCATGCGTAGGATCAAGAAAAGCCTGCAAATGACATCTATATTCATTAAAGCTGTCCATATTACACATGAGCATCTGTCTGGCATACTGATTGTTATCCATAGTGTAAGTGAGTTTATGCAAGAACTGGAAACTAAAAACTAAGATTATTCAGAGAACAACTAGGGTATATTAATCAGAACACGTGAGATTTTAACAAGGATTTGTTATAGAACACTGCTCCAATACCAATTATTGGTCCCTTGGAAAGGCTGACACAGGTTTAGAGGGGGGTGAATAAACTCTTCACCAAAAACTATATTTTAAGTCTGATTAAGTTCAAATTAAACTTGTGTGGAGTTAAGCTGACTGAGCTGAGTATATGTCAAACTGACTTATGCTGAAACTTAGTCAACCGACAGCAGATATGTTTTAGCCTTTATACGGATCTTGTTGTTTCTAAGAAAAAAGCTAATTAGTATGCAAAACTGAATTCTGGTGAATGTCAGTTTGTGAACTGTGAGTGAATTGCAATTAGTTTGTTCAGTTATGCTGTATGAAAAACTTATATGAAACAATCACAAATACTTATGAACTCACTAACAGAAATTAAACGCGTAAAGTAAGTAAGACAAGAATTATAGTGGTTCCAGGTAATGTAATCCTATCAGTCCACTCTTCCCCTGTGACGTAGGAGGAAAATCCACTAGAACTCTTTGAGTTAGCCGGTTACAAAAAAGTCCTAATTGATAGTCCTTGACTAATCCCTAGCTTCACTATCTAAACAACTGTAGAAAATATGTGATTACTGCTCTGCAACTGCTTGAAACACTACTCTTTAAGGGGTTGTATTACCTCTTCTCCAGCTCCACCAAACAGATAGTCTACCCGACTGCTGTGACAACAACTGTCCTTGGCAAATCCTAAACCGGATTGCTTCACAGTCTAAACCTTTGATAAAATCAAAGTTAGGCTGAGAATCAATAAATTGATTCTTTCTTGTGGTTCCTCTAAGTGTTGGATGCTTGATTGAGTCTTTGTAGCTTGAACACTTGAAGAATTCTAGATATGATCTAGTTGAGCGCAAAAGATTGATAGCAATTCTGAGGAACATGACTTGGTCTTAAAATGTTTGAAAACTTGTATTTGAGTCGGTGTGTGATCCTTGATGCCAAGTCCTCTATTTATTGTGTGAGGTCCAACGTTCATCTTGCTTGAGTTTTGAATTCTATCAATGTCTACATTTTCAGATGTCAGATGTCATTGACTCTTCTGACATGTCAGTGCTTCATCCAATAGTATTACTTGATTTGTAACGTTCATATGTTAATTCAGTTCTTTTGGATGACTAACCCTATAACTGAGTATCTTGATCAGTTTTAGTCTGAGTATGTCAGTTATCAGTTTGTCAACTGACTTAGAGCATTAACTGAGTTTTTACTCTTCTTCAAAACTTAGTACTCTATTCATCTGATTACTTTTCACTTAATCATATTACAATATCTATAAAAATAATCCAAGATATCATTATCCTTGTGATTCTTAGGTCTTCATACAAGATCCATAAAGTCAGTTCAGGTCATAACAGACTTACCTGAATTCTAACTTAAAGTCTCAGCTTTAGTCTACATAACTGAGTTTGAGCCCTCAGTTCTGCATTCTTCAATAACTGAGTCTGTGTCCCTCAGTTCTTCATTTACTAACTTTGTTCCCACAGCCTTATGTTTCTAGACAAGTCAACCGAGTTTGTGTCCCTCAGTGAACTTACCTTCTTCAGTTTTGAGCGAACTTCAGTTCTAGGTTCTGAGTGATATTATCATTTTACGTCATGATCCAGTTTTCTAGGTGAATTCCAGTTTTCAGTTTTATGACTCTCTAACTATTACAGTGCTTTTCTTATATAACCTATACAATTATCAGACTCTAATGAATCCTATACATTTAGTTATAGACATCTTTTAGCTTTTCACTATAA
This sequence comes from Gentiana dahurica var. dahurica, assembly GCA_024500145.1. Taxonomy (NCBI): domain Eukaryota; kingdom Viridiplantae; phylum Streptophyta; class Magnoliopsida; order Gentianales; family Gentianaceae; genus Gentiana; species Gentiana dahurica. The sequence goes on from CM044907.1 coordinate 38,075,695, forward strand.
CAGCTAGCTTCAGCACTTCATCAATGGGGTATATACAAACAAATATATAAATAAGATGAATCATCATCAAAACTTAAATTTTTTTTCTAACAGAATGAAACTCATTCCTTGGCAAATTAGGTTCAATTGGTTCGTTGTTGTTTTTAGCCTTTTGCTGTGTTTTTCTAAAAAATCTGTTAGTTTGCTAAGTGCTGCTAACTGATCTTCCAGTTTTGTCAGTTTTTTGTATTAGGCTTAGCTGAGTTTTTATCAGTTCTAACAGTTTCAGCAATTTTCTGAGGTCTAGATTTTTGTGCAGCCACAAACTTAGGAGTAAGTAAAGTAAGTCTTCAGTTTGTGTTATGGTGACAGATTTGTATGGTTTATGGTGACAGATTTGTATGGTTTATAAGTCTTCAAATTATAACTCAAATCTTCAGTTCTAACAGTTTCAGCAATTTTCTGAGGTCTAGATTTTTGTGCAGCCACAAACTTAGGAGTAAGTAAAGTAAGTCTTCACCATTCCAGAAGATCTACTATGGTTGTTCAGGATTGTACAACCATAAGCCAGATCTGTCACCATATGGATTTCCTAGTTTGAATTGAACTTTTGAAGTTGGATTTGCTGTTGATTTAGTTATATTTATTACTTCAGAAATATCATCCTGAACCATAGTAGATCTAACTTCTTGATTTCTGCTATTAGATTTGATAACATTAATTTCAGCATTCAATCTTAAAACTCCAGTCTTCAGTTAATCTCTTTCTTTCTTGACATTCTTATAAATCTTTTGAATTGCCTCTAATTCCTTTAGGAGTATGTCAAGGGTTTCATTGAACTCTGAATTTTTATGATTGTCTATGGTATTTGAATGGATAGATGTAGAAGCACCTGATGAGATGTGATTTGTGGATTTTCCTTGCCTCATCACAACATTCAATTGTAGCATGTTTTCCTTTGTTCAGTTCAATATGTTTTTCAGCTTGATCGGCCCTAAACAAGATAACTTCCAGCATTATTTCCTCGTGCAAAGCTTGATGCTAGCATCTGCATTTCATCAGCAGTTTCTGGAACATCTTGTCTTTCATTATGAACAACTGCTTTACTGCTTGATCTAATGATTGGATCTTCAACAAGTGTTTCAATCAATTTCTCATGTGTATCAGCATTAAAAACCTGCAACTTACTTTTGTATACATCAAATCTTAAAAATGAGCAACCAAGCAAACTTCTAATGTGACTCTGTGAATTCATGATACAAGTTTTGAAATTTTTTTTAAAAACAAGACTTCAAGGAGGTTAACAAACTGATAAGTAGAATAGTATTACTTATGGATTTCTCCAATGTATAATAACACCGCTCCGATACCGATTGTTGGTCCCTTGTAAAGGCTTTGGACAAGTATATGGGGGTGAATAAACATGTACATTAAAACTTTTTCCCGGAAGGAAACTGATACTTAAAAGATTACGGCGTCAAGATAACTGAGCTGAGAGGAAGTGATGTGATTCCCGTTGAGAAGAAACTTATTAAATTTATTTGGAGTATTTTATTTATTTTTAGTTATTTCTTCTTTGGTTTTGGGTCTTTTATTATCCCACATTGGTTAGTTAGTTATTTATTTTTTTTATTTTTTTTATTTAATGTTATTTTGTCCCACGTTGCAAAATTTGCAATTAGTTTTGGAGTCTGTAGTCTATATAAAGGCGAATAGAGTCATTGTAAAAAGAAGACAAATTTCGATATAAATATATTATATTTGAAGCTTTTAAGCTTTGGTGAGTTTTCTCACATTGGTATTTGGTGGATTCCAACACCGGTGTGTGATGGATTCCAAACGGGACTTATCAAAGTTGTGAGCGAACCTTGTGGGTGTCCATTATACCAATATTTTTGGTTACAGGTTAGCCAATGGTCAGGGTGCTCATTTATTAGTGCCTTCAGTCAAGTCCTCATGCATTTTCGGATCTGATTCGCATTACGGATCACATCATTTGGTATCAGAGCTCGACACTGACGGTATCCAAATATCCCTTTTTTATTACCTATGTCCTTTCATAATTTTTTTTATAAAATAAAATTTCCAGATAATTGTATATTTTGTTGCTATCCACCCTTTTACATAAATAAATAAATAAAAAATATTCCCATCTTTATTCCTTTATTCCTTTTATTGTACGTGTTATTCATTCTCAATAAAAAAAAATAAAAATCTATCAGGCTGCTTCTTATTATCAGCCACCTTATTTTCGTCATTGTATTAAAAAAAAAAATTATTCCACCTATGTTGGTCCCTTGGAAAGGCTAACACAAGTTTAGAGGAGGGGGGGGGGTGAATAAACTTGTCCCTAAAACTGGATTTAAAACAAATTAAGGTTCAGTTAAACTTGTGTGGAGTTAAGCTGACTAAGCTGAGTTTAAGTCAAACTGACTTAAGCTTAAAACTGAGTCAACCCGGCAGCGGATTAAGTTTTAGTCTTCTTCTTGATCTTGTTATTCTCTGTGAAAACTGAGTGTAGTAAACTGAATTCTGATGAATGTCAGTTTGTGAACTGTGAGGTGTATAACAATCAATTATCAAAATGCTGTAAATAAATGCTGAATCAATAAGTAAGTGCGTAAAGTAAATAAGGCAAATATTATAGAGGTTCCAGGTGGTGTAATCTTGTACGTCCTCTCTTCCCCTGTGGTGCGGAGGAAAATTCCACTAGAACTTCTTGAGGTGAACTGTTACAAAAATTCATAAACAATAGTCCTTGGCTAATCCGTAGCGTCACTATCTAAACAGTTGTAGAACATGTAGAATTCTTTGCTCTTCAATTGCTTGAAACTGGTCCTTAGAGGGTTGAATTGCCTCTTCACCAGCTACCACCACACAGTCTACCCGACTGCTTGTCACAACTGTCCTTGGCGAAACCTTCCTGGTTTGCTTCACAGTCTAAAACCTTTGATGTAAAATCAAAGTTGGGCTGAGAATCAATAAATGGATTCTTGTTTGTGGTTCTTCAAAGTGTCTGATTCTTGATAAAATTTGTGTAGCTTGAGCACTTGAAGAATTCTAGATATGATCTTGTTATAACGCAAAGATGATAGCAATTCGAATGATTAATGCACACGTTAATTCTTGTTAAATCTCTGTATACTTGTGTATATAATCCTTTGTGCAAGGTCCTCTATTTATAGTGTAAGGTCCAACGTTCATCTGACTTCAATTCGAATTGTATCAACGTCTCTTTTGTAACGGCTATATTTTCTGACCGTTCTGATGTGTCAGTATTTCATCCAATAAAATCTCTTCCTTTACAACGTTTGACTGTACGATCAGTTTTTGGATGACTGACATATAAAACTAAGTTTCCTTATCAGTTTTATACTGAGAATGTTACTTGTCAGTTTCTTGACTGACTTGGAGCATTAACTGAGATTTTATTCTTCTTCAAATATCAGTACTCCAGTTTTCATCTGATTATAGTTGACTTAATCAGAGTACACCATGACTCATTATCATCTAAGAACTCATTGTCCTTATGATTCTTAGGTCTTCATACAAGATCCATAAAGTCAGTTCAGGTCGCCACAATGTTGCTGAAGTCTAACTTTACAGTCTCGACGTAGTCTTCATAATTGAGTTTGAACCCTCAGTTCTTCAATCTTCAATAATTGAGTCTGTGACCCTCAGTTCTTCAGTCTTCAAAGATAAGCCAACTGAGTCTGTGTCCCTCAGCGAACTTACCTTCTTCAGTTTCTTGTAGGTGAATTCTGAGTCAGTTTGTTTATCTTGATGATTTCCAGTTTTCTGAATGATTTTCAGTTTTTCTGAATGATTTCCAGTTTTTCAGTGTTACGACACACTAACTTTTACAGTGCTTGTCTGATGTAACTTATACAAATATCAGACTCTAGTAAAACCTATACATTCAGTTCTAGACATCTTTTAGCTTTTCACTATAACAGCTGGCTTCAGCACTTCATCAGTGGGGTTAAGATAATACTTTGAAGTAGGAGTGTGTGCAAGATTCCAATCTCAACCAAAGGAATCACACTTGCTAGCAGATAAAAGAATCATCAAATATCTGAAGCATGCAACTAGTATCATGGTTTAGCAAGAAAAACAACTATATATCTACTTCAACTGCTGAGGCAGAATACGTAGCAACATGCAGCTACTGTGCTCAAGTATTGTGGATTATTGATGACGCTTAAAATAGTCTATCCTATGGCATCAACATTCCATCCATTATGAGCTAAAAATAGTGGTTTCAACCTATAAATGTGAACCATTATTCATGTCGGGCTCGTGAGTCGAGTATTTTGCATTTAGCGTTTATTGTCCATTATTCGATATTATTTCGTGCGTTATTTGATTGTTTTCAGGATATGAAATATTGGGCTGAGTATTGTGGACAATTCTGGAGTGAACTGAGCGAAAGTATTGGGCCTAGGGTATTCCAAAACCTCCAAGCTAAGTCGGCAGAAAGAAAAAGATAAAAAAATACCCCCGGTTAATCGGCAGGTACCGCTGAGTTATCGAGGCTCCAGAATCTTCCAAAACATGTTTTCTTGGATGAGGGGTAGTTCTAGGTATTTCTAATTCCATTTATTTAGCTATAAATAAGAGGAATCAGCCTCAGAATTCAGTGTACAATTTTCAACACAACTATTGTGCAATAAAAGTTCTTTGTTCTTTATTTATATATTTTATGAGTTCTAGTCGCGGAGACGACGGTTTCACCGCCTAGGAAGAGATCAGAGGGAGATCTACTCTCATCTTTGAGGGTATGATTTTCCATCTATTCCAAGATGTAGATCTATCGTTGTTCTACTTAACTTGTATGTTTTAATTGTTTAGTTAGTTTAATTATGTATTAGTTAGTTTATTTTACCCCATGTATGTATAGATCTGATTCGTTGGTCGAGAAATCATGAAGTAGTGATTGCGTTCTTCAGATCTGCGACGGTCTATATCGGTAGATCTGAATACCTAGTAAAATACTAGTTAATGATAATCGGCGCCAGCTACGTTGATCAACTGATTTAATTTGCATGTTAGTAGCCTGATCAACTATTTTCATGTCATTGTAAATTAGCATGAAGGACAGTGAGTGAAATGTTAATTTGGATATTGTCTTGATGGATCTTTAGGAACGGGCTAGTCATAATCGATAGCTGCCTAGGGATGTTTTCGGTCTTGAGCCGGCAACTCTAAAACTTATTGCGTATGAACTAATACAATCAACGAAGGAGGTTAGTTGCATATAGATTGTCTGCTGTCCTTACAGTGGAAGTAGATAAGGTTAGGAGTTGCACCCGTAGCTCTCAATGAATTAAAGTTTACCAACGGGGATGACTATTGCATGTGTGGGGGAATAACTAATAACTCAAAATTAGACTAATACATTAGAAACTCTTGTTTGCTCCATTTGAACTTCCATAATCTTGCTAGTTTATAGTTACAAATTTTTCTTTTGTCTATATTTTAGTTGGTCATAGACCGTTGTCGTGACGTATCAATCTCGATTAATTTGCATTCTTACGAGTCTTTGGGGGATTCGACCATGACTTGCTAGTACTCTACTATAATAGACCTAGTCCTATTGCTAGCGAGTGCTTTGCACGCGATCAATATTTTGTGGCGCCATAGCAGGGGACTCGTGTCAATAATACTTTTTATTTGAGATTGAGTGTTTGTATATTTCATTTCTGTAATTTTTGAGTCTGTTTATTAGAGTCTATTAATACTAGAGTCGTACAAAGTCAGTTTTGTCTGAATCTAGAAAAACATCACACCCGGTTAATCGAGGGTTAACCGCGATTAATCGAGCATCACAGATTCAGCAGAATCGGTTCTGTCAGTTCAGCGTCGAGTCAGTAGTCGAGTCTATATTTTTTGAGTCTACCAGGTGAGTGTAAAAGCTGCCGAGGAAAGTTACTAACATTTTCTTGAGTCTGGAGTTCACAAGAAGGAAGAAGAAATTCCACCTTTGGAGGATACGAGATAACGCAATGGCGGAGAATGGACAAAAAGGTGTCAACGGAAGAGGAAATGGAGTAGGAGTTTTTGTTCAAGGAGATAGAAGAACTCTAAAGTGTTATGCAATGCCCATGATTGAGCAATTCGTGCCAGCAATTGTCCAGCTAGAGAATGCGGCTGAGATCTTTCACCCAAAGCCAAACGTAATACAGATGGTGACCAATTACACTACTATCCATGGAGTACCAAATGAAGATCCTAGTGTACACATCACTAACTTCTTGGAGATAGTCAGCACAGTCAAACCAGTAAGAGTACCTAAAGAAAACATTAAGATGAAATTGTTTCCATTCACTCTAACGGACACGTCAAAGATATGGTTATTGTCTCTATCACCAAGATCGATTCAAACTTGGACTGATCTGCTGTAGAAATTTATGAATAAGTACTGCCCACCTGGGAAGTCACTATAGATGAGAGAAGGCATCATGAACTTCAAGCAAAAACCAACCGAAACATTCGAAGAAGCTTGGGAAAGGTTTAAGGAAGCAGAACAGAGATGCCCTCACCACGATATCACTTTGCCAGTACGAATGCATAGTTTCTATTACGGATTGCAGCCAAGCGAACAAATGCGAGTTGATGCATCGAGCAATGAATGTTTTGCATTGTTGTCACCTGAAGAGGCTGAAGAGAAGTGGAACAAATAGCATTAACAAGCCAATGGGGAACGCATCACATTGAGAATGTAAAGGTAGCTGAAGATTTGAAGAAGATACCTCTCAAAAGATTTCATACCAGTTAATGGCAATGAATAAGAAAATAGACGGCATGCAAGATCGCATTTCCAAGGTAGATAAAGTTCAAGAAGTTGAAGCAACCAACACCGTAGATGTGAACTATTTAAGGAGGCAAGGAAATCCCTATGGGGGAGGATATCGCCTGGGTTCTCACGACCACCCTGGTTTTTGACTAAGTTATCCTACAGGTGGAGAGAGGCCAACACAGACTGTGGGATTCATGCCTCAATTCAACAAGTCGAGTGGTTAGGAATCAGCGATGGATAAAATGAGCTCAACTGTGACCGACACGGTCAATCAACTCACAAAATCCATGACCGAGCTGAATGCAAACTTCACCATATATTGTCAGAATAATGATACAAGACTGACCAGTCAGGAAGCCTTAGTGCAGAATCTGTCGGGGCAGATCGCCGAACAAGTGCAGCCCGTCCTCTAAAAGGATTTCCATGTAACACTGAGAAGAATCCGAAGGACGTGAATGCAATTATGACTAAAATCGGAAAGGAACTACCTGGACCAGTTATCCCAACTATCCCTGAAGAATCACAAAGCAGCCAGCAGCAGAACACAATAGAATCATGAGAAAAAGAGGGACCAGTAAATCAGGACATTGCGCCGATTAACCGAGCGTCTGTAGATTCCGCAGACGAGCAGGCAGAGCTACAGCGGACAACAGGTATGTCTTCATGAATAGTAACTATTAATCCTACTACTTTACCCTATTCCCCGAGAAAATATAAACTGAATAATGATGATGCTCGTTATAAAAAGATCATAGAAATGTTTAAGAAATTGCAAGTGAATATACCTTTGGTAGAAGCTCTAGCCGGGACGCCAGATTACGTGAAATTTTTTAAAGAAGCAATCTCTACCAAAAGGAAGTTGTTAGACATTAAGACTATTTGCCTTAATGAGGAATGCCAGTTTTGCAACGCAAACTGCCTCCTAAGTGTAAAGATCCTGGGAGCCTTCTCATACCTTGCACAAGTGGAGGAGTGTGCATAAATAAAGCAGTGTGTGATCTTGGAGCCAGTGTCAATTTAATGCCACTCTCCATCTTTCATAAGTTAGGCATGAAGGAGTTGAACGAAACATCTATGACCCTTCAATTGGCCGATAGGTCTATGAAGCAACCTTGTGAAGTGGTGGAAGATGTGCTAGTGAAAGTTGATAAGTTCGTATTCCCCGTAGACTTTGTAGTGCTAGACATGGAAGCTAACCACGACGTTCCATTGATCATAGTAAGACCTTTCCTAGCAACAAGTAAAATGTTGATAGATGTTCATAAGGGTGAGCTGATTCTAAGAGTAAATGAAGACATGGTAGTATTTAATGTGATGAAGACAATAAGGTATGCACAAGATGAAGGAGAAGCATGTTACATGCTAGATGCCATAGACGAGCTTGTTTTGAAATTACATCAGCAAGTGGCACTAGACCGTGAAGTAGCAGAGACATTTCTTTTGAAAAAAGATGAAGGAAGTAATGAGGAAACATGGCCTAGGTGTAGCGAAGGTCAAGTACGAGAAGTAGAACCTATATCTTCCATGGATGTAGGAGGAACAATTCATATACCTTCGTGGCATAAGTTCTTTGACTTACAATTGACTGGTAAACTGTTAAGATCATCGTTGGAACAACCACCAAGGAATTTAACGTTGAAACCTTTTCCATCTCACCTGAAGTATGTATACTTACAAGATGATACTCTTCCCTTAATAATTTCATCATTACTATCACCTTTAGAGGAGGAGAAACTGTTAAGAGTACTGAGAGAGAATAAGGGAGCATTTGGGTGGACAATTGTAGATATTCGAGGAATAAGCCCATCGGTGTGCATGCATAAAATCTCTCTAGATCCCTAGAAGAAAGCAGTAGCACAACCTCAAAGGATATTGACGCCACAATTGAAGGATGTTGTTAAGGAGGAGATTTTAAAGATGTTGGAAATGAGAATCATTTTCCCAATTGCAGATAGTGAATGGGTAAGCCCGATTCATGTGGTGCCCAAGAAAGGAGGATTCAATGTTTAACCTAATGAGTTTGATGAGTTAATCCATGTGAGTCTAATCACTGGACATCGAGTCTGCATCAATTTCAGGAAGCTGAATGATGCAACTCGTAAAGATCATTTTCCTCTACCATTCATTGACCAGATGTTAGAAAGATTAAGCGGTCATGCTTTTTATTCTTTCTTAGATGGATATTCGGGTTACTACCGGATCCATATTGCCCTTAAGGACCATGAGAAAACAACTTTCACATGTCTATATGGAACTTTTGCTTACAATCGCTTGCCCTTTGGACTTTGTAATGCACCAGCAACATTCCAAAGGTGCATGATGTCACTATTTACGGACATGGTGGAAGAATTTCTGGAAATTTTCATGGATGATTTTTCTGAATTTGGAGACAACTTTGGTAAATGCGTGGACAACTTGAGTAGAGTGCTGAAGAGATGTGAAGAGACCAACCTTGTACTTAACTGGGAAAAATGCCATTTTGTGGTCACAGAAGGAATAGTGTCGGGACATAATATTTCAAGGAAAGGAATGGAGGTTGATAAGGAAAAGATAGAGGTAATAGAGATGTTACCCGCTCCAATAAACTTAAAGACATTGCAAGCCTTTCTTGGCCATGCAGGCTTCTATAGGAGGTTTATTAATGATTTCTCTAAAGTTTCAAGACCATTGACGGAATTACTTGCAAAGAATGTGCCTTTTGTATTTGGAGAGGAGTGCAAGCAAATATTCAACACATTGAAACAAATGCTTATAACCGTCCAAATTCTGGTAGCCCCAGATTGCAACAAACCTTTCGAGCTTATGTGTGATGCAAGAGACACGACAGTTGGAGCAGACCTGGGACAAAGGCAGGATCAAATCATTAAGCTATCTATTATGCTAGACGTACCCTTAACAGTGCCTAGAGGAATTATGTGACTTTAAAGAAAGAACTTTTAGCTGTTATATTTGCATTTCAAAAGTTTTGACCATATCTGGTAGGATCGAAAGTCACTGTATTCACTGACCACGCAGCTCTGAAATACCTTCAACCATGCAAGACTCCAAGCCGAGATTTTTTGAGATGGATTCTACTCTTACAAGAGTTTGATGTCGAGATCAAGGATAAAAAGGGATCTGAGAACCAGGTGGCTGATCACTTGTCAAGATTAACTTTGCTAGAACTAAGATCAGGGAGAGCTTTTCTGATGAACAACATTTTGCCGTCTCAGTAGTAGCTCCAGTCGAATCTCAGCCCAAAAAAAAATACAAGAGTGGGCAAGGTATACCCTTTGTTGGCTAACATTGTAAATTATCTAGCAGGGAGGTACCTACCACCGGAATTCACAAGTGCGGATAAGAAAAATTTCTTTACGGATCTGAAGCATTACTATTGGGATGATCCCTACCTATACAAGATGTTCCTTGATACAATTTTTAGGAGATGCGTCCATGATGATGAGATTCCAGGTATTCTGAGACAATGTCATTCCGGAGAAGTTGGAGGTCACTATAGGCCAGACATGACATCAGCAAAGGTACTGCAGTGTGGATTCTATTGGCCAACAATTCATAAGTCTGCTTACGAGTTTACAAGAGCATATCATTAATTCCAAATGACAAGTAACATTTCCAAGCGGAATGAGATGCCACTGCATAGTATATTAGAAGTGGAGTTATTCGATGTATGGGGAATTGATTTTTGTAGGCCTTTCACATCGTCAGAATCAAATCGTTACATCCTGGTAGCATTTGATTATGTTTCCAATTGGGTGGAGCCAGTGGCCTCACCTACTCATGATGCAAGGGTTGTCCTGATATTTCTTAAGAAGAACATTTTGACGAGGTTTGGAGTGCCCAGAGCCATAATTAGCCATTTCTGTAATTGGTTGTTTGAGAAATTGATGTTTAGATATGGGGTTAGACATAAGATTGCAGCCGCATATCACCCCCAGACAAGTGGATGTCATGAACAGAGAGATAAAGAGGATCTTAGAGAAGACTGTGTATCCCACGAGGAAGGATTTGTCTTCAAAATTAGATGACGCTCTTTGGGCGTATATAACCGCTTATAGGACCACAATTGGGATGTCACCGTATATGATAGTGTTTGGAAAGGCATTTAATTTACCGGTATCACTTGAGCACCGAGCCCTATGGGCTCCGAGGTTCCTAAACATGGATGAAAGTTTAGCCGGTGAGAACAGATTACTAGAATTGAATAAATTTGAGGAGTTCCGACTTCAAGCGTATGAGAATGCAATGATTTATGAGGAAAGAACAAAGTTCCTGCACGATAAAAAGATTCACAACCGCACATTTCAAGTCGAATATAAGGTGCTGGTATATAATTCGCATCTTTGTCTTTTTCTTGGGAAACTGAAGTCTAGATGGTTTGGACCACAAGTAGTCCCAAAAGTCATCAATTCAGGCACATGTGAAGTTATGAATGAATACTCGAGAAGACTTTCATAGTAAATGGCCACAGTGAAGCATTATCTATAGCACAAGTAAGACCCTGAATTGGAAGTCTTTATGTTGGAAGATCCAATGTACAAATAAAGGAGCCCTATTAGTAAAGTCGAGCTGGCAACTATAAATTTAGAACTATTTCTAAACCCTTATTTACTGCTTTTGTTTATTTTGTTTGAGTCTATAAAGTAGCATGACAATCGCAAGGTTTTTTTCATCACATATATCTTTGGTCATCTGACTAGAGATATGTGTGGTTTTTTCCTTCACGATTCTCATGTGATACCCTCGTAAAAGTTTTCTCATCTTGCATAGGCCAATAAAGAATAAAGTGGCTTAAATTGTTTTTACGCATTCCTGTGGTATGAACAATTACTGCCGCCTTATTTTCTTATTGCCCTTCGTATGTTACTCACAGTTTTTGGAAGTATTTTGGAATGCAGTTAACTACTTGGAAGATGTATGACCTAGGAGTCAATGATTATGCTTCGGAATTCACTATTTGACTCAGCCGACCAATTCCAGAGCTATGTACATTTTCTATTTTCTTTTTTATTATTAGTCATTGGGGACAATTCCTATAATAAGTGGGGGGTAGGCGGTCTTAGCTGGGTAATCGATAAATGGAATACTTTTTGAAATTTTAAGACCATTTTTAGCTTGCTTATTGCACATTCCGAGTAAGGAATTGGTAGAAAAGGAGCCCAAGAATGATTTGAAGTTAGCTATAGCGTATTCAATTTAGTATGAAAGAATGAGCCTATGTTACATTGCATGAAGTAGTGACTTATTAATTGCTTTTCTATCATTGCTCTCAATTATTTGAGCACATAATCTGAGTGAGAAGTGTTTGAGACTGGCTGACGAGTTGTTTTAATTAACCGGGAATCATTATTTGTCTGTCTATATACTGTAACAAATTGTTGTAAGACATGGGAAGCAACTTGAATGGCAGGAAAGGTAAACCGGAACAAAACGGACTTGTGTGTGAGAAAGAAAAAAGAGTGAAGAGCGGATTGAGCGTAAAACGCACGGCTATTGCAAGAAAAAAGAAAAAAAAGAAAAAAAAATTAAAAAAAGAAGAAGAATAAAAACAAACGAGGACCTAAGAGTAATACTCGGTCCCCAAGTCCGTCCGGCCCGATTGAGGTACCATGTTGTGTAACCAAGTTTGAAGTCAAGGAGAGCGAGTGTATGGGCAGGTAAGTTAAGATTGTGGTGTTAAAACAACTTGATTCTCTTCACGAACTCACTATCATGATGGATTTATCACACGACACATTGATGCATGGTAAGTAATGATTAATGGGGAGCTTATGGATTGTCACTTGATATGTGTTCTCCCTGATATCTTTATTGAATGTGTGGTAGTTGATGGGGATTGCTCCTAGAGGTACATTCCGCCTTGATACTCTGCTCGAGGACAAGCAAAGGGCTAGTGGGGGGTAGTTGATGACGCTTAAAACAATCTATCCTACGGCATCAACATTCTATCTATTATGAGCTAAAATTGTTGTTTCAACCAATAAATGTGAACCATTTGAGTTGAATATCATATGTCGGGTTCATGATTCGAGTATTTTGAATTTAGCTTTTATTTTCCATTATTCGATAATATTTCGTGCGTTATTTGATTATTTTCAGGATACGAAATATTGGGTTGAGCATATGGACAATTCTGGAGTGGAGTGAGCGAAAGGATTGGGCCTAGGGTATTCCAGAACCTTCCAAGCTAACTCGCCAGAAAGAAAAAGACAAAAAAATACCCCCGGTTAATTGGGAGGTACCGCCGAGTTATCGAGGCTCCAGAATCTTCTGAAACGCGTTTTGTTGGACGAGGGGTAGTTCTAGGTGTTTCTATGTCGGTTTATTTTGCTGTAAATAAGAGGCATCAACCTAAGAATTCAATGTACAATTTTCAACACAAGTATTATGCTATAAAAGTTCTTTGTTCTTTATTTATATATTTTATGAGTTCTAGTCGCGGAGACGACGGATTTGCCACCTAGGAAGAGATCCGAGGGAGATCTACACTCATCTTCAATGGTATGATTTCCTACCTTTTCCATGATGTAGATCTATCTTTGTTCTATTTGACTAGTATGTTTTAATTGTTTAATTAGTTTAATTATGTAGTAGTTAGTTTATTTTACCCCATGTACGCATAGATCTGATTCGTTGGTGAAGAAATCATGAAGTAGTGATTGCGTTCTTCAGATCTGCGACGGTCTATATCGTTAGATCTGAATACCTAGTAAATTACTAGTTCACGATAATCGACACCAGCTACATTGATCGATAGATTTAATTTACATGATAGTAGCCTGATCAACTATTTGCATGTCATCGTAAATTAGCATGAATGACAGTTAGTGAAGTGTTAATTTGGACATTGTCTTGATGGATCTTTAGGAACGTGCTAGTTATAGTCGATAGCTACCTTGGGAGGTTTTCGGTCTTGAGCCGGCAACTCTAAAACTTATTGAGTATGAACTAATACAACCAACGAAGGATATAGGGTTAGAAGTTGGACCCGTAGATTGTCTGTTGTCCTTCAAGTGGAAGTAGATAGGGTTAAGAGTTGCACCCGTAGCTGTCAATGAATTAAAGTTTACCAATGGGGATTACTATTGCATATGTGGGGGGAATAACTAATAACTCATAATTAGACTAATACATTAGAAACTCTTGTTTGCTACATTTGAACTTGCATAATCTTGCTAGTTTATTGTTACCAATTTTACTTCTCTCTATATTTTAGTTGGTTGTAGACCGTTGTCTTCATGTATCAATCTTGATTAATTTGTGTTCTTACGAGTGTCTGTGGGATTCGACCATGACTCGCCAATACTCTACTACAATAGACCTAGTACTATTGCTCGCGAGTGCTTTGCATGCGATCAATTATGCAGCAGCTTAAGGACTATGGAGTAGAAAAAAAGACAATGACAATAATGTGTGATAACACAAGTGCTATCTCAATAATAAAGAATCCAATATTACACTCTAAAACAAAACACAAAGATGTGAGACATCATTTCATCAGAGATTATGTTGAAAAATGAGATGTAATCTTGGAGTTAATATCAACTAAAAATCAGCTAGAAGATATATTTACAAAACCACTTAGTCATGAATGATTTTGCAAATTAAGGACTAAATTGCGAATGATTCAACTAGACTGAGCTACACAAACTTACAACAGCATTCTGAAGGACCCAGTTGAGTGATTTCACCAGCGGGGTTGACCTTTGCCATTTCGGGTGAGCTCACATGGTAGGTCAACCACTGGATCAACTGAAATCACTCAACTGGTTGTTAGAACATCAGCTTTGATAAAACATCTCAGTGAACAATATCAGCTGAATGAATATCATATCAGCCTACCGATAAGTAAGCAAAATGGAAAGGAAAATTGATTTACCTTTGTGGAAAAAAAAAAGAATATTGGGACATTTATTACAGAAGATTATACACGTGGATATTAGTTTAATCAGCATGAGGATTAAAACAAAGAGGTTAATTTCACAAAAGATGGATGAGATACCCACGCCTTGTTTCACAGATCATCATTACTCTCTTGATTCACTCCCCTCACTATCCTAAATTACAGTGATACTTATACATAGAATCAACCTAATAAACCCAAATTATTTCTACACTCGTTTCAAAATTCAACTGTCAAATATCTGTTCACACCTATTCATAACTATATAAGCCATATGTTGGAGAGATTTTGCATCATTAAAACAAAAGAAAATTTATAAAACATATACTACCATGCAAAACTACCTCCTAACCGGCCGAATACCGGGTAGTTGCTAGTAAAGTTGGATAAGTACGGTATCGATCCTCAGGGAATTGGGCTGTCGAATCTAACTTATTAATTCTTCTTTATTAACCTAAACCTAAACTAAAACGGAAAAGTAAACTAGACAGAGGATTGTTAATCCAAAGCCAGGAAGGATAATTGCGATCAACATAAAATAAATCTAAACTACAACAATAAATCTATCTAACGAACATGATAATGACTGAAGCGATCAAACATGGAACGAACCATAATCCACCATCCCGCAACCCTTAATTTCTTCCCTAGATTATCTTATAGTGATTTAATTCAAGTTGTGGTTTCACCTATCAAACGTATGAATTCCTACTTTCGTAGATGAATTCGCCTATCAATCTCTATCTTTCGATTTACGGAGATTAACGCATCATAAAATAAACCAAGGTGCAAGATTTTCTAGATCTAACAACCTAGACATTCAACCTATCAACTTTCGTTTGATATAGATCAAAACGTCTATTCTTTCCTATGGTGATCTCGCGTTTACACCGACTTTCGTCCTACGGTAAACATCAATCGCAAACATCTTTCGATGTAAATTTGCAATAACAAATAATCATAGAAAAGATACGAACTTGGAATTTAAACTTACAAGATATCCAGAGAAAGAAAGTAAAAACGCTGCAGAAAGATATCCATGGCTGCTCCATGTTTATTCAACCTCAAAACATCATCATGGTTCAAGAAACGAAGGAAAAACAAACAAAATAAAAGACCTAATCTAACCCCGATCACCCGAGCACAAGGCTCGGGTGATCGGCCTTGAAAGCTCCCAGAAAGCGGCTGCTGTCTGTGTAATTTTCGTATGAAAAATCTGATGTAATTAGGGTTGGAATCGCAGCTGCTTTTATAGACTTTTAAGTCGGCTGCTACAGTAACCGTGGCCGGACGCCCGTTTGAAGATTCCGGACGCTCATCCTGTATTTCCAGCAACATCATCTAAACTTGTAACTCTCATATCTCGGGCCTCGTAAGTCGAAATGGAGTGATTCAAAATCCTGTAGAATCCTCTCTTCAAGCCCTACAACTCTTATCTTGAGGTCGAGAGTCAAATCAGTTTATATCATATCAAGAACTGCGTCGGAAGGTCGTCACTACCCGGAATCCTGATTTTCCGACATTTATCTTGATTGATTTCTTTCCTTATATCTTTCAATCTTCCATAACTTTGATTGATCCTTTCCAAGCACGAATTTGGCTCTCTCAAATCCTCTCTTCCATCATCAATGAGTATCTAGAACAATAGGAAAACATACCAAAGCGTAACGTATTTCCAAAATAACATAAAATCATCATTTAAGCACATAATTCGTTACGTTTTGCAATTAACCTCTTAAAAACATCATTTACTAAATATTTCGATATAAAGCCCTACTTCTATGAAAATAATACATATACGGGGGAAATTGATATAAAATATATCTATAAAAATCATACAATTTGACCCTGAACAACACCCCCACACTTAAACTTTTGCTCGTTCCGAGCAAAACAAAACAACAACAAACCATCAAGAATCCACATAACCTGACACGAGATATAGTCAAAATCATGAGTAGCTAGTATTCAGCAAATCGACCTCACTCGGTGATGTGTGTGCAGAACCTACTAAACTTCCACCGATCCTCTCTTGATATAATACATCAAGCACTAACAGTTATCCGGTCAACTAAACGAAAACTTCATTCTATCTACAAGACTTACCTAACAAAAACTAATTACCAAGAACATAGTAACTAACTCACAACTAAATTCCTTTACTTAGTACCAAGAAAATACCTTTCGGTCTCTACTGGGTTTAGATCAACTTGACTTAGAATTCCACAAAAACGATATTTTATATTTCCTATCGTCGCGTCTCAAAAGTATAACACACTCCCCTACATTAGAGGCAGTCACCCCGAGATCACTCAATCCCTTACCGTCCAAGGTAAACCACACTCCCCAATTGGGGCAGTATCCAAATGGACTCGAGGTGATAGTTACAAACAAAATTCCTGCAAAGAAATTCTATTCATTTATTATTTATAGATATATATATTTTTATATTTTTCAAACTCTTTGGAAACTCTCGGTCAAATATATTTCTAACACATTCAAGACTCTCAAAGTTCTAAAGAACACTAAGGTACTGAGATTCTAACTGTGAGTATAGCACAAGTTCTTAACTTTCATTAATGCTAAATAAGTGTTATCTGTATCAAGAATTAACTTTCCTTTAACTAACCGGAAACTATTCTATATTTGGCTCTTCATCTAATAGGTTCGTGAAATGAAGTTCAAGTGAGTATCGACTTACTAAACCTATTCTCAGAACATGATATGACTACTGATAACAACTAAAGGTGCCAGATTATAAAACTAGCATGCCATTGAAATGTTACTCAGGACTAAACAAAAATTGAAAATTTGACTCATTTAGCTTAGCATAGAAATAATATCATGTAAGCAAATGTGTAGATACATATAACTTATTCCCCTCCCCCACACTTAAATGACAACATGTCCTCATGTTGTGCAGAATAAAAGAAAAAGAAAACTTAGCTGATTGTATGCCGAAAGGGAACAATTCTGGAACGGACGCGTTCCGATCCAAAAATGCTCGAAGATATCAGTAGACATGTGGACCATCCACCGGAAAACCGCTATCATCTAAAACTCACAATTGCTATCGCAAAGATCCTGCACACTTGACAAACAAGGAAATATCTCGGGGACAAGGGGGAATAGAACACACAGAGCCCAAAATAGAATCGCATCGATGGAATAATCAAACAGGGAAAGTAAAGAACATCTAAGCGTCTAAATATGGAAGTTTGATATAAGCACAAAAAGAAATAATAGCTCAGATGGAAAGATCGACACTTAAACTCAGGACATCTAAGAATAAAGCCACAGAAGCTTGTGGAATAATATAGACCACATGTGCAAACAGAAACATCAAACTCCAACTAATAATGATAAAGGATTATACATGGAAAAGAAGTCAGAAAGATTTTTCAGATTAAGCTCATATAGAGATGGAACATATACATGGAATATTACACAGTAGTAGGCTAGGTGCGACTACATGAAATTATACTACAATGCAACCTACATGATATGCGATCCTAAAAATAAAATAAATAAAAATAAATTCTGACAGGCTCAGGCTGAGCAGGTTTCGAGGACAACCCTACAGTGACTACGGCCTATGCAGAAACTAAAAAAAACGAGGTAGTATTACGGAAACCGACATTTAACTACACTCAGGAAAAATAAAAGAAAAATAGAAAAACAATGCAACTAGATGACATGCAACTAAATGATATGCAAAAATAAAAGAAAATAAAAGAAATAAAACTAGCCCACTAATTTGCAACACGACATGTATATAATAAACGTCTACCAAATAATGACAGGTTACGATAAACGACAGTGCTGTTCATTACATGCAATGTAGACGCGCTTTAAGACTCGTAAAAAGTGATAGCATTATGGAAAACCAACAGTTAGCTATACTAAACAGATATAACTCATAAGATGCAATGGTAGCATTACGAAAACCGACAGTTACTACCCATATGAGTTATAAAAACAAAGGAAGCACGTAAGTCTTAAAAGCTAACAAGATTCATCATAACGATATGTAGCATACGGAAACCGACATTAGCTACTAATTAACACGAAGACCAGTTATAGCATACGAGAACCGACAGTAACTATAACTTGCATAGATGAATCATATATAAAGAATTGATCAATTATCTAACATGGATTCATAGATGGAAATGTAAAAACATATAAGTTCAGGACATCTATGTAAACATCAATTAGCCACAGAAGCTCATATGAAAACATCCAAGTTAAATAAAGCATTAAAAAATAAATTAAGAAAAATTCAGGAACCTGGACTGCCGGACGAGCGTTCCATAGTTCAGACGCTCGTTTGCAATAAAAACAGGTCGGACGGGCGTTCAGTGAGTCAGACGCCCGTTTGATTCTTGAAACCAGAGCAGAGTTGATCTTTTGCACAGGACAGCCGTTCCACCCCTCAAACGCTCGGTTACCTGCATTGTTAGGGACTGGACGGGCGTTCACTTACCTGAACGCTCGTCCAAACAACGAATTTGCAACAGAATGCAGGAACAACGCAGCAACCCATAGATAAACCCTAAATAGCCTAACAGATTATCAATTCAAAACAGATCAACACATACACATAACAACACAGCAGCCTCATCAAATTATAGCACAGAGGGTTAGACTTAGAAAACACTTCACGTTTCACAAATCGAGTAAAAAACTTTTTGCACATTCTTAACCCAAAGGTCATCGAAACACGGCAAAAATAAAAAACTCTCGATTTATTCAACGCTACTTTTATTGAAAACGAAAAATAAACCGTAACAAAATCGAAAAATTAATTCAACTAAATTCAACAAAACACCGATTCCCCGGCAACGGCGCCACTTTTGTTGGGGAGATTTTGCATCATTAAAACAAAAGAAAATTTATAAAACCTATACTACCATGCAAAACTACCTCCTAACCGGCCGAATACCGGGTAGTTGCTAGTAAAGTTGGATAAGTACGGGTATCGATCCTCAGGGAATTGGGCTGTCGAATCTAACTTATTAATTCTTCTTTATTAACCTAAATCTAAACTAAAACGGAAAAGTAAACTGGACAGAGGATTGTTAATCCAAAGCCAGGAAGGATAATTGCGATCAACATAAAATAAATCTAAACTACAACAATAAATCTATCTAACGAACATGATAATGACTGAAGCGATCAAACATGGAACGAACCATAATCCACCATCCCGCAACCCTTAATTTCTTCCCTAGATTATCTTATAGTGATTTAATTCAAGTTGTGGTTTCACCTATCAAACGTATGAATTCCTACTTTCGTAGATGAATTCGTCTATCAATCTCTATCTTTCGATTTACAGAGATTAACGCATCATAAAATAAACCAAGGTGCAAGATTTTCTAGATCTAACAACCTAGACATTCAACCTATCAACTTTCGTTTGATCTAGATCAAAACGTCTATTCTTTCCTATGGTGATCTCGCGTTTACACCGACTTTCGTCCTACGGTAAACATCAATCGCAAACATCTTTCGATATAAATTTGCAATAACAAATAATCATAGAAAAGATACGAACTTGGAATTTAAACTTACAAGATATCCAAAGAAAGAAAGTAAAAACGCTGCAGAAAGATATCCATGGCTGCTCCATGTTTATTCAACCTCAAAACATCATCATGGTTCAAGAAACGAAGGAAAAACAAACAAAATAAAAGACCTAATCTAACACCGATCACCCGAGCACAAGGCTCGGGTGATCGGCCTTGAAAGCTCCCAGAAAGCGGCTGCTGTCTGTGTAATTTTCGTATGAAAAATCTGATGTAATTAGGGTTGGAATCGCAGCTGCTTTTATAGACTTTTAAGTCGGCTGCTACAGTAACCGTGGCCGGACGCCCGTTTGAAGATTCCGGACGCTCGTCCTGTATTTCCAGCAACAGCATCTAAACTTGTAATGCTCATATCTCGGCCTCGTAAGTCGGAATGGAGTGATTCAAAATCCTGTAGAATCCTCTCTTCAAGCCCTACAACTATTATCTTGAGGTCGAGAGTCAAATCAGTTTATATCATATCAAGAACTGCGTCGGAAGGTCGTCACTACCCGGAATCCTGTGTGTTAACACATTCTCAAACTCTCTTCAATAATAAAGCTAGACTCGACAACTATTAATCCGATCCGTATTTCTTTTATATTGGCTACGGGATTCATCCTCTAAACTAGATCTAGCTCCGGGTAGGCCATCCAGATCACTATGCTACATCACGTGACTTCGCTTTTTCGGCCTCCATCTCATATGACTCGCATGCTTACAAAACTAGGGATGCCGATATTAACCGTATTCCTCACCTAGGCAACATTCCTTTGTTCAGGCGTACTTCCTAAGCGATCGCATCAGTCTCCGTCCCATTAACACTAACTTTTTAGGTATCATGTTAATCTACGATGTACGTATAACTAGGTGCTAGCAATTCCCGAATACAGAACAGATCTAGATCTCGCTGAAAGTCCCGGAAGATCAATTCATGAGCCGACCTAGGAGTCCTATATTGGTATTTCCTAATAATACGCTAATTAAAACAGACGAGCAACGTAGCCGTAGCCATACCTACTAAGATAAGAAATTCTAGGTGGACAATCACACCATAAAGACGTGGCTAGATTGACGCGGCGAAAACCTAAATCTTAGCGTTTCTACATACGTAACGGATAAAATAGAAACTCATAAAGCAATTATATAGATCTACTAAAAACACGGTTGTCGATCATACCAAAGTCATCTATAGGTCACCGGATAACAGATCTGGGCGTTTGGATCCTTATAGACAAGGAATCCCCACTGCCTCATATCGTATCCTTAGATCTACATCGTCCGGTGAAGAACGAACAACCTCAAACGATAATTAATAATTGGGGGCTTAATTACAAAGAACTAAGAACAAATAAATACAAGAACTTACATTACTGCAGATCTTGCATAAAAACTGCTC
Organism: Gentiana dahurica var. dahurica; assembly: GCA_024500145.1. NCBI lineage: Eukaryota > Viridiplantae > Streptophyta > Magnoliopsida > Gentianales > Gentianaceae > Gentiana > Gentiana dahurica. The sequence continues at coordinate 38,097,342 of CM044907.1, forward strand.
TAAGAAAAACTGAAGATTTTATTATAAACTGAGAAGTGTAAAAAAAATGTATTGTGTAAAGAAGTGTGTTTATGGCGTGTATAGTATGCCTTTATTTATAGGAGTTCAAGCTAATTAAGAGATATACTTCAAAATGTCAAAACAAATAAGAGATAACTCTCGGCCGATCAAGAAAAGATGAAGTGCGCCCCCCCTTCATGCATATCCTCAAAGTTGGCGCCATCTTGGAGTCTTTTGTCATGCTTATCCGATCTTTTCGTGCTAATCCGATATTTATCTTGAATTTCCTTTGATTTATCTTGAGATTTAATTCTTCCATTTGTATTTATCCTCCATAATTATCCAAATCTGTAAAATAGATATTTATCCAAAAATAAATCATATTTAAATAAAACGGATAAATATAATAAAAACGGATAAATACCGATTTATAAATAAAAACAGATAAATACCAATAAAAAATTGATAAATGCCAAATTATATTTTATTAATCACAAAACATTAAATAATACATATAAACATGTGATTTAATATAAAATACATATTATTAATCTCGATTTAAGGTCAACGTTGATGACTTTTACGGGTATAATTTGACCGTCATCAGCTCGGCATCATATTCTATAAGACCGAGCTCGGCTCGGCATCATTTTTGGAGCTCTCCCTTGAGCGAATCTTCTATCAGACTCAAAAAAAACAAATAAATTAAGTCTGCCTAAGCAGACTCTAGAAAATTAAGTCTGCCCGAGCCGACTTCCAAAAATTACGCCTGCCTAAGCAGACTCCAGAAAAGTAAGCCTGTCTGAGCAGACTCCAAAAAATTTAGTCTGCAGGGAAGACCCAGTTAATTAAGTCTACAGGACAAACACTGAACTGAGCCCTGTAAATTAGACTCAGCAAGTTTGCAACCACCAATAGAACTTAATAAGATATTGCAAAAACATTGTACGTGTTACAATTCCTGAAACTTTTCTCCAAAGTCTGTAGGACAGACTAAAAAAACAAAAAAAAAGTAAGTCTGCAGGATAGACGAACTAAGCTTCGCAAAATGAACTCAGAAAAAAATCATTAAGTCAGCAGGACTAACAACTGAGTCTGCGGGTCGGACCTAGCCGCATTTGTTAAGTCTGTAAGACAGACCCGAACTGATCTCCGCAGATCAGACTCAGCAAGTTGGTAATAGCCAAACTCACTAAGTATGTAGGACAGACCTGAGCAAAAACTTAACAAAAGTCTAAGTATGTCATCCAAAACTATAAGTAATGCATGGCATACTGGTGGGCAAGACACCCCACTGCGAATCAGAGTACTGCAGGTAAGTGCTGAAAATAAAATTAAGGCAAGAGTTGCAAAAGTTTGCATATATTAAAACTTGCAAAAAAACTTGCAAAAATTTGCATATATTAAAACATTGTAGAGAAAAAAATTGGAAGCTTTTATCCAAAGTCTACAGGATAGACTCCAAAGTTTGAGCTCCGCAGGTCATACTCGAAAGCTTCAGCTCAGCATGACGGACCCGAAAAGTTTGCTTAAGTCTGCTGGACAGACATCAACTTTCAGAACTCCGCAGGTCGGACTCAACAAAGTTTGCAGGTCACACTCACCGAATTGAGCTCCACAGACCGGACACACCAAGTTTGCAGGTGAAACTCGCCCAATCATCAGGACGGACAAAAGTATGAGCTCTCTAACTCAGCCTCTGTAAAGTTTGTAGACCAAATTTTCTTAGTTCGTAGACGAACTCAAACCAAGCTCCACATGTTGGACTCGTCATAAAATTAATCTGCAAGATGGACTCGAGCAATAACCCGCAGGACGGATTCAAATTTCAGAGCTTTGCAGGCCAGTCTCATTAAGTTTGCGAGACAAAGTTAGTTCGCAGATGAACTCAAACCGAGCCCGACAGGTCGGACCCCTCAGAAAGCAAGTCCGCAGGACGGACAAAAATTCAAAGCACTGGAGGTCAGGCACAATGCACTTGCAAATCTAAGCTCACATGTCGGACTAATTCTAAACAGCTAGTCTACAAGTCAGACTCGCGCAAGTCTGCACGTCGGATAAATTTTTCGGGCTCCACATGTTAGGCTCGCTAACTTTGCAAAGTAAACTTCCTAAGTCCCCAAAAGGACCCGAGCTGAGCTACGTAGGTCGGGCTCGTAAAAATACAACGAAGCATAAACGAAATGAAAGTTCAAAAACCTAAGAAGCATTAAGGGCTGAGTTCTGCCCAGACTCTGTAGCAGGAGTAAGATTCTCCACAGAAGCATTGACCCGGGGCGGCTCGGCAGGAGCCGTTGAAGCAGAAGAAGCAGCCGTAGAAGACAGTAAATAAGGAGCTGCAACAATGTTCTCAAAAACTGTTCCACTTTAGAATACATGGGCACGAATGACAGCATCATAACAGTAAGTATGCCACCTGGCAGAGTACGTCATTGTAAAATTATACAAGCCTAGATGACAGTGACCGAGCAGCACCTATAATAGATCCAACCTCACAACGATTGGTTCATCCAGATCTGGGGGGCTTATGACGAGGGTTGAACTGAGCCTCGCCACGTGTCATCTCCTAATTGATCAAACATTAAATGAAGACATAAAAACTATAACATTAAGGTACAGGAGCCCCACTTCACGCCTAAGGGCATACCCGAACCCCAGGTGGGAGATCATGCTGGATATACAGAACTCGAATCCGGATCCGTTCCATAATTGGATCGTCAGATCTGATTCACAGCACCGATCAAGACACTCGATTATGCACAGTGGAAGCTACGAATTAAATTCGCATGCGATTTTACCACGATTTAATTCACATGATTAATTAATATAACTACAAGAAAGTTAAAGATTTATCCAACAGAAGAGAAGCCGTGGTCTTCCGGATTGTATCTCCAAGCGATGACTGGTGGACGTCAATCCCGCATTCGAACCTCCTCGAATATGCCTTCAAGAAAAACCTAGTTTTTCTTCTTCCTAATGGCTAAGACAAGAAAACAAAATTTCTCTCTTTTTCCTAAAAACTGGCGTCGTATTTTTCATCGAAAATGGTGTTGCATTAAACTATTTTGTGTTGGGAGAAACTCTCTTTATATAGGATAATAACCAATAGTTTTAGAGTCTATCTTGTACACACAAATTTATCTTTTCTTTTAAGGAAAAATAAACAATTATCCAATAGGAAAACAAATTTCCTATTTATCCAATAATAAAACTAATTTCATATTTATAATTATTTAACACATAAATAATTATATTATCCACATTATAATTAATTAGGAGAAAATTTCTTTTCCCAAAATCAATAAAATGTGGCGCCATTTTTATGCCAACTGGGATAATAGAAAATGTCTTACCGAATAAATAATATTCGCATATTCATTAAATAGACCAACTATTTAATTTATTCTCGAGGTTCCACAAAACGAGAAGACACTCGCATGTTAGGAGCCAACCCGGGGACCATGGATCTATAACCAGAAGCTACAATAAATTAAATAAAATATTCATCAAACAGAATATTTCTACTCAACTTATTAATTTGAATTACGCCACCATAAATCCGAAACTGAACTCTATCGATTATAGATATAACTTATTCTCAGAAAGTCGAGTCAATAAGTGTATATTGATATAATCATTACATACAGACCAACCCTCCATATACTATCCGTAACGAAGCGGGATTATTTCCATAAACCTTCTTCATTACATCTTATCCTTATTTACCATTAACCCACTAGTGATCAATTAGTTCATAACCAATATGAACTCGGTCAATCGATCAGTTTCTAGGATCAACAAATAAGGGAATTGTCTTTCTACTTCCCAAAGGAAAGAATGGATTACATATCTGTGAGACACACACTCCTCACTCATTCCAGAATAGTGCCAATGTGAAAGTGATTCGGACCGCGCCTCTTAGCAATCCTTAACGAACACATCAAACCCTATCTGGAAACAAGTAGGAGTATGCGATCACTTCAGGATTAAGGTCAATCCATATATGATCATCTTGTGATTTAATAAGATTTCTCAATCGCGGAATTATATGAGAAATGCAGATTAAATCGGTCCAGTCCTTCATGACTACATTATATATAAATGCCCCACTTAGATAACCAATATCGACGGTCCTGATAAGACGGTCACACCATAAAGTGTTCTGGGCGCATTAATGGTGGTTTAATCAATAGCCCCATACTTTGATTAAGTTCACCACGGACTTACAGTTCAAGTGTATCATCATAACTTAATCCTCACGTGTGTCACACACTAAGTTATATGGCTACATATGATACAACTTAGGGTTTTCAGTAGTGTATTACTTATAAGCACGAAGCAAATAATAAGATGAGAATAAATCTATCATTTATTAATTATAAAAACAATTACATAAATTGTCTTTCGGGCGCTACTTCCAACAGATCAGTCACGTTCCCCCGACCACCGCAGGTCGGCTAGGTCGTAACGGAACTGGGCCAGTGCAGTTCACGCCGAGACGGCCTGGGGGGCTCGACGCATGTCGGCCAGAGCCTCCTTTATATGATAATTAGCCCACGTGCTTATGAGATAATTATGGGAAGATCTTAAGGATCCTTTACCTATTAAGACTCTGATTTTGGTATTTAAACTATCCATAATTATCCCTAAATTATAGGGATACACACGTGATTATCCTTAAGGACTAAGAATGCGAATCTTTGTAGAACAAGGAAACGGACGAGACGTCCCCTATATAAACAACCCTAAGGAACTACGAAAGACTTGTTTCCTGAACAATAACAGGATACGTAGGCAACTTGAGAGAAATAACTCTCAAGCTCAGTCTAATTCCACCCAAAAAATCATCCCTCGTTCATATTACCCTAGATTAAACGGCCCAGATTGATACCCGACGATTTTCAGCATCGTCAGAGACATTAATTTTGATGAAAATGTCTAAAATAACCTTTGATTGTTATTAATGCAAAATAGTGAAAAAGGGTGGGTAAATATTTAATGAAGGGTAAAAAGAGAAAAATGTAATAAATGAGCATTTGTTATCTAAATGAACTTACATTATGGGACAAAACAAAAAAGTTAAATAAACTTACATTTTAGGACGGATGTAATATAATTTTAACAAAAACGAATCCCTAGATTTTTATGGAAACGAAAATATGGATTTTACCTAAAAAAATGTAGAATCACATGACAATTGTTGCTCTGGATCATTTGAATAATACACGGTTGATCACCTCATAATTTATTCTTGAATTGTATCAAGAAACGGTATATCAACCGGTGACCCAAAACGTTTTTATTTTTCCCTTTTTTTTTTCTTTTCCTTGTTTCCCTACCGGCAGCAGCCTTCACCCTTTTCCTTTGTTTTTGCTCACGCACAAATTGGGTAGTGTAGTATATATAAGATTTCATTAGTTTAGGGTTTTCTTTCTTTTTTTCATTTTTCCTTTTACAGTTTACTAGAAATACCCAAAAATGACTGAAATACCCTTAATTACAAACTTGGGTTTAGATATTGAAAACTGTGAATAATTTCATGTTGTTGTTTTAATCTCTATTCGCAGGTATAAAACATGTAATCTTTAAATTCTTAAATAAAGAAGTCCTATTTAAATTTCGTCTTATAGAGAATCTGATCTATTCGCTTTGGACGAAGTTTTTGTAACATATAAAAGTTGAGGCTGGGACCTTTTAATAAAGAATCTGTTAGTGTAAGTGCTCTTAATCATAATGTGTTGTTAGTTTCCACCTACTCAATTAAATTTTCTTTTCTTTTTTTTTTTTTTGAAGGAAATGCATATTGGAATAAGGATAATTATACTTCTGGTCTCTTATTTTTCTTTATTTTCTCAAAACTAACCTTCTTCCTTCATTTTTAGGGGATCAAAATTATATCCCCTGGATATGGCTTAGTGTGAAGGTATGGGTGTTGTAGTGACCGCCTGGACTATAAGCTGGAGGTCAGCGGTTCGATTCCCGTAATGGGGTTGATTTCCGATTGATAACGCCCTTCTGTGCAGTGGTCGACCATGCAGCCCATGTTGGAGCTACTAGGTTACCTGATTAACCTCTCATCGCATTCCTGTGGGATCAGGGGCGAGGGGGCCCTCACGGTTAGGGTTTAACCGTTTAGGGGACTAAAAATATTAGGAGGTCTTTATTCACACCACACTAAATCTACCGTTGCACCACACTACAATAAAAAAAACATGCATCTACTCTTTACACCACAGCTATTAATTTACACCACACTCTCATGTCAAATTTAAAAAAAAAAAATCAATATTTCCAATCTTTTATTACTCCAACCAAATTATTATATCATCATATACACACCTAAATTATTTCAATTTACAAAACACTCCCATTTCAATTTACAAACCGTCCCCCTCCCTCACTTGCTCCCTCATTCTGTTTTTAGGTGTAAAAAAAAATTCATCGCTGCTCAGTCATTCAAAACCAGGTTTCCGGCAAAATCATCCTCCCGCCTCCCGACGCCGCTGCCTCTAGCCGTCGCTGCTTCGTTCACCGCCGTTATTGTTCCTATTCCACAGCCCGCATGTTAGAAGGCTAGAAGCTCCGCCCTTGCTCTTGTTTAGGTTTTTTGTTTTTTTACTTTTATGGTGGGTGTTGTGCGCTAGCTGTCTGTGTTTGCTTTGTATTAAACTATTTCCGGCCAAATCCTGCTGTTTGTGTGTCACTCTTTAGTTATATAGATTTTGTGGAGTTGAATTTGATGTCTCTTTCATTGATTACCTACGATGTTCAAAAGTGTTTTTAGTCTTTATCAGTTGATTACTTGTCTGTTTTGGAATATATCAGTTGAGCTATGTAAATCTGTGTTTGTTACTTGTCTGTTTTGAATATTTCATACTATGTGTTTTAGTTGAAGACTTTGAGCATGGAATTCTTGTTCCCAAAAAATGGAAGATCTTAGGAAATGAGTGGAAATAAAGCATTCAGTATAAGTCTACAGATTGTGTCTTTTATAGTTAAAAATCTTGCATTTTGGGGTCTTCTTTCAGAGTGAAAAAGTGCAAAAACAAATGTTTGAAGTGTACTAATCATGCACATATGTTCTATTCGAGTAGTGTCTTTCTTAATGTCTAGTTTAGACTTCAGAAATGATATGAAACTAGCTGCAGTCCTTAATTTCTACTACATAACCTTATTTTTTGTTTCTTGATCTTAAGACTCGAATAACTACAAAACCTTATTCTTCAGTCTGTAAAAGAACTTAACTTTCTGTGAAGGTTTCTTACGAAAAATCTGATGACTGTGTTTTGGAATCACAAATTTTGATTAAAATGTGTGGAAAGCTACCTAGATTTGAGAAATTATAATACGGTCTTCTGTTTTTTTTTAAACATTCTTTATCCATACTACCATGCACAGATGGCAAGTACCCAATGCACATAATACAAGTTTAGCTTCTATTATTTATTTTTTTGTAGCAAGATAACTTAGGTATAAGAGGTTTCTTATGAATGATTTCTAGAGTTGTTTTGTTAATATGTTTTATCATATCTTTGTTACTTTGATGTGTAGGTATGAAGAACCCAAGGCATCAAAGCAAGCCAATGACCGATGAAGGGCCGTCGAAGCGGTGAAGACCGACCGCTTCGTATAGAAAGGATAAACACAATATGAATGGATGTGAAAGACAAAAAAAACTAGATGAGGAAAAAAAGAAAAAAATTATATCCTCTTCATTGTTACAGGAAAGTCTCCTGTACACCGATAGTGATGACGAGGGGTAGGCCTGTAAACGAGCCGAACCCTACCAAACCCTGTCATTATTTGATTCGGCTCGAAATTTTCGACCCTAAAATATTAGGGTTCGGCTCGGCTCGAAAATTTTTAATGGGGGAAATTATTCGGTCCGATTCGGCTCGAAATGTTCAAATAATTCAAACATGTTCGGCTCGTTCTAGACATGTTTATATATATGTAAATTTTTTTTGTGAAAAGAATAAATAAAAAAATTCTAGTTCAAAAATATTACATGCCCCAAAATATAACATGTCAAAAATATAACATGTTTACATGTCCAAAATATTAGTCCAAAATATTACATTACATGTCTAAAACGTCAAAATGAATTCAAATTGGAACAACTTCATAAACCAAAAGTAGTAAAGTCACCAAAATCCAAAATACACTTCCAAATCCCAATCCAAATTTATTTTTAGGGAATATTATTATATTATATTGAACCGAATATAATATAATATATTAGCGCTTAATCGAGCCGAATATTATCGAACATGTTTGGTTTTCGAGCCGAATACCTATTTTTAAAGCTTGATTTGACGTTTGATGATACGAATCAAGCCCCGAATCGAACATTTTCGAGCTGAATACACCGAATCGAATCAAATATTAGGGTTCACTTACAGCCCTAACGAGGGGCAACATAAAAACAGTCACGATGATAGTGAAAATGAAAACAATCAAGGCGAAGATGATAGTGAAAATGAAAATAATCAAGGCCGAGAAGATAGTGAAGAAGAAGACGGGGTGAGAGAGATAGTAGTGAAGAAGATGGTAGTGGAAATGAAGAAGAGAGCGGTGATGAGAGCAATGAAGAGGATAGTCAAGAGGAGGAGACAAAGACTTTTTTCCCTTATATCTTGATGATGAAGAGTATGAGTATGAGTTGTACGAAAAAGGACATGATCATGTTGCACATCATCTAAAGAACAAAATTGTAAGACATCACTCGTCTCTTACACTATATATCTTTTACTTTTACTTTTTTATTGTTCCTTCACTTACATATACCATTTTATATTGAATAGGATCGTGGCCCAATAAGATGCAAACAATACACCGGCAAACTGTGGACTTGGGATTTAGATACTGAGCCCGATGGCATCAAGAATATGATAAAACAAACGGTGTTGTATAAACTTTGCAATGGTTCCTATAGGTCGGTGAATAAAGTGCTTGTTTCCGCGTTTGTCGAGCGTTGGCATCCTGAGACAACAACATTCCACATGCCATTTGGTGAGGTGACAATAACTTTAGATGATGTGGAACAATTGTTGAGTATCCCTATAATCGGAAAGCCGATGGAAACCGATTTTACCAATGTTGATCAGATGCATGTTTGGATTTCTGGACTTCTTGGTATACCTGTCGCAGATGTGTTGGAAGAGTTGGTACGCGAGGGTTTATCTTCACTTTAGGTTGACTCAAAGTTGTTGTAGATGGATCAACCACTTCTATCAATCGTTGGACCAACTCCATTTTCTGCGTATTTGTTGATTCGTTAAATACTTCAAGGAAACGAGCAATGTGTGGCGTTGGATCAATGGTATCATCTCTTGACGGCCCGTCCAATGATAATGTTTTCCAATGATGATGCACACAATCTCGAGGTATGGATTCATTAGTCCGTAAGATGCCCATAATCTCATGTGCACAAGGTATCCCATGTGTTTTCCTAACCACACACCCACAAAGTGTTGGGTCCAAAGCAACTTCATTCGACCTGTCCACCTCTTGTTCGATCAATGACAAAGCATGTAATGACACAAACCCGCGTAGAAAGCGGCACCACATTTTCCCATTTAAATTTTTAGGCCACCTTGTTTTTGATGTTTCAAATGATGCCACTATGTTTCGAAACTGTTGTTCACACATGTTAGACACCGATTTCCACCCGGTAGCCATGTCGCAATTTGGAGTACGTAGCCAGTTTTTTAAAACTGCATGAGCCCCCTCAACCTTGCCAGTATGGGTGTTCCCAAGATGGAACACTTTATTCGTCCAAACATTCACGTACTGTTCTTTGCACTCGTCCAACCAATTTGCCTCGAGGTAATTGAATAATTGTCCACTTACCTTGCTCTTTATTTCAACCACTCCAGCCAAGTATTCTTCTTCGGTTTCACTGTATATAATTCTCTTCCAAATCTTCTCAATCTCAGCGGAATCATCTGCACTGAGTGATTGTCTAAGCTTCGCTTGCACTGCTTTCTCGACGTGCCACTGACACAAAAGATTTTTAGCGGTTGGAAATACTGTGTGGATGGCAGACATTAAAGCTTGCTCTTTGTCAGTCACAATCACTTTAATCGGAGTGTTAATGGTGAAAAGTGCCTCATACAGTTTTTGTAAAGCCCATTCGTAATTCTCTGTAGTTTCTGAAGCTAAAAAAGCAAACGCAATTGAGAATGTCATGTTGGTAGAGGTGACCCCAACAATCTGCAGGAACGGAAACTTATACTTATTTTCTTGTAAGTGCAATCCATCTGGCACACATGAGGGAAATTCTTCACCAACAACAATGAGTCCTTTGGAACCCAAAATACATTCTTTATAGTTCCACCTTCTTTTATGTAACGAAGAAACACATCATCTTCACGAGCCCTATAAAAAACCTCTTGAATAACCGTCCGATTTTTTCTTTCTAATTTCTTCAACTTCACCCTTTGATTGTAGATTGTTTGTACGGAAGTTGCATTGTCACCGTTCTTATCCCTCAATGCCTGTAGTATATCTTTAGGGCATGATCCGCTCTTCGTCAAACTCACAACAAGGTCCATCTCATCTTTTGACAAATGACCCTTGAACGAATGTCCCAAATCTGACTTGTTCAAACTATGGTTGTGAAAACCTTTTTTCACAGTCACCCGCCACCCGCCAACTGTTTTCTCACTTTTCAATAACAAAGGAATGGACACCCACATTTTTTTGAGAAAGTATTCCGAGGCTTACCTTTCCCAACACCCCCAACCTTCTTCACATAATCCTTGCGCACGTCGCCTCCCCTTTCACAAGCGTACTTGACATAAGGACTACGATTTTCTCAGTAGTCGACTTCCACCTGATTAGTACCATCCCAATGTTTCGTGCAACTGTTGTTATCCATTTAATAGCTTCCGTGTCGGTGTTGAATACCTACACATGTGATTCATATAAACAATTAGTGATCGTATGATTAACTTTTCACATTTAACGCCACTTCGTTGAATATATTATTACCTGTTCAGTAATGAATGCATCACCGGAAAAAATCTTGTTTGGTGTAATTTCCTCTACTTCCACTAACTCCATGTTATTCGCTTGGTTCATCAAATCTAATGCTATGAGTTCATTCGCACTAGGGATGTTGTCATCACGACCATCATTTTGTCCAATGATGTCATCATTTTGGCCAATGGTGTTATCTACCTGTATTGTTATACACACCCGTCAAATCATTGATTAATGTTGAAAACAAACTTAATTTTAATGCTTAAAATGACAAGGGTACTTATACATTGACATGAACTTCGGTTTGGGTTCCTTCGGCAATGTCATCTAAATGTGGCAAATCTTGAATGACGCTGTCTTGTTGCATTGTTCGAGAGTATTCACCAACAACCTAAGACAATATGAAACACACGAAAATCATTAAAATATGTTCTTATTATTGTAGAGTTGTCCAAAGAACCATTCAAAAACCTACAAGGACTTCATATTTTGTGTCACCGCTAATAACATCGACAAGTGGTGATCCTCAAACGTTTGCATCTTGTTGATTTGTTTCAATAATACCTCCACCGATCTAATGCATCAAAAACACCAAGTTACAAGTTAAATATATGGATATTCATCATCAAAGACGATTCTCACATGTAAAAAATGCCATGCACGGGTGCACATACATTTGATTATCTCCTAGTTGAAACACTACTCAAGATTCGACCCCCTCAAGGTCGAAAACTGATAATCGACCATTTCAAGGTCGAATGTCTAAGAATCAACCTTTCGAGGGTCGAATGTCGGAGAATCGACCTTCCGAGGGTCGAATGTCTGAGATTCGACTCTGTTAAGGTTGTTTTTATCTGGGCGAATAAAAAGACATCAACTTTTGTAACAGTGAATCACCAAACCCAAAATAATAGTTCAATACACTAATTGTATTTACATTTTAGCATTTATACATGTTATTTTCACGAAAACAACACAAAATATAGTTGATTGATTTCAAAAGTACCTTCTCATCGATTTTGCTTGAAACCCCAATTTCTTCAATTGGGGTTTTTGATTCCACTCCTTCATCCATTGAACCTTGCTATACAACCTCCAAAGCAAGTTCTTTTCCATATGGTTTGGGTGCATTTGGTGTAGAGATGATTATGATGAATAAAATTGATAAGGATTATGAAGATGGTGTGGGATTTGAAGGTTTTATGTTGATGAAGATGATGGAGTCAAGAAGATAGTGATTTTGTTTGAAGATGATATTTGCTTGAAGATGGTGTGGGTGTAAGTGTTTTATGAGAAAGAAGATATTATTTTGGAGGGAAATAATGGGGTGTGTATGTAGGGGTGTGGGATATAAAGTAGATTAAAATTGAGGGACTAATTTATAATTAAAAAAATTGGTCTGGAAATAGTTTAAAAGTGTGGTATGAAGGTAGATAATGTGGTGTAAATAAAGATTTTTTTATTTATGAAAATCAATGTGGTGCAAAGGTAGGTTTTACTTTTTAGGTGTGGTGTAAAGTATAAAGTGGTGCAGCGGTAGGTTTGCTGTGGTGCGAATAAAGGCCCCCAAATATTATTATGCATGGAAGATAAATGTCAGTTTTGAGAAGAAAAAAAATAAGGCGCCAAAAGTGTAATTTTACTTATTGGAATACTCGATGCTCAAACGTGAAAATTTTGTGTTGTGATATCCATGAAAATCGGTAAAACCAGAAGAGAAAATTCGCTTTAATATATATGTATGGCTTCTAGCATGTATGCAACCGCTTAATCTACCTATTTTCATATTTACTAGAGGTTTGTGTCTGCGTTTTCTCTTAGAATGATTATTCTTTTGTCTATTGCTGTAATATATTGTTGTCATTGAAGTAGTACACCACAGCCGATCCGGACCGTAAGTCCTCCAACAACAACAAGAAAAAGAACGAAAATTTGCAGCAACTTTTTTGCATCAGTTACAAAGTTCAAGTGCATGTGTTACTGTTCGCATGTATAGTCTTTATTGTATTAACTCTAGGGATATTTTGGTCTTTTCACTTTTAGGCTATATATTGTTATACCCAAAGTATTACAATGCGAAAATAAAAAAAATAAAGAACAGAAAAGATGAAGAACAATTTTATTATATTCTGGACTGACACAAACAGAAAGGAAAAACAGAAAGAAAAACAACAAGGATATGTAACCGGGACGAGCTAATCTCTATCCTTAAGACAATTATGCTCCGGCAGTACCCACGTTTAGCACTTGTCTCCCAAGATAACCCAATTACCTGTTCAGAATTGAGGTACTTCAGCTTCTGAACTCAACGAACTCTTGGTGCTTCAGAATCTCTTCAACAACAAAACAAACTACCTTACTATATGAGATGGAAAAAGTATTATTTGGAAAAACTTGTGTTGTGACATTTCCACCAAAGAGGGTTTATATAGGTGGAAAAAGTAACTCCCACTCCTAAGGTCACTAACCCTCAATAATGGTCACTACTAGCACTTATGACCACTAAGTAACCACTAACCCACTAAGTCATTAATGGACAATTTCTCCAACAATCCCCCACAAAATGGACATTAATGCAAATGCAGACCCTGAAGAGATTATGACAGAAAATATTGCATCACGGAGAGGTAGCTTCTGGCTTTGAACCTGCCTTAGTGAAATACTATCGGATCTACTCGGCTAATCAGTGAACTATGTCTGGAACCGTTCAGCCTTTAATGTAAGACCAAACAATAGTACTCACACAATATTTCCCTTAACACATATTGGTTCTCATGGTTGTGCTCATTTTGGCCATGAAACACCCTGGTTTCAGAAAGTGCGTTAGAGATTTCAAGCCACTGAATTCTCACAGAAGCGGCCCCACTTCACACTTACATAGGTGACCTCCTATCAAGAGTATTCTGCCATACCCTACTTGAATTTAATCAAGTTATAGGAATCATTAAAAATTTTCACTTATCCTTACACATCTTACAGATAACACTTTTATTCATAGAATTGGTAAGTATTCAATGAACCTTCATAACTTAGTTGTTCCTTTGAACCATGATCTTGGGATCTCCAGTCAACATGGTGGGTTACGATTACAAAGTTTCTGTCGTAATTGGCTTCAGTCCCATTCCGTATGTCAATTTTGACATTTGATCTCTAAGTAAACCTTTTGTTAGCGGATCCGCAAGATTGTCCTTCGATTTAACAAAATCGATGGAAATCACGCCGTTAGAGATCAGTTGTTTAATGGTATTATGTCTACGACGAATATGTCTTGACTTACCATTGTACATACTATTTTGTGCCCGGCTTATAGCCGACTGACCATCGCTATGTATGCTTAAGCAATAGGCTTAGTCCAGCATGGAATATCCTCGAGGAAATTACGAAGCCATTCTGCTTCTTCTCCTGCCTTGTCCAATGCAATGAACTCAGCTTCCATAGTGGAACGAGCAATGCAAGTTTGCTTTGTGGATTTCCATGACACAACAGCACCACCAATAGTGAATACATATCCACTTGTGGACTTTGATTCTTTCGAGTCAGATATCCAATTTGCATCACAGTATCCTTCTAACACTGCTGGATATCTCGTGTACCGTAATCCAAGATTCATTGTGAATTTTAAGTACCTCAGTACTCTATTCAATGCTTTCCAATGATCCTCACTTGGATTACTTGTAAATCTGCTCAGTTTATTTACAGCACATGCTAAGTCTGGTCTAGTACAATTGGTTATGTACATCAGACAGCCTATGATTTGTGAATATTTTAACTGAGACACTGGTTCTCCTTTACTTCTGACTAAGTGCATAGTCAAGTCAATAGGAGTTTTTATCGGACTTTCATTAAATACGTTAAATCTTTTAGAACAGACTCAACATAATGAGACTGTGACAATGCAAGTCCATCTGACATTCTAAAGATTTTAATCCCCAAAATTACATCTGCAACTCCCATATCCTTCATATCGAAGTTTCTTGTTAACATCTTCTTAGTATTTATGATTATATCATGAGTGCTACCCAAGATTAACATGTCATCAACATATAGACATACTATCACAAAGGAATTAGAAGTGTTATTGACATAAATCGCATTTATCGCACTCGTTAATTTTAAACCCATTTGATAACATTGTTTGATCAAATTTTTGGTGCCATTGTTTTGGCGCTTGCTTAAGCCCATACAATGACTTAACGAGTCGACATACTTTGTGTTCTTGACCTGGAACCACATAACCCTCGGGTTGTTCCATATAGATTTCTTCTTTCAATTCACCATTTAAGAAAGCAGTCTTTACATCCATTTGATGTATTTCTAGATTATTTACCGCAGCAATTGCGATAAGAACTCGTATCGACGTGATCCGAGTAACCGGTGAATATGTATCGAAGAAGTCAAGACCTTCTTTTTGACGATAACCTTTAGCTACCAGTCTGGCCTTATATTTATCAATCCATCAGCCTTGAATTTTTTCTTAAAAATCCACTTACAACCGAGAGGTTTATGTCCTGGTGGGATATTTACTAATTCCCAAGTATGATTTTGCATAATGGAATCGATTTCACTATTGACTGCTTCTTTCCAGAACGGCGCTTCTGGATTTGACATAGCCTGAGCATATGTACTTGGTTCGTTTTCTACCATATAGGTGAAAAAATCAGGACCGAAAGACGTTGAAGTCCTTGCCCGTTTACTCCTACGAGGTTCTGGGCCCTCAGTTTCTGGAGTAGTTTCACTTGTTGGTTCATGTGGCCGCTTATTTAAGCTTGTGTTTTCTTGACTTCTTTCTTTACATGGAAATACATCCTCAAAAATACAGAATTTCTTGATTCCATGATTGTATTCACGTGAACATCCGGATTGTCAGATTTAAGCACTAGAAATCTATGTGCACTACTGTTATTTGCATAACCGATAAATATACAATCTATCGTTTTAGGCCCAATTTTTATTTGTTTAGGTTTAGGCACTTCGACCTTTGCTAAACACCCCCCACACTTTTAAGTATTTGTAGCTAGGCTTGTAGCCTTTCCATAACTCGTAGGGTGTTTTATCCATTTTTTTATACAAAACTCTATTAAGAATGACATTGGCGGAAAGTATCGCTTTCCCCCACAAGTTCTGAGGTAAACCCGAACTTATCAACATAGCATTCATCATCTCCTTAAGAGTACGATTTTTGCTTTCAGCAATACCATTTGATTGAGGTGCATAAGGTGCAGTCGTTTGATGGATAATACCAGAGTCTGAACATAATTCATTAAACGGTGCATCATATTCACCACCTCTATCACTACGAACCTTCTTGATTCGTTTGCTAAGTTGATTCTCGACTTCATTCATATAGTTTTTAAAAGCCTAAAGTGTCTCATCTTTGCTACTTAGCAAATAGACATAACAGTATCTTGTACAATCATCGATAAAAGTTACAAAGTATTTTTTACCGCCTCTCGTTTGTACAAATTTTAAATCACACAAGTCTGTATGAAATAAATCTAACGGTTCGGTGTTTCTTTCCACGTAAGGAAAAGGTGCCTTAGTCATTTTAGCTTCGACACATATATGGCATTTTTCATTTTTATTAAATTTTAAATTAGGTAATAAATCTAAGTTCATCATCCGTCGAATTGATTTATTATTTACGTGTCCCAATCTATTGTGCCATAAGCAAGAAGTCTCAATCAAGTAAGCGGAAAAGGATGCAATTTTATTAGCCTCATTGGGCACAACATTCTTTGGCATAATTGCCATTACATTAAGCTTAAACATACCCTCGGTGGAATAACCCCTACCGAGAAACACACCATTCTTGGTCAAAATGACCTTATTAGAACCAAAATTCAAATTGAAACCAGCCTTGTTCAATTTGTCACCAGAAATGAGATTCCAACGAATCTCAGGAACATGCAGCACATCATTCAGAGTCAGCTTCTTTCCTGAAGTCATCTTCAGAATCACTGTCCTTGATCCAGCAATTGGAGAAGTTGATGAATTCCCCATCCACAGTTTGTCCCCTGTGCCAGCCTTGTAAGTTGAAAACACAGCCCGGTCAGCACAAACATGTCTTGTGGCTCCAGTGTCCACAAACCATTGCCTTGGATTCCCCACAAAGTTACATTCTGACACCACAGCGCAGAACATTTCCTCATCACCATCAGTTTCAGCCAGATGTGCCCTTGGCTGAATTGGCTTCTTTGAACGGCACTCAGCAGCACGGTGCCCAAACTTTCCACAATTGTTACAGTGGCCATTGAACTTGTACACAGTCTGTGGTTTCTTGTAAGATTCAGCATTTTTCTTGGAAGATTGACCAGATTTCTTCCTTTTCTGATTCTTTACCTCAGCACATGAGCTTTGGCCTGTCCAACCTGCACAACAGATTTTCTTTGAGCCCTTATTGTCCTCCTCTATACGGATTCGGACAATCAGATCCTCCATTGACATTTGATTTCGCTTGTGTTTGAGATAACTCTTATACTCCCTCCAAGATTCAGGAAGTTTCTCAATCACACAGGCTACTTGAAAATTCTCACTTATCATCATATCTTCTTCTATAATTTCGGATATAATGATTTGTAATTCCTCAAATTGTTTAATAACAATTTTGGAATCGACCATCTTATAGTCCAGAAATTTACCCACTATAAATTTCTTAGCGCCTGCATCTTCAGTTTTATATTTTTTCTCTAATGCAAGCCACAGTGTTTTTGCACTTTCATACATAGAATAAACACCATACAGACTATTAACTACGCAATTCAAAATATAATTTTTGCATAAAAAATCACTATGCTTCCAACTCTCTACAGCCAGCAACACCCTGTGCTCAGTGTTTTCAGGAGGCACAACTGGTTTCTCTTCAGTGAGCATCCTTGCTAGTCCAAGTGTAGTGAGATAGAACAACATCTTCTGCTGCCAACGCTTGAAATTTAGGCCATTGAACTTTTCTGGTTTCTCTCCATGAGAAGTACCAGCAATGGTAACAACAGGTTGTGTCACAGCAGATACATTAGCATCCAAAAGTGGATTCAGACTTGTGGTTGATGTGGTTCCAATAGTAGTTGTCATAGACGCATCAGTGACTCCAGTCATTTCTGTTCAGAATTGAAACAGAAGATCAACAACACAACTGAGTCGTTTTTGCCAAAAAAACGAGACAAAAAAGCAGAAAATCGTTTTTGCCAAAAAACGATAAAGAAGGAAGATGAACCGGTTTTTACCAAAAACCAATACCAAAAAAAAAAAACGGACCGGTTTTACCAGAAACCAATACCAAAAAGGAAGATGGACCGGTTTTTACAAAAAAAAAAACCAATACCAAAAAAAGAAAGGACCGGTTTTACCAGAAACCGATACCAAAAAGGAGAATGGACCGGTTTTTACAAAAAAAACCAATACCAAAAAAAGAAAGGACCGGTTTTACCAGAAACCGATACCAAAAAGGAGACACCGACCAACTGAGTATCACAGATGATACTCAGAACGAACAGAAAAAATAAAAAGTTCAGCAAGCAGATTGAAATTTATTTTTCATTTCGCAAAGATATACTTTTTAGAGCAAAGAGGCTCTAAAAAGAATTGTTTTAAGATTGTTATACCCAAAGTATTACAATGCGAAAGTAAAAAAAAAATAAAGAACAGAAAAGATGAAGAACAATTTTATTATATTCTGGACTGACACAAACAGAAAGAAAAACAACAAGGATATGTAACCGGGACGAGCTAATCTCTGTCCTTAAGACAATTATGCTCCGGCAGTACCCACGATTTAGCACTTGTCTCCCAGGATAACCCAATTACCTGTTCAGAATTGAGGTACTTCAGCTTCTGAACTCAACGAACTCTTGGTGCTTCAGAATCTTTTCAACAAAAAAACAAACTACCTTACTATATGAGATGGAAAAAGTATTATTTGGAAAAACTTGTGTTGTGACATTTCCACCAAAGAGGGTTTATATAGGTGGAAAAAGTAACTCCGACTCCTAAGGTCACTAACCCTCAATAATGGCCACTACTAGCACTTATGATCACTAAGTGACCACTAACCCACTAAATCATTAATAGACAATTTCTCCAACATATATAAGCTTCTTTTGTAACCATGTACTGCAGCTCAGGGTAGCTATTGTTGGTATCAATGTATAGTTTTCTACTGTATTGCCTGTATTGATCTTTTGGTCTTTTCACTTTTAGGCTATGTTGCACCGACACCGACACGGACACGGCGCACGACACGACACGGACACGGCGACACGGCAACTTTCAAAAATATAGGACACGACACGCCGGGGACACGTAGTATATATATATATATATATATAATATATATATATATAAATATATATATATATAAAAATACAAAAAAAATACAAAAAATACAAAAAAAATATAAAAAATATAAATAGCCGTGTCGGAACGTGTCCCCCGTGTCGGGGCGTGTCCCTCCGTGTCCTTGCCGTGTCCCTGGCGTGTCGGGGCGTGTCCCTGGCGTGTCGGTTTTAAAATTTAATTTAACATTATTTTAAATCAACCGACACGTGTCCGACACCGTGTCGGCGTGTCGGACGCGTGTCGTGTCGGAAGCGTGTCGGATACGGCGCACGTTACCCATATTGGAGTGTCGGTGCAACATAGCTTTTAGGATATATATAAGCTTCTTTTTGTAACCTTAAACTCTTTGTTGATCTTTTATCAAATGCAAGACTTGGTAAACCTTTTGCTTTTAACATTCTTTGTTATTTGATTCATAAAATGCTAGCACTTATATGGTACGGGACACATTGGTTCATATGGGTCCCACAGAAGTAAGTTGGCATCTAAAATCATCTGAAACAAATAAGGATAATTGTCATACTTTGATAAACAAAAGTTAAATTATATATTAATCCGTCTGTACAGTTTCTTAAGTAAGAGTACAATACGACATCGTTTCAAAAAAAAAAAAAAACGGTGTCATATCAGCACAGGTGAAGGACGACGAAGAGCAACCCGGATGCAATGTTAAAGTGGCTTAACCCTAGCTTCATGTTGAGTCAAGTGGTTTGACTGAGTTCTGCAGCGTTTAAAGACCAGCCACATAAATTACTAGTTAGATCAGCTTTGTTATATCTGATATAGCTTTGTAATATTCTTAGTGTAATTCCTTTTAATCTAAAGTTTTATGCTTGAACCGTGGACGGAACTCCGGATTGTATCATTGTGTATTTTGAATAGTGGACCGAACTTTGGAATATTTTGAAAAAGTTTAAAACCACCAAACACTCTGTTCACCCTCTTTAGAGTGTTTCCTTGCGTGTATATTGATCCAACAAATATAATGACACACTTTAGACCTATTAGCACGTGCAACTCTATTTATAAACTTTTGTCCTGTACTTTGGTAAACCGTCTCAAAAAGTGATGAATTCTATTGGTTCATCTAACCAATCTGGATTCATCAAAAGTAGATTGATTGCGAATAATGTCATAGCATCTTTTGAAGCGTTTCATTCCGAGTCTCGGCAGGAAAGGTTGCGATCAATATGGCCCTTAAACTTGATATGCTGAAGGCGTTTGATCAGGTGGAATGGTGTTTTCTCCGGCAAGTAATGAAAGCTATGTTCTTCCATTAGAGTGTTATTTCATTGGTAATGATTTGTGTTTCTTCGCCTTCATACAAAGTGTTAGTGAATGGGCATCATTCTCATGAAATTTTTTGCCTACTCGAGGAATACGCCAAGGAGATCCCCTCTCATTTTCTATTTATTATTTGTGCAGAGGGATTTTATGCTATGTTTCGAAGGGTTACAACAACTACTTCCTTTCGTGGAGTAGTTTTTGGAAATCATCACTGCTGTGAGTTAACTCATCTTCACTTCGCAGACGCTAGTCTAATTTTCGTAGAGGCTACCCCAGATTCTTGTATCGCAATCATGGAAATCCTCAACAAATACGAGCTCCTCTCAGGTCAGGAACTAAATTTGAACAAGTTTAGCCTGTGTTTTAGTAAAGATATTGATGCAGGTTTAAGAGATGAGATGGCTACTTTTCTTAATATCCCTTTAGGAAATGAAAAGGGAAAATACTTGGGTCTCCACATCGTAGTAGGCCGATCTAAGAAGGAAGTCTTTTGCTTTCGCAAGGTATTTCAAGACAATTGTCTGAGACTAATCCATCGAGATACTGTCGGGCACCAAAGGTGGAGACCTCTCCCAACAAGGTTTGCCTATATAAAAGAGAAGGTTAATAAAAAATTGACGGGGTGGAAGGCAATTTTCATTCATAATCAGGCAAAGAGATTTTAATCAAAGTTGTCATTCAAGCTCTACCGCAATATGTTATGCATTGTTTCTTCCTCTTTAAATCTATCATAGTAAATTTGGAGAAAATGATTGGGCACTTCTTCTAGAGTTCCTCGGAAGGTAAAGATAAAGTTCACTGTAAATCGTGGTCGGTATGTTGCAAAAAGAGAAAAACAGGGAGGGCTTCGCTTTAAAGACCTCGAGTGCTTCAATAAAGCGCATATTGCGAAACAAGCTTGGCGTATTCTACATGGCCCTCAATCATTATCAGCTAGAGTCCTTAAAGAAAATACTTTGATAAAAAATACTTCACTGAAGCTACTATTACTGATCATCCCTCGGCTATTTGGAGAGGCCTTATGATTGGTAAAGATCTTTTATTATGTGGCCCCATATAAAGAGTGGGCAATGGTAAATTTTTTGATATTGCGAAAGATCCTTGGCTCAAAATTTCGCCCTTCATAGCTTATATGGCACTACTCGCAAAAAGGTATCTATACTGTCAAGTCAGGTTATCAACTAGCCTATGCTCTAAAATTTTGGTCCAATGTTATTGTAGAAGCTTCGTCCTCAAGTTCAAACTATTCTATGTGGAACTCGATATGGAAGATGAAAGTAAAGCAAAAAAAAAATCAGCATTTTTTTGTGGAAATTAGCTAGTAACGCTTTGCCCACATTTGTTGCCCTGCAACGTAGAAGAGTGGGAAATGGGATTTTTCTAGTATGCGATAAAGAGGTAGAAATTGTATGGCATTGCTTGTTTGAATGTTCGCTTTCTAAAGAAGTATGGAAACACTCGTCATACTCTATATGGTGAAACAAGCTGAGAGCTCAATCGCCCATCGACTACCTTGTTGGGCTACCTCAGTTTAATGGCGAGCTCGGATTTGCCGTGTTGTCACCCTACCATGGAATATTTGAATACTCCATTGCAGTTGGATTTTTTAAGGTAAAGCCATCTATCTTAGTTTTGCTATCATTCATTCCAACACATAAGTTAAGGAGTAATGGCAGCTCCTAAATAATGTGATTCGGCGCCAACCACCGAGTGATCACTTTAAGTTTATTGTAGATGCGGATATTAAGGAAGGAAAGATAGCAGTGGGAGGACTTATCTGGGACTGCATTGTAAATATTCTTAACAGATTTTCAAAATAACTCGATTGAAGTATGGATATTTTAGTTGGGGAGGTTTTAATTGTCTACCATGCTATATTCTACGCTATTCTATGGGGTTATTTCAGTATGGTGTTTGAAGGGGAATCCCAATCCGTGATACAATGTTTGCAGCTACAAGAAGATGACATTTTGCCGGTTGGTTGTATTATCGAAGATTGCCGTCGCTTGTTAGCTTGTTTTTATTCTGTCTCATTCTCTTTCATCAAAAGGCATGGAAATATCCGGTTGAACTAGCCTGTGAGGCACCATGTTGAAAGAGCTTTTGACCAGACCTTACCCATAAGTAAGAATTAGACTCAGAAGGTACGATCCGTGCCGAACTCCGAATTTATCGGGCCAGTTGGTTTCGGATACCGGGAACTTTAAGCAAAAAATAAAATAAAAAAAGGGAAATATCCATGCTCACCACCTAGGTTAGAGGGGAAGTTTTTGTGTGGTGTGTACCTACGTAGGTACACACGACGTGGCTCTCTGTACACCACACGATTTTATTTTGCACCAAACTGTGTGGTTCTGATTGTACTACGTCGTATGTACCTACGTAGGTACACACTATACAAAAACTTCACAGGTTAGAGAGTCTTCACCATGTAGGTAATGTAGTACGAGGTTCTTCTCCCCCCTCATGCAGTAGTTACTAGCTCCTAGGATTGCCTTAATAAAAAAAACCTCTCTCTTTACCTCTCAAAAAAAAAAAAAAAAAAAAAAAAAAAAAAAAAGAGAGAAATACGACATTTAGTAAGAAACTCGAGGGGCAGTAGAGCAATTCTTAAATTACTTGCTCGACCCTCGGTATTACCGGTTCAAGTTTTTAGCCGTCTAAAGATAAGATTAGGTTTCGCTCTTACCGAAAGGGAAGCAGAAGAAAATTTTCTAGTGAAAATGGAAAAGTACTTCGGAAACGCTTACAGAGGTGACCCAGGAGTACCTCACGCCGACACGGATAGATTCTTTAACATATGGATAGGTTCCATCGCCTTCTCCGCAATCACCTGGTTCAATCCTTACATTTGGCATGTCACACCCCAGTACAAGTAATTCTCCGCCATTTTTTTTTTTGAGAAAATGAATTTTGGAGACGTGTAAAACGAGTAGAAATTGAGTACTTTCGTCGCCTTTTCCTGCCTTTGTGTTTTCCAGCAATTCCCTAACCGCTTATTCTTGTTATTGGTCTTTAGCTTTAATTTTTTGCTTTTAAAGCTTGCTGATTCCATGATTTACTGTGCTTATGTTTCTTGAAGTTTATTTGAGTGCTTTGATCACCCCTTCTCAATATGCCTCTTTTCCAATTGTTTGTTATAATGTCAAAGAAATGCCTACTTAAGTGGACATTTTTTGGGGGGGTCATGTAACATATTTTATCCAGGTGAAGATGCCTTTATCTTTTTTTTTTTAATAAATATTTTTCTCTCTCAAACAACTGCATCCTGTGACATTCTAAGTTTGAATTCAGCCCTGAGTGTTAGTTATTTTGTGGCGTATCCTGCTTTCCCTTGAATTGATGTCTGCCTGTGTATTGGAGCATGTAAGTTCTGAAAAATGCAATAGATGCGTTTATGTGATTTATTGGATAAAATGGCACCTGTAATTGTGCCCTGCAGATTATCTCGTGGCGATCACTGTAGGTGATTAGATTGCTGTGTTGAGCTTTTAGGATTCTCAATTTGCTTAAAGTGGACTTTCGGAATTCAAAATCCTTTGTAGACCTGTGAATTGAGTTTTTGTATGAAAAAAGTGGTGAAATATTTTAGCCACCGGGTACTGTTTTTTTGTGTATGTAGCTGTATGTATTTTTCAAAAAGTATGCCAGCTTAGCTATTTATCATGTTTTGTGAATGACTAACTTCACTTGATGTGAAGTGAAGAATTGTAAGAAGTGTGTGTTTAGATATGCTCTAAGTGGCTAGATAATTGAAAGCAGCATGAATGGCGATAAACCGTAATGGATGACAGAAGAGGGATTCTTTCTAAATTTGAGTTGAACAAAGTTTGTGCAGTATTCTGGCCTGAATATTTTTACCTTTACCCATAGTTTTTCTTGAACCTGTGCAATTGCTTTCAGGTTGAAACTCAAATGAAAAAAAATTATTCTTCAGATTTTACTTGTCATAAAATGTATGTTTTAAGTTTTGTATCTGTTTGCGAGGCAGCTATCATGACAGAGCTATGCTGTTTGAGCAATATCACATGAAGAAAGCATTGGAGCAGGGGAAACCTTACAAATCTCAGGTGATTTTTTTGTTAAGTTTGTAGATGTGAATTGTGATACAATTTTTTTCCTTCTTTCTTGCATTGAAGTATCTGAGTAAATCCTTGGTTCCTAGGCAATCTAATATATGGAGTTCCATATCCATTTTACGCACCATTTCTATTTAGGGTGTAAAAAACTGGGAGCCCCTAAACTATTGACATCGTAACATTTCGGCCTTCAAACTTTTTTTCATAACAAATTAGCCCTTAAACAAAATAAAACATAACATTTGGCCCTTCCAGCCGATTTAACTGATTCTGATGCCGAAGCAAGGGCATTTTGGTACATTTACCCTCTTCTTCACCTTTCCTCTTGTCCATCTGTATCAAAAACTTCCTGAAAACATGTTGCTTCCATTTACGCAAAGAAAAAAATGACATAAAATGAAAGCCTGTTGTGAAAAATTTAGAAGTCCCGTCTAATTGAGATCCAAAAATTGCTGTTGTCATTAATTCTATAAAAAAAAAAACTTCACCATGGATGAGGACAGTGCTTTGATCCGTTGGATTTTTTTTTGTTGTTGATTTTCTTCTGTTTTCTTAGCCCTAGTTGATAGTGCTTGTTTGGATTTTGCAATCATCTTTCCAACGTGCTAAAAAATTGCTACTGATATAAAAAAAGCTTTTTTCCTCTGCACGTTTGAATCTAAAAAAAATAATTGTGTCTTTAGTTTATGGTAGGTTATTGATTCTTCTTCTGTATACAATTTTTTTTTTCTGAGTTCGATGCCTCAATTTCAAGTTGATTACTATATTTTTAGGGCTAATTAGTAGTGTAATGGGTAGATGACAATAATGGATTTCTTGTTTTTCACTTGATTAAAGATCTGCTGTTCAATTAGCAAAACGTTGTTAGGTGAAGAGCTGTCATGTTCGTCTTCCTTTAGGAAATTTCATGCTGATTTGATAGTTGAATAGTTGAAGAAGACGAATAATTGCAGTTGGGTTGAAGAAGATAGGCTGAAGAAGATGAAAATTGGTAGTTGGGTTGAAGAATATAGGTTGAAGAAGATGAATAATGATAATTGGAGAAAATAAATCATGTTTAGACGATTTTACCCCTAAAAATATGTAGTGGATAGCCTGAGATGGAATATTCCGGGGTATAATTCCCTTAAAATCGTTCGAAAGGGCTAAAACGTTACGTTTAATTTGCTTAAGGGGCATTTTGTTAATAAAAAAAAACATTTAGGTGCCAAAATGTTACGTTGACAATAGTTTAAGGGCTTCCAATGTCTTTTACCCTTCTAATTAATTCTCCCTTGCACAGTCCCTTTATTTATCCATATTTTCATCAGCAAGTGTAACTGCATACAGATTTTCTTTGCAGTTCCATCATCTTTGTTGTTTTCTGTTTCTTGCAGTGGAATTCGATGCCTAAAGAGGTTCGGGACTCATACTACTACAATTGGCCTACCTATTTCCCTTAATCACGTCGAATCCCCGCCTCCCTCCCCCTCTCCTCTCTCCCCCCCACCCCTCTTTTAAGATGTCTTTTATTCCCTTTTCTTGATTGAAAAATGTTTGAAAGAACACCCTTCCCCTTGGTGCTCATAAATGTTGATTAAGCAGGATGGAGGATTAATGCTTCTTATTCAGTATTATTGAATTATCTTTTCCTTGGCATATGTTTACTCATGTGAGACTTTTGTTCAAGTTAAGTAAGTATCTACAAGTGAATTTCTGTGAAATTGAATCAACAAGTTTGCATGAGATCCAATGTTCATGAATTCCAAGAGTCAATAACATTCATTGTTTAAGTCGCAAACCTTTAGAGACTTGTCACGTTTATTACATATTTAAAATTCCATAGTTTAAAACTTTAAATGGTATTTGAGATGATTCGTCTTTTTTATTTAGCCTATAATACGTCTTACACTTATTTATTAAGTTTTAATCCTGTGTTAATTATTTTGTTAGTATAAGGACGAAAATAATTTTACTGGACTATTTACACCTACATTAAAATTCGCAATTCACAACGGAGAAACACGGAAAGATCAAGTATTTGCCAATTCGCAATTCACGAATTTCACTGCGTGTAACCATTCTGATTAGCAGAAAGAAATGGAGAAGATTAACGGCCTCGACGTGCCAATATCTTCGAAGAAATTACTCTGTATACCATCTTCAACTGGTTGGTTGTTGTTGTTTTCTTCCCCAACTCCGACGTAGGTTACGTATCTGCACCTCTTGTTCACTGGATAAAGTATTTTCTCTTCAAGAATGGTCCTTTGGTTCAGGTTGCTTTCAAGAATAAGGGTCAACATGTCCTTTTATGGACTCGCCGTGGTTCCCCTTTCCAGGCTCTCCTTGTTGTTTCTGTACATCCACGATGACCTATCTAATTCATATTGTTGTTTGATTTTGATCTCTGATTAACTTTTAATCCTACCCTTTCGGTCAACTTTACCTCGGTTTCCGATGAATTTAGCAATTTTTACCACTTTTCTTATCTGAATACAGTTGTCTTCTTCTTTTGAAATAAATGAATGAATAATTAATGAAAGATTCCCTTATGTTCTTGCTTCTGCTCTTGTAACTAGCTGAGCTTTACTGCGTTAAGACATGCTTTTTTTTTTTTTTCTCGATTAAGTGTTTTGGCACTGCAAATGTTTGAACTACATTAATAGAAGTATCGATACTTTTACCAAGCAAAAGCACATGAGACTTTTATAGCAGTATTGACACCTTTACCAACTAAAAACACAAAATCAGATCCAGTTTGCTTTATGGGATGTTTGAATTGTCCATTAATGTTGAGGGTGTCCATGTGAGAACACTAGTCTTTTAGGGTGACACGGTGACTGAAGGTGTTACTGTGAATTGCACAAGCTTTTTAGGGTGTTACTATGAGGAGTGAACGTGTGGATTGAAGGTGTTACTGTGATGACACTTGTTTTTGGGGTGTCACTGCAATTGAAGGTATTACTGTAAAACACAAGTTTTTTGGGGTGTTACCGTGAGTATTGAAGGTGTTACTGTGATGAGACTAGTTTTTTGGGGTGTTACTGTGAGCATTGATGATGTCACTGTGATGACACTAGTTTCTTAGGGTGTCACCGTGAATGAAACTGTTACTGTAAAATACACAAGTTTTTGGGATGTTACTGTGAGGATTGTGGGTATCACTCTGATGACACTAGATTTTTTAGGTGTCACTCTGACTAAAATTGTTACTATAAAATAGAGAAGTTTTTGGGGTGTTATTCTGAGGATTGAGGGTGTCACTGTGATGACACTAGTTTTTGAGGTGTCACTATGATGACAATAGTTTTTCGTGTTGTTATTGTAAAATACACAAGTTTTTTGGGGTGTTACTGTGAAGGACTGACTGTGTCACTGTGAGGATTGAAGGTGTTACTGTGAGGGGTGTTATTATAAGTATATAAGGTGTTACTACGAGAATAAAGTGTTACTTCAAAGGGTCGCTAAAATACATAATATGTCAATGTGATGGTGTTTCTGTGTTTGTTACTAAAACGTGTTACTGTCACTGTGTATTGGTAATAAAAGGTGTTACTGTGAGTGTGTAGCTATGAGGTGCTACTATGAATCACTGTGAGGGTGTTACTGCAAAAGGTGTGACAATTGCAATTGATGCAAATTTCTTTTCAGATTCAAAATTATAAGGTGTTACTACAAACATAGTACATAAGGTGTTGCTGTGAGGTGTTACGGTGAGAATAATGTGTTACTACAAAATTATAAGATGTTAATGTGAGGGTGTTATTGTATACGTAAGGTGTTACTGTCACTGTGTATTATTAATAAAAGGTGTGAAGGTTAATTGTATACGTAAGATGTTGATGCAAATGGTTTTTTGGATTTCAAAAATTACGTCGAAAATGCATCATATAAGATATCAAAATAAAGTGGATGAAAAAAATAAGAATTATGATGGAAGAATTTTGATAATCGGAGGTATAAATCAAAAGTTATGGTTGTTATAAATAAATAAAAATAAATAAAAAAACAAACCAAAATTCACTAAATGAAGGCTTTCCTGTTGCCAATAATAATAATAATAAAAAGGAGCGAACGGCCTTCCTGTTGCAAATAATAAATAAATAAAAAAAAGGAGAGTCTCTTGCTGGAATGGAACGCACAATTCTGGAATGCGTCTTTTTCATAAAAGGGAGTACTAATTAAAATGGGATGAAGGGGACGACTATTTTGTCGTCTTTTTTTTCTTCTCCTGGGCAAAAAAAAACGATGTCGTGTGTTATATGATTCGATGTCGTATTGTGTTGTATACACTCCCAGCACACGCGTCCTTCTCTCCGGCATCTCTCAAGCCTGTCGCCATAGTCATCCAATCACACAATCACAGAGGCTTTCTTCTTCCGACAAACAAACCACAAATCTTTTCTCTCGATGAGATGATGAGGACGGTGGCGGTGGATATGGGTGACGCCAAGGACGGATGAAGATTTTGCCAAGTACCTTTCGTTCAGGGTGGGTTTTCCGGCGATTCATTCTCCGTCAGGTATTTCGTTCTATCTTCTTCTCTTCCGCCTTCTCCACTGAAAAAATCCACTGAAAGGGTTTGATCGGTTTACACAAGATGGGTTGGGTTGCATCTGCGTCATTTCTCTTTCTCCATTTACATTGAAGGTGGTTTCCGGTACCCGTCTGAAAGGCTAGCGCTGGGATAGCAGCCGATTGATTTCCCGATTCACACTCATGCAGAATAGAATATGTAAATGCTTCTGATCTTTGCTTGAAGTGAAGAAATTTATGTTGTTATTTTATTTGGAGCATGATTTTCTGGATATGAATCTCATATCTAATTTTTCTGGGGTGCTTGATTTTTCTTGGAATATTAGATTTGAGGTATAGTTAATTTTTTTTTCCTTTAAAGACAAACTATTATTTTCCAATGATGTTATTTTTAACAAATTTTTGTATGGGTTTGAGTGTGTTTTAAGATTGCTTGGGGATTCAGAGGAGTTTCATGTTATAATGGATTTTTAAGAATGTTGTTTAAGAAGTAATTAAGCTTCTGAGTGCTTTTTGGTACCGCACTGCGACGAATGTTCATTATTGTATGCATATATAATATGGAATTTACATGATTGATGTCATGAGACCATCAAGATTACATTATCTGCCATATGTATATTTTGTCTACTTGTACTTTTTCCTTTTATCAAATATATTTGTTTTCCCTTCTTGGAATTATATACTACTGATGCTTACTTCCCTTTTAGTTTCCATGTATACAGATCCTTACAGGAGTTTGAAAAGAGGTAGATGATTCCAAAGGCACACAGAAGCAACGATTTAGTGGTGATAGATTATGGTGAGTACTTCAGACAATGATCTGTACAGTTTTCCTTTTTATTTAAGTTGGAAATGTTGCTATTATTTCTTTAAATTCATGATTTCACTATATGCTATTGTCTAAGGAGTTCAGTTTATGGAAACTAATGGGAGATTTTTGGCTCCATGGAAGAACTGTCCTTGGTAAAGCATGTTACTTAACTAATTCTTTGCCCTTCGTTCCCTGAATTATTGTTCTGCTATGATGGCTAGCCGTCATTTTTTTTGTTAGTTTGACGAAGGTCTTGAATGTTTATAAGGCTCCAAACGTATTCTACTTATACTTTCTGGTTGTCAAAGATGTCATTATAACGATCTTCAAGCTCATTGTATCTGTACAGAGGAATACGGAGGACATGGCCTTTGTTATTCAGATTTGCTTTTTTTGTCCCCTTGCTTATCAGATTGAATGTTTGCTTAGGTTCTGTGTAGCCTTTTATTTGGGCTGTGTTTTGGTGTTGGGTTGCGGTTCGTTTTCATTTTATTGCTTCTTTGGATTTTGAACATTAGGTTATTTTGGATGGAAGATTGTAGCACAGGATAGGGTATGCAAGAAATCTGACCAGTATATGTTTTATTTAAATTACAGATTAGGAGTGAAATATGTGTAGAGAGGAGTTTAGAGCTTTCAACCCGTTTTATGAGTCAACCATATGTTATTAGTGACGCTGTATAGGCAATGTAGAATTTTAAGATTTGCCATGCATTACATTAGTGCAGAGGGTGTCATGTCCTAGATTGATTACATTCTTTCTTCTGCTTTACAAGACCACCAATTTCCCAAATGGAGAAGGCAAAAAAAAACTTTCAGAATGAGAATGTCAAGTAAAAGGGTACTATGCATTAGATTAGTGCATAGAGTGACATGTCCTATATATAGTCATTTTATTTCCTTCTGTTGGACTTATTTCTTAGTTTTGATGATGAGTGCCATACTAGCTGTTATAGTGCAAAGGCAAAAAGATGTCTAGATAAAATGTATAGGTTTATTAGAGTTTGATTCATAAATAGGTTTGATCAAACAAGCACTGTAAAGGGCGATTGATATCAGCAGACTGGTCTAGGTCAGTAGGGTAGATAGGTCAGTAGACTGGTCTGGAACCTGCTGAAGACTGAAGACTGAAGGCTAAGGGTTCAAACTCAGTTAATGAAGGCTAAGGGATCAAACTTAGTATTTAAAGTCAAGGATATGGAATCAGAAGTTAGGCAAGTCTGTGATGACCTAAACTGATTACATATGCCTTGTGTAGAAGGTCTAAGTTCCACAAGTTGGATGATGTTTGGAACTTGGTTATATTTAAAATGATGTAATCTAACTTCACAAATAAAAGTTAGATAAAAGTAATCAGCTGCATTCTATTTTACAGACAAAAATAAGATGTTCAGCAGACTGATTGTTATTACAGCAGACTGATGAACCTGCTGATATATACCTCGATTAATTCAAGATTATTGGAAGATTACATGGATAAGAACAGCCAACTACCTCTGACTTATCAAGCAAATCAAAGGCTGAGATTAAAAAGACGTTGGGATGATCCATATTTTTATCCATTGGATACAAGTCAAAGGGGTGGACAGACTGCACTGTCAAAAAGTAGTCCTGACAGTGTCGATCCTATGAATAGTGATAGAATGCAGTGCAGATGGGACAAATACAAGGAACGGTCACATTTGAATTTCAAATGCAAGTCACATGCATTCCTACCTATAAATAGAAGACTTTCAACTCAAGAAAAGATGATGAATTTTTGGGATAAACTTTAAGTGACAATACTGAGCTGAAAAACACCCTGCTGAACTTACTGAGCTTAAGGCTGCTGATCTAGCTATTTTCTTCAAGTGCATTCTGTGTTCAAGCTGCATCAAGCATACACACTTGAAGACTGCAAGCTGCTGATTATATCATCCTAATCAAGCTGCTGCATCTGAATCATTTATTTGATTCATTCTTTATTTTATAAAGAACCTACTGAAGACAGTGAAGCATCTGTTAGGTGTGAAAGACTGTTGGTTTGTGGTGGAGCTGGTGAAGAGGCAATTCTACCCTTCAAGGACCAGTGGAAGACTAAGGAGCAGCAATCCTACCTGTTCCCAGTTTTCAGTTTGTGAAGCCATAGTTATTGGTGAAGGACAAGCAACCTAGGATTCTTTGTAACAGATAACTCAAAGATCACTAGTGAATTTCCTCCAACATCACAGGAGAAGAGTGGACGTGCAGGATTACATCACCTGGAACCACTATAAAATCCTGCCTACTTATTTTCTGCTTTTACTTTCTGCACTTGTTCTATTTCACTCATCAACCTACTGAATCTAGCAACTGAAATCACACACATACACTACTGAGTATCTAATACTTAGTAACATATTTAACAACAAGTAACAAGGCTTAATTTTGATATTCCGCTGCACAAATTCAGCAAACTGAACTGTCAGTAGACTACTGTTTATCAGCAGGCTACTGAGGTCTCAGCAGACTACTGAAGTATCAGCAGGCTGCTGAAGTTGCAGAATTTGTTAACTCCAAAGTTTTAAGTGTTAAGTTTATTCACCCCCCTAAACTTAACCAAAGCCTTTTCAAGGGACCAACAATTGGTATCGGAGCAGTGCTTCTGTTCTGAAGGATTCCTACTTGTTGTGCTTGTGAAAATTCTTTAAAACTTTCTTTCAAGTTACTGATTTTCAAGACTTGCATCATGGACAACACACAGTATGCTAGAACTATGTTGATGTGTTCTCTTGATAGATTTGATGAGTATAAACGTCGAATGCAGGCATATCTTGCTGCTACCCATGATGAGATGATGGATGTACTAACTGAAGGACCACTGGAGATTACAAAGGCAGTAACAGTGGGTGACAGAACTGAGTACATTCCTAAACCAAAAAGAGAATGGAATGCAGAAGACAGAAAAAGAGCAAACCTCAACAACATTGCTATT
This sequence comes from Gentiana dahurica var. dahurica, assembly GCA_024500145.1. Lineage (NCBI taxonomy): Eukaryota > Viridiplantae > Streptophyta > Magnoliopsida > Gentianales > Gentianaceae > Gentiana > Gentiana dahurica. The sequence goes on from CM044907.1 coordinate 38,130,307, forward strand.
GATATCATTTACAGAACCTTGGATAGCAATATGTACATGAAGGTCAAAGATTGCAAGACTGCAAAGGAACTTTGGGACAAGATTCACTTGATCTGTGAAGGCACTGATGCAATAAAGAAGAACAAAATCAGTGTAGCCAGAAAGAGGTTCCAAAAGTTCAAAATGCTGCCAAATGAAACCATTGAGCAAATGGAGTCCAGATTCAATGCAATCCTGGATGAACTTACCCTGTTGAGCGTAAGTTATTCAAAAGAGGAAGTAAACACCAAAATCTTGGAAGCTTTACCTGCAAGAGATGTTTGGAAAATGAAGGTGACTGCAATTGAAGAAATGAGAAAGTTGCATGAAGAAGATACCTTCAAATTGTTCTCTGATCTCAAGGCCTATGAATTTAGCAAGAAGCTGGTGCCTGAAACTGAAAAGGAAGAGCCAAAGACCACTGCATTGGCTGCTTCACATCATGAAGAAACTTCAGGAGGACAGGATGATATGCTAGATGAAATGCAAGAGCAAATTGCCCTACTGAGCAAGAAAATCAGAATGATGAAGACTGGAAAGGCCCCTACAAGAAATTTCACAAAGAGGCCTACTGAAAGAAGGAAAGAAGAACCAAAGAAAGATAATGACTATCTATGCTTTCATTGCAAGAAACCAGGACACTTCAGACCTGATTGTCCCGAGTTGAAACAAGGCAAGGAACCTGATTATCTTTGCTTCAACTGTAAAAAGCCTGGACATTTTAGACCTGATTGTCCAGACCTACTGAAGACCAAAAGTCAACAAAGAAGACTTGGCAAGAAGGCTATGGTTGCTGAAGATGAATCAGGATATGAAGTGGAATCTGAAAAAGGAAATGAATCGGATGACACAGCACTGGTTGCTGATATGGAGGATTATGCTTTGATGGCCAATATGGATGAAACCGAGGAGGTATACAACATTGTATCTATAAACACTCCTGCTGGAAGTGATTGTGAATCAACACGTGGTTCAAATCCTAGAAATTCTGACAACAATGAGACTTTGGATGCCATCCTTAATCAACCGAGGGTAATACAATCTGGCTATGAGGTTGTGAAGGCTGAAAAAGAAACTCTTGAGTTAGAAGTTGGAAGATTGAAAGCTGAATTAAGGGTTCTCAAGGGTAAGGAAAAAGATGTTGAACATAATCAAAATAAGTCTGCTGAACATCCAGCAGCCTCTGAATCTGCTGAACCATCTTGTTCCAATACTGCATACAAATCAGGAAAGCCTTATGGGGATAGAACAAGGCTTGGATTTGGAACTCAGCAATCTAACAAGAGTGGATCCAGTAAGGTTACTGAACCTAGTACCAGAATTGGTCCTAAGTTTGTACCTGCACTAGATCCAACTCCCAGTAAGGTTGCTGAAGCAGTAAAACCTAATGAGAATGCTTCAAGGAAGCAAAATCAGAAGTCTAAGAAGTCAACAGCTCCTAGTAAAAAGAATAAATCCAAAAATAGGACTGCTGTGCCTTCTAAGCCTGCTGATAGCAGATCTGCTACCAAGTCTGCTGGACCACAGAAGGGTAAGAAACAGAAATACTCCAAGGATAAGAATCCTAAACCTAAAAATGTTGATCATTCAAGGGATACTTATCTCAGGGGGAAAGGTAGACTGTTCCCTACTGATGATGATTGGAATATTCCTGCATCTACTGTTAAAAATAGTAAGTATAACCATATTGCTAGGGTAAAACCTAGGCAATGGAATCAGCAGAGGACTTACACAAGATCTCAGCAGACTCCATTTTACAGGGCTGTTCCTAACAGACAGCACACCTATGGTTATGCAAATGTTTCTAACAACAAGAATCATTTCAAACAGCATTATGTACCAAAAGGCCAGAAAACATATGTGGTTCCTACACAACCTACTGTTAGAACCTATGGATGTGTGGAATACATGTATGAACCAAAGTATGAACCAAAGTATGACACATTTAGGAGAAGACCTTATGGAAACATACCAAGGGTCATGCTTGCCACTGACCACTATGGACCCAAACAGGTTTGGGTACCTAAAATGCATTAACTTTGTTTTGTAGGGTGTCTGGTACTTTGACAGTGGATGTTCCAGACACATGACAAAGAATAAACACTGTTTATCAAACTTTGTGGCAAAAGATGGTCCAAGGGTGAATTTTGGCAACAAAAATACACCTGGATATACAAGAGGATATGGCACACTTATCAGAAATGGACTTACAATCAAGAATGTTGCATATGTGGAAGGGCTGGATTACAACTTCCTGAGCACTGGACAATTCTGTGATATGGGATACAAGGTCACTTTTGACAAAAACAATTGTATTGTCATTAGTGAAAGAGGTGATCAAGTTGTACTTGCTGGTAGAAGGCAACAGAACATGTATGTTGTGGATTGGTCTACTGCAGTTCCAGAAACCTGCCTGGTTGTGCATACCAAATCTGAACTCAATTGGTTATGGCACAAGAAGTTAAATCACTTAAACTTTGATGATATTAATCAGCTGGTAAAGAAGAAACTGGTGGTTGGTTTACCTGAGATCACATTCAAGAAGGATGCTATATGTGATGCTTGTCAGCAAGGTAAACAGATAAAGTCAAGTTTCAAATCAAAGACTAAACAATCAACTAATAGAGTGTTGGAGCTGATGCACATGGATCTTTTTGGACCAATAACTCCAACAAGTGTAACAGGAAAGAAGTATACCCTAGTGGTTGTGGATGATTACTCTAGATACACTTGGGTGATATTCATGAACAAGAAAAGTGAGACACTCCAAAGCATGCCTAATCTTTTGAAGAGATTACAAAATGAGAAAAGTTTAACAGTCATAAAGATAAGATCAGATCAGGGTACTGAATTTCTCAACAAAGTTATAAGAGAATATTGTGAACAGAATGGTGTACTTCATCAACTTGCTGCTGCTGGTACACCTCAGCAAAATGGGGTTGCTGAAAGAAGAAACATGACATTAAAGGAAGCAGGAAGAACAATGATTTGTGAAGCATTGCTACCTGAAAGATATTGGGCTGAAGCAGTAAATACAGCATGCTATACACAAAACAGAACATCAGTAAACAAGAAGCTGCTGAAGACACCTTATGAGATCTGGAATGGAAGTATACCTAACATATCCTATTTTCACCCATTTGGAAGCAAATGTTTTATTCTAAATCATAAAGTTCATTTAAAAACATTCCAACCAAAATCAGATGAAGGAATCTTCTTAGGATATTCTTCAGTCAGCAGAGCATTCAGGGTACTGAACAAAAGAACACTGAAACATGAAGAAACAATCCATGTTGTGTTTGATGAACCTAAGTTTAATGGTATGGAAGATAAAGTTTGTGAACCTACTGAGAATCAACAAGTCACTGATCCAGATTGTGTTGAAGTTTTGGAAAGATTCAATGACCTGAAAATTTCTGATACTGCCCCTGCTGAGCACCCTGTTAATAATGTTACTGATGCAACAACTGAAGCAGTTCAAGGATCTGCTGACCCCCCTGTAGAAGAAACTACAGCAGACCCTACTGAAGATGATGTTCCTGAAAATCAAAATAACCAAAATCCACAATGGTTAAGGAATCACCCTGCTGAACAAGTTATTGGCAATGTGCAGCAAGGTGTGAGGACTAGAAGACAACTGGAAGCTATGTTTACTTGTTTCCTATCTCAAATGGAACCTAAAGTTGTTGAAGAAGCAATTTCAGATCCAGATTGGATAATTGCTATGCAAGAAGAATTAAATGAATTTGAAAGAAATCAAGTTTGGACACTAGTTGAAAGGCCAAGTCATGCAAATATCATTGGTACTAAGTGGGTATACTGAAATAAACTTGATGAATCGGTACCATTGTGAGAAATAAGGCCGGACTAGTTGCAAAAGGCTATTTTCAAGCGGAAGGAATAGATTTTGATGAGACTTATGCACTGTTGCAAGATTGGAAGCTATCCGATTATTTTTGGCACATGCTGCATACAAGAACTTCAAAGTATATCAAATGGATGTCAAGAGTGCATTTTTGAATGGTATCCTAGAGGAGGAAGTATATGTTCAGCAACCTCCTGGATTTGAAGTTAAAGATCAAGAAGATAAAGTGTATAGACTCAACAAAGCACTTTATGGATTGAAACAAGCACCAAGAGCATGGTATGAGACTCTATCTCAATTCTTGGTGGACAATGGTTTTACAAAAGGGACCATTGACAAGACACTTTTCAGAATCAGTGAAGGGGACAGCACCCTGCTGGTACAAATTTATGTGGATGACATAATTTTTGGTTCTGAAAATGATTTACTTTGTGAAAAGTTTGCAAATCTAATGAAAAGCAAATTCCAAATGAGTATGATGGGAGAGATGAATTACTTTTTGGGACTGCAAGTCAAACAAATGAAGGATGGAATCTTCATTCATCAAACCAAGTACACCAAGGAGTTGCTGAAGAAGTTTGGCATGGAAAATAGCACTAAGAATTCAACTCCTATGAGTACAAGCATCAGGTTGGATGAAGATAAAGAAGGCAAAGATGTTGATCAGACATTGTACAGAAGGATGATAGGCAGTCTACTGTACCTCACTGCCAGCAGACCTGATATATCCTTTGCTGTAGGTGTTTGTGCAAGATTTCAATCCAAACCTAAAGAAAGTCATTTAGGTGCAGTTAAGAGAATTCTCAAGTATCTTAAAGAGACTCTGGGAGTAGGAATATGGTATTCCAAGGAAGGAAGCTTCAAAGTAATATCCTACTCAGATTCTGATTATGCTGGATGCAAGATTGATAGAAAAAGCACCTCAGGAACCTGTCAGTTAATGGGAAATAGACTGGTCTCCTGGTTTAGCAAGAAACAGAATTCTATTTCAACTTCCACTGCTGAAGCTGAATACATTGCTGCTGGAAGTTGTTGTGCACAAGTACTATGGCTAAGACAACAATTAAGGGATTATGGAATTGAAGAAAAGGAAATTCCAATCATGTGTGACAACACAAGTGCAATTGCAATCACAGAAAATCCTGTTTTGCACTCAAGAACCAAGCACATTGATGCGAGACATCATTTTATAAGAGATCATGTTGAAAAGAAAGATGTGGTGGTTCTATACATTCCTACTGAAGATCAACTTGCTGATATTTTCACTAAACCACTTGACAGTGAAAGATTTGCTAAATTAAGGACTGAACTTGGAATCATAAAGATTGACTGATATTCAGCAGTGTACTGGAATTCACCAAGGGGATTAGTCTTTGCTATGTTGGGTGAGCTCACTTAGCAGATTAGTCATTGGTATCAACAATTCCATGTACTTATGTTTGGACAATTGAGCAAATGAGGTTGCCAAGGGGATTGGTCTTTGTCATGTTGGGTGAGCTCACTTGACAGATCAGTCATTGGTATTAAACCTCATCTTGTATTATCAATTGAACAAAACAAGAAGAAAACAAGGATCAACAGAGTACTCTTATCAGCAGGCTGCTGAAGCCAACTTATCAGCAGACTGCTGAAGTCACCCTGCTGAGGTTTACCCTGCTGGAGGGAACTTTACTCAGTCAAAGTTATTTAGGTCAAAAAGCAGTTTGGCGGGATATTTATTCTATCTTTTATTACCATAGTTAAACCATCCAACGGTTACAAACGTTATGGAGGAGTAATGGGCCACGTGTCAACACAGCATTTAATCAGATTTAATCGTGGTTACCTAAATGTACATGCAGTGACAGTATTAACTACCCACTGTCTATAAAATCAGACTGTTATACAGCAGTTTCTCCACTTGCATTTTCTGCTTTATCTCTGCCAATTCTACATCGTGTGTACACAGATTTGAGAGCAATTCTTCCTCATCTTTTTCTTATTTCAATGGCGGAAAGAGTTGAAGTTCAAATCGAATCAAGCCAAAGTGTAAGAGGCTATGTTGTTGATGCAAACAGAACAGAACTGGCCATTAATATAGGTCGAAGAATAAGAAGGTTTGCAGGCCTGGAGAACAAACTAAACATCAGATTAGAAACAATATCATACACCAATGTTATTGATTTCTGGAAGAATATTGTTATAGAAGAAGGAACTGAAGCATTCAAAACCACTGTGAATGGTGAGGAGCTTGTAATCTCCTCCAATCTGCTGAGAGAAGTGTTTGGTTTTGAAGAAGTTGTTGATGGTTCAGTCAATCCTGAAGCTATGGGATTGGACAAGATGGCTTTTGTAGATCAGATCAAGACAGATGCAACTATCAAATCAGTACCAGGCATCAACTGCAAAAACATTGGTAATGAATACAGTCTGCTGAGCAAGCTCATTGCAAAGAACATACTTGGGCTAGTTGGCAGTATGGACACTCTATCAGGACCCAAGATAGAGCTGATGATTATCATTTGCAGAAGCATGAAATTCGATTGGGGTGGTTATTTCATTCATTATATGAAGAAAGTAGCCAAGGAGGACAAATTAAAGAAAAGGAAATCAAAGGCCTTACCCCTAGGTTTGATGGTTCAGACTCTGCTGAATCATCTGGAGGTTCCTGACCTTGAACCAGTTGACATAAATCAGTCCAGATACAAGAAGGAGATTGATTATGCGATTCCTGGACTAGATGATGATGAAGAGGCTGCTGGAGAGCCTGCTGGTAATAATGATGATGGAGATGATGGTGATGCTGGTAGTGAGCAGGTTCAGCAAACTAAGAAGTTATCCATCAAACCTGCTGCATCAAAGAAAATTGCTGGAAAGAGAAAGAGTGCTGATGTGGCTCCAAGAAAAACTGTTGGTGAAGTTCTGACAAAACAACAGAAAGAAGATAGTAGAAAGAGAAAATCTACTGGACATGATGATGATGATGATGAACCCCTATCCAAGAGGATGAAGGAGGTTGTCAAAAAGAAGAAGTATGGCAAAGGAAAAGAAATGAGAATCTTGGAAAAACAAAAAGTCCAAGAAGAGGCGTCAGTAGAAGAAGAAGAGGCTGTTGAGGCTGAGCCCTTAACTATTATTCCACCAGTTGTAATCAGTGATTCCTCACCTGATGAGGTTATTAAGTCTACTGGAAGTGAACAGGTTGTTGTTGAGCAATCTATTGAAGAATCATAGCAGTCTGCTGTACCCGAGCCTGCTGTAGAAGATGTTATTGGTGAATCTACTGAAACTGCACAGGTTGTTGTTGAGCAATCTGCTGAAGAACCACAGCAATCTATTGAACCTGCTGTGGTAGTTGAAGAGGTGGTTGAAGACTTGATTGAAGACCCTGCTAGTTTGGCAATAGTTCAGGGGGAAGAGCAGTCTGCTGCTAACCCTGCTGATGAGCATGTAAGTCAGGGGGAATCAAGTGTGTTACAGATGGAAGTAGTAGGTACCAATGTACAATCACAGCAACCTGCTGACTTTCAAACATCTGTAGAAGAGACCATGAATCTGCTTGTTGGAACCTTTGGAGGTCAACAAGCTACTGAAGCTGCTCCCAGGAGATCTTTCATGCCCTTTGAGAGGCATGTGAAAGAGAGGAAGAAAACTGAAGACTATGTGGATCCCAAACTTCAGCAAATTGCTGATTATTTTCAATGGAAGTTTGGTTTCTACAAGAGACAAAAGCCAGCTGCTGAACCTATGACTGATTTTGAGGAATGGGCTTTTAACAAGTTGGGAGTGGAGAACTTGCTGGATCTAGTTGATACCACCCTGCTGCAATCCAGACTGATGGATCTATTTGATGAGCAACAGAAGGAGGAGGGTATTAAGTTCAGAAATCCAAGAGGTGGAGATGATGATTCTTCCTCATCATCTGATTCAAGGGGAGATTTTCCCTCAGGACCAGGAGCACCCAGTGGGACTGCATTGATAAATGATCCACCTGCACAACAGTCCACTGGTACTGGTAAGTCTGCTGAGGGCCAGCAGACTGAAGAAATGGATGAGGATCTACAGGATCTCACCATGGATGATCTAGAAGCATTGATCCATGAGGGAATTACATTGAGTGATGGTAGACTAGTTGATGAATCTGCTACATTTCATGTTGTAGAGCCTGCTGGACAACCTGAAGGTGAACAGATTGTTGATTTGGATCAGGAAAAGGCCACTGACTTTAGTGAACCAAGTGCTAGTTCTGAGGAATCCATTGAATATCAAAGTGGATTTGACTTTGAAGGGATTCTCACCAAAACTGCCATAACTCTGACCAAGATTGGTTATACTGAAGGTTTCCAAGTGGATAATACCAATATCTTTAATCCACAGGAAATTGAAGAGGAGGTACAGGTTGCTGGAGTACAAACAGCACCTGGACAAAGGTTGGAACAGGAGGTACAGGCTGCTGAGTCTCAAACAGCACCTGGACACAGGTTGGAACAAACTTTGGGTTTGGAGGAAACCCCTGCTGTTGATGAGGCTGCTGTAGTGGAGCCTTCTAGAGCCAAGACCACTGTAGGGAAGGATAATCAGCAGGCTGCTGGTGTTAATCAAGAAGAACAGCTGCTGGATTATGACTACAGTGATGAAGAATTTCAAATTTTTGGACAAGAAGAAGTTGCTGAGGAACCTGCACAAGATCCAGTCATGGAAGACATTCTTGGTGCGATGGTTGAGGAAGGACCTCCCCCTGCTGGGAGAGATTTGAGTAAAGCAATGGTCATCAGTAGACAACAGGCACAATATAGAGTTGTGGAGCCTGCTGATGGACCTACTGATAGTAGAATGACTGGTGGAGTGCCAATTGAAGTTGTCAATGAATTAAGAACTGTAAGAAATGACATGCAACAGTTAAGAACTCAATTGGACAGGCAAGAACAGAGATTTGAAGAACTGTTGAAGATGGTAAATGATAACAGACAATCTACTGATACAGTTGCTTCAAATTTTGCATCTACTCAAAATGCTATGAATGATTTGATACTAGATGTCAAGGGTATCAAAGTTGGAAATAAAGCCAAAGACAAGTCTCTAAAAGACCAACTTGTTTCTATACATGAGAAACTTGACAAGCTTGCTGAAGCTCCTAAACTTGCTGAGCCTGCTGCTGCACAACAACCTACTATGCCTGATCCCAAACTCACTGAAAGGATCAACAGACTGGAGGAGACATTGCAATCTAGGATCACTACCATTGATACTAGAACTGGAACCATGGAAGGCCAATTGCATAGAGTGATTGTATCACAGGAGGGTATTCATGGCCTCATCTCTCGTTTTGTTGATGATGTCACTAAGGGGGAAGAGGGCAAATCAGCTGCAGCAAAGGAGGCTGCAAGACTCTTTGCACAGAAAAGATGGATTGATGATACAAATGCCTTCAGGAGACCTGCACCTGGCAGAGTTCAACTCACTGATGATCTCCTGTCACAATACAAGAAAGAATTTTATAACAGAAGGAGACCTTACCATGATATGGGATTTCATGAAGGCCTTAACTCTTTCTTGAGTTTGAAATTTTGGGAAGCAAGAGTCAAAGCTCTAAGGGCAAGCAACAGAAGTAGAAGGAGTAGCAGAGGTGAGAAGGTGCTACATATTACAAAGGCAAAGGACTCACTGGATGAATTCAAGGAGCTGTATATGAGGTTTGGATTCAGAGTAAATGACATCAATCTTGTCCTGCCTGAAGCATGGAACTGGTGGAAACAAGTCAATTCTTATATTGATTTTACACTAATTGAGAATGAATGGATGAGTCAAATGATAGAAGAGATCAGAGCCTATCAAGAGCAAGCTGAGAAGGCTAGAAGCGAAAGAGAGAAGAGACAGTAGATCAGCATATTTACATTATTTTATCTTTGCTGATGCTAGACTGTAATACTGTGAACAATTATTTATAATGAGAAATGACTGAATTTGTTCTGTTGTTGTTTTTATCTTTTTGCTTTGCTGATTAGGTGAGGGTAGTGGCATCATCACCAAAAAGGGGGAAATTGTTGGACTTATTTCTTAGTTTTGATGATGAGTGCCATACTAGCTGTTATAGTGCAAAGGCAAAAAGATGTCTAGATAAAATGTATAGGTTTATTAGAGTTTGATTCATAAATAGGTTTGATCAAACAAGCACTGTAAAGGGCTGCTGATTGATATCAGCAGACTGGTCTAGGTCAGTAAGGTAGATAGGTCAGTAGACTGGTCTGGAACCTGCTGAAGACTGAAGGCTGAGGGTTCAAACTCAGTTAATGAAGGCTAAGGGATCAAACTTAGTATTTAAAGTCAAGGATATGGAATCAGAAGTTAGGCAAGTCTGTGATGACCTAAACTGATTACATATGCCTTGTGTAGAAGGTCTAAGTTCCACAAGTTGGATGATGTTTGGAACTTGGTTATGTTTAAAATGATGTAATCTAACTTCACAAATAAAAGTTAGATAAAAGCTATCAGCTGCATTTTATTTTACAGACAAAAATAAGATGTTCAGCAGACTGATTGGTATTACAGCAGACTGATGAACCTGCTGATATATACCTCGATTAATTCAAGATTATTTGAAGATTACATGGATAAGAACAGCCAACTACCTCTGACCTATCAAGCTAATCAAGGGCTGAGATTAAAAAGACGTTGGGATGATGTTAAGGCCATATTTATATGATTATTAAGGGTTATTTCATTATTATTTTCCCCACATTTGCACAATTTACATGAGAATTAAGGTTTTAAGTGTAATTATTGAATAAAGATGATTTTAAGAGGGTTGTATGCAAAATTGATGATTTTAAGTGTTGATTTAATGGAATTATTATTGTTTGGATTTTATTACATTTTTGCATTGTTTATTTATCATGTAGGAGTTAATCTTCGAGTGCTATAAGAGGATAAATGAAGCTCAAGTCGAATCATAAGAGATAGAGTTGGAATTGGCTTGAGGAAATCGGATAAAGATGAAGAAATCTGGTCCTAAGCAGCTCAAACGAGCGTTCATGCAGCGTCCATTCCAGACAGGCGTTTGATAAAGTGAACGAGCGTCCAGAATTGTATTTTACATTCAGAGAGTTCAGACGGAGGATGAACGAGCGTTTACTCAGCGTCCAGGCATTCTGGACGGGCGTCCATAAGACCAGACGAGCGTCCGTTGCCGACTTAACCCTAACCGACTCAAATTCCTATAAATAAAGCGGCAGCCCCAACCCTAATTCATATACCATATAATTGAGATCGAAAATTCACCAAAAAGCTGCGGCCAAAGAACCCTAATTTCACAGAGATGCAAATCTCCCAACCCACAATCATCTTCAACATGATTGTTGGCTAGAAACCTTGCAGTGAGTCGACGGAGGAAGCCCATCATCAACACAACCAACTAGAGAGTTCGATGCTTTGTGTTAGTGAGTTTAATTTATAGTTTTTCATCACTTTGGATGCTGTTTTGTATTGATCATGTTTTGTTGGAATTAACAATTTGATGAAACGATATATCTATATCTATATGCTTGGATCTATGTATGAAGATATATTGGTTTAAGTTCTATTTCGTTCAAGTGATGCAATTATTCGTGTTTTAAGAGATTATGCATGATTAGTTGAGTAAGAGTTTGGAAACAACCTCGTGATTTCGTGTTGATTGTATGTTTAGTTTATTTGAAAAGATAAACGAAACCCTAGAATTTGATTGAAGATATTTCATTGGATTCGTGAATAAATCACCACTAAAAACTACATCTTAGATCACCATCTAGTTGGGGGTTGTTGGTTGATGGGTGGATTCGTTGCCTCGCTGTGTTTTCCTTTATTGTTTATTAATCGAATCATTAGTTTAATCTTTAGATTAAGTTTAGTTAAGTTCTAGTTTTATAAACCCTAATTTCCTGCAACTTTTCTGCAATTTTCTGCTCCAGTTCGTATTTAGACGCTCGTCCGCAATAGCAGACGCCCGTCCATTAGGTTTAGTTTTCAGACGCTCGTTCGCTTTAGTGAACGCTCGTCTGGCTTTCTGTTTTCTTATTTTCTGTTTGTTTTTATTTCTTGTTTTAATTTTAATTCTTAGGTTTAGGTTTTAGTTAGTTTCAACTTTCGTTTAGATAGATAATTGTGACATAATCGTTAGAATAATTGTTCCTTGATCCGATAAACATTCCACTCCCTTAGGACGACCCGTAAACATCCTATACTACGATCCTTATACTTGGGGTGTTTCGGTTTATAAATTTAAAACTAGTTTTTACCGAACACCCAGCAAACTAAAACTTTTGGTTGGGAAGCTGCGATAGAAAAAATGAGTAATGTCGTTACTGACAATATGGGACAACTTTCAAAATCGATGGCTGAGTTAGCCACTAACTTTAGCCAATATTGTCATAAGAACGATGCTAAGGTAACCAAACAAGAAGCCATAGTCCAAAATCTCACTCACCAAATAGGACAATTAGCTGAGCAAGTCTCAACTAGACCTCCTGGAGGGTTGCCAAGCAATACTAAAAATCCTAAGGATTTGAATGCGATCATGACTAGAAGTGGGAAAGAAGTAACTCCACCATCTTTAAAAGAGAAAGAGAAAGTAGTAGAGAGTAAGGATGGTGAGCCAAGCACGGAAGCAAATGCCTCTGGAACCTTGCCTAAGCAAGAAACCTACAAGGAACCTGCTGGCCCTAGAGTTGAGCTTTATAATAATAAGTATCCTATTTTCACTGATTTCGATCCTTCAACCTTACCTTATCCTCCAAGCAAATCTAAGCCTAATGTTGATGACAAGAGGTATAAGGGGTTCATAGATATCTTTAGAAAGTTACACATCAATATACCTCTAGTAGAAGCACTTGCTGAGATGCCTGAGTACACCAAGTTCTTAAAAGAAGCTGTCTCTACTAAGAGGAAACTTCTAGATTTAGAGACCATTTGCCTAAATGAGGAGTGCTCAGCCATTCTTCAACATAAGTTACCCGCTAAGTGCAAGGATCCTAGAAGTTTTCTCATTCCCTGCACCATAAGTAACGTATGTTTGAACAAGGCCTTGTGTGATCTAGGAGCGAGCGTAAATATGATGCCTCTGTCCATTTTCCAAAAGCCAGGTATGAAAGACCTTAAAAAGACTTCAATTACTTTGCAATTAGCTGATCGTTCGGTTAAGGAACCTTGTGGAGTGGTTGAGGATGTGCTAGTAAGAGTTGAGAAGTTTGTGTTTCCTGTTGACTTTGTTGTGCTAGATATGGAAGCTAACTACGAAGTGCCCCTAATCTTAGGAAGACCTTTTATGGCCACTAGTAGGACGCTTATCGGTGTTTACAAATGAGAGTTAGTGTTAATAGTTAATGGAGATGAAATAGCATTCAATGTGTTTGACACTATGAAGACACCTGATGATGGAGAGGATGCATGTTTCATGTTGGATTCTGTTGACAAGCTTGTCAATGACTTCCAACAATATGAGGATATTAAGGATATTCTCGAGGCTACCCTAGAGTTAGAGGGTGACGTAAAATATGAGCGTAGCGAGGAAGAGAAAGTGATATGGCCTGGATGTAGTAGAGGAACCCCTGGCCATGTTGAGGAGATGAAGTCTACCGAGGTTGAGAAATTCTACCATAGACCGACGTGGCATAAGTTCTTTGAACTTAAGCTGACCGGACAAAAGTTAAAGACCTCGTTAGAAGAACCACCTACCAATCTGACGTTGAAGCCTCTGCCTGCACATTTGAAGTATGTATTCCTTCAAGAAGAGACCTTGCCGCTTATTATTTCTTCCGCCTTGACTGAAATACAAGAAGAAAAGCTGATGAGAGTGTTGAGAGAGTATCGCGGAGCATTTGAATGGACAATAGCTGACATTAAAGGCATTAGCCCTAGCGTTTGTATGCATAAAATCTCCGTTCATCCTGCAAAGAATGCGGTTGCACAACCCCAAAGAAGGTTGACTCCACAATTAAAGGACGTGGTTAGGTATGAAGTTATTAAGATGTTAGAAATGGGAATCATCTTTCCTATCTCTGATAGTGAATGGGTTAGCCCGATCTACGTAGTTCCGAAGAAGGGGGGTTTGACTGTGCAAGCTAATGAGTTAAACGAGTTAATTCCTGTTAGACTCATTACTGGTCATAGAGTGTGCATTGACTTTAGGAAGTTGAATGATGCTACTCGTAAAGATCACTTCCCTCTTCCCTTCATCGATCAAATGCTCGAGAGACTGAGTGGACATGCGTTTTATTGTTTCCTTGACGGTTACTCAGGATATTATCAAATTCATATCTCACCCGAGGATCGTGAGAAGACCACTTTTACATGTCCATATGGAACCTTTGCTTACAATAGAATGCCCTTTGGTTTATGCAACGCACCAGTAACGTTTCAAAGATGCATGATTTCTCTGTTTTCTGATATGGTTGAAGATTTCCTAGAGATCTTTATGGATGATTTCTCCATATTTGGAGATGATTTTGATTCATGTCTCACGTATTTAGCACGAGTGTTGAAGAGGTGCGAGGAGATGAATCTGGTGCTTAACTGGGAGAAATGTCATCTTATGGTTACTGAAGGTATAGTACTTGGCCACCGTATTTCAAAGAACGGTATAGAGGTAGATAGAGCAAAAGTAGAGGTGATCGAAAAACTACCTCCACCAACCAATCTTAAGACATTGCGAGGTTTTCTTGGCCACGCAGGATTCTATCGTCGGTTTGTGAAGGACTTTTCCTTAATCTCTAGACCTCTTACAGAGTTATTGGCCAAGGATGTGCCATTTGTGTTCACTAATGAGTGCATGAAAGCTTTCAATGAGTTAAAGAGCATGCTTATTACTGCACCCATTCTGATTGCGCCTGATTGGAATCTACCTTTTGAGTTGATGTGCGATGCAAGCAATACAGCTGTAGGTGCTGCCTTAGGACAAAGGAAAGACAAGATCTTTAGGCCCATCTACTATGCTAGTCGAACTTTAAATACTGCTCAAAGGAATTATGCAACTACTGAGAAAGAGCTTCTGGCTGTTATCTTTGCGTTTGACAAGTTTAGATCTTATCTAGTAGGATCTAAAGTCACTGTTTGGACTGACCATGCGGCTTTGAAGTATCTTTTAGCCAAACAAGATTCCAAGCCAAGGTTACTGAGATGGATTCTACTATTGTAAGAGTTTGATGTAGAAATCCGTGATAAGAAAGGATCTGAGAATCTGGTTGCGGATCATCTTTCCCGTTTACAAATAGAGGATAATGAGCCAATAACTGAGATTGGAGAAACATTTCCTGATGAACAGTTATTCTCCATCACGTCCATACATGGAAAGGATGATTGCGCTGCAGTATCTTCGCGTGTTGAGGTTGTGAAGGAGAAGAAACAACCATGGTTTAAAGACTTTGTGAATTATCTATCCGCGAAATACTTGCCACCAAATCTCAACCCCCAAGAAAGAAAGAAATTCTTCAAGGATCTTAGGCACTATTATTGGGAGGAGCCCTATCTTTTTAAGCTAGGATCCGACAATGTCTTTAGGAGATGTGTGCCGGAAGAGGAGATGTATGATATCTTTAGACATTGCCACGCTTATGAAACCGGAGGACATTATGGAGGAGACAAGACTTCTGCGAAAGTTCTCTAATGTGGTTTTTACTGGCCCACTTTGTTCAAAGATGCACATCAATATGCTAGATCTTGTCATTCTTGCCAAATGACGGGAAATATCTCGAGAAGGAATGAAATGCCACTGAAGAATATCCTAGAGGTGGAACTCTTTTGATGTTTGGGGTATTGATTTTGTGGGACCCTTTACTTCATCTTTGTCCAACCGCTATATCTTAGTGGCAGTCGACTACGTGTCCAAATGGGTTGAGGCCATTGCTTCGCCTACTAACGATGCGAAAGTTGTACTGAAGTTCTTAAAGAAAAATATTTTTACGCGGTTTGGAACCCCTCGTGCCATTATTAGTGATAATGGAAGCCATTTTTGTAATAGGCCGTTTGAAAAGTTGATGATTAAGTACGGGGTTTGACACAAGTTAGCTACTGCTTATCACCCTCAAACAAGTGGATAGGTTGAGGTTACAAATCGAGAAATAAAGCGCATTTTGGAGAAAACTGTGAATACGACTAGAAAGGATTTGTCGTTGAGATAAGATGATGCTTTATGGGCTTATAGGACTGCTTATAAGACGACTATTGGTATGTCCCCTTATAAAATTGTTTTTGGAAAAGCATGTCATCTACCGGTTGAACTTGAACACCGTGCCATGTGGGCTACACGTATGTTGATTTTTGATGAGAGTTTAGCTGGAGAAAGAAGATTGTTGGAATTGACTCGCCTAGAGGAGTTTCGTCTGGAAGCTTATGAGAATGCAAAAATATTTAAGGAGCGCACAAAGAAATTTCATGATAAGAAAATATTGGACTGCACCTTTAAGGAAGGCGATCTGATTCTTCTTTACAATTCGCGCTTGAGACTCTTTCCTGGCAAGTTAAAATCACGATGGTATGGCCCTTATCAAGTGAGTAAGGTTTTTCCTTCTGTAGCTGTTGAGGTATTAAACCTTAAGGATCAATCATCTTTTGTGGTTAATGGACACCGTGTGAAACATTACATTGGTTTTGGTCAAGAAAAGAAGGAAAAAGTCTTCACTCTTGAAGATCCCACCTATAATCAGACCATCGTTGAACTAAGTCGAGCTGACGACTATAACTTCAGAACTATTTCTTGAAAACTATCTTTTGTGTTTGTTTTTATTTTGTTTGAATAAAGTAGCATGAGGCTGTTAAGGTTTTTTTCATCTCGCCATGTTCCGATTCTAAGTTCGGAATAAACGAGGTTTTTTCCTTGATAGCCGCCATGTGAGTTTTGTAGTTTTAACTCTTTGGTTTTCCTTGTCGTTGGTTGTATGAAATAAAGTGGCTTAATATGTTTTTGGATATTCTGTATCGAATTACTGCCACATTATTTTATAACTTCCATTGACATGTTATTAACGGTTTCGTGGAGTTTCTGTTTGGTTTGCTTAAACAGGGTTTTGTTTGCTTCTCCACGACGTGCTTTGAGTTCTCATATATTCTGCATTTACTTGAGAGCCTTTTCTAGAGCTAAGTCTTTTTCTTAAATTCTCCTTTTTCTTTGTTATTGGGGACAATGCCAAGTTTAAGTGGGGGTAGGAGACTTAGCTGTGATGTAACAATTGAATGAAACGGTGAAAAATGAAAAAATTGAACAAATGCCAAATTAATTATCTCGTACCCTTAGAATTGTGAGTTTTATACATGGAATTAGTAGGGAATGAACCAAGTTGCATGAGTACGTGATCATTTTATACTTATGTGAATGTAAATTTAAGGATATTCATGCCGACCATTGCAAGTAGTTATTTATTATTCAATTACTCAATTTGTGGATCGATGTTTACCGTACAAATTATAATAACTAGAAGAATTATGTGTACATTGCGTAGATGATTGGTTATGCAAACTTAGTGTCGATATTTTTCTGCTGATGTATTCTTATCTTCTAGCCATCAAAGCGGAGTAATAAGCTGGAGAATTATCTGTGTTTTAACAATGCGTTAAACACTGGGCTTGTAGTAACATTACCAAAGTAGCCTCTAGCTTGTGGTAATATTAAATTCTATTGACTAATCCGTGAGAGGGAGATTCTTGCAATGCATACTTTACCTTTAAAGCAAGTTTCTTTCTTGAGAGTGGTTAATGCTTGAAATTATGAAAATGCGAAGAAATTCAACTTTTTAAGAGGCTTTGAGTATTTTCTCGGCCTCCGAGTCCAAAAACCTTTGGGATAACGCTCTTGCTTATTGCACCATGTCTTTATCCATTGCGAGGCTTAAGAAGTGGGAATGCTAATGTTGGGAGGTGAAGACTGCGAAGTTAGCATAAACTTTAATCTTGCCACGAATATATAAAACTGAATGCACATGCACACATCACTTCGATTCATAGCAAGTAGTGAATAATGGATACCTTATGAGCATGAATGGTATGAGTTGACTCGAGTTTCTTGTGTAAGTATTATTTGACCATGGATAATGTTGTCTTGGGGAATGACTTATTGATGCTTTGTTCGGGACGATCAAAGTCTAAGTGGGGGGTAGTTGATGACGGTCAAATTATACCCGTAAAAGTCATCAACGTTGTCCTTAAATCGAGCTTAATAATATATATTTTATTTTAAATCACATGTTTATATGGATTATTTAATGTTATGTGATTTATAAGATATAAGTTGGTATTTATCTGTTTTTATTATTTAAATATTATTTACTGTGCGATAAATATTGATTTTATAGATTGCGATGAATCGGAGGATATCTACCAACGGAGGAAGTAAATCTCAAGAGAAATCAAGGCAGAATCAGACTGTATTAAAGATAAATACCGAAGAAGCATGAAAAGTGGAGTAAGGAACAAGAAAAGCCAGCGAGCCAATCAGAGGCAGACTGACTCGCTGGCAGCGAGCTGAGGGTTCGCTGGGGGCGAGCTGGCAAAATCTTGAGGATCGGCTGGGGGTTATCTCTACGCGTTTTAGGGTTTTCAAACATATCTTTAAGTCGGCCTAAGTCTCTATATAAAGGAGCAGCCACAAATTTAATTAGAAACACCTTAGAAAAATACAATTCCACAACATTGGTTCTAGTTTCTATACATGTTTTCTTTATTTTATGTTTTTTCATTACGGAGTCGTTGGAATCTCCGGTTAGAGATCGTATCGAGGAGTGGGAATCACGCTCGTCTTCGAGGGTAATGTCTACTCAATTATGCCATCTTTAGTCGTAGATCTAATTTATTTCGTGACGGAGTAGTCGTTTTGTGTATTGATTTCGTGATGTAGTTAATTAACGAACCCATGTTTATGTAGATCTGAGAAGTAAAAGACGTTTCACGAGCATATCTAGTTCAGATCTGAGCTTGCTAGTAGCAAGATCTGTGATGTTCTTGATTTGTCTGTGAACGGCTTCGACTACGTCAGGTTCTCTGCTTTGTAATTAAAACGAGTAATTAAACCTGATCAACTTAATTATTTGTCATCGTAATTTAAGATGAGACTCAAAAAGTAATTGTTACTTAGGACAGAGATTGAATCGGTGTCTAAGAAGTACGCCTAACCATAGGAATGTTGCTTAGATGAGGTTACGGTTTATACCGGCATCCCTAGTTCTGTAATTGTGTCAGAAGTTATATGAGATGGAGGCCTGCGAAGCAAAGTCACATAACGGAGACACGATGATCTAGATGGCCTACCCATAGCTAGATCTATTTTAGGGGATGACTCCCGTAGTCAGAATAATTAATCTTAAATGTCTTATTTTGTCTCGTTGTCTATTTACATAGCATGGGGGAGTAATTACTACTAGCGTTATCAATACCGTTTGTTAATTATTTATAAAACCTATAAAATAAGTGTCTTAGTGTCTTTTGTTGGTTTTGTGTTTCTATTGTGTCAATTTTAATTCTACGTTAATTGTTGGTCGGAGACCTCCTTTAATTTGCTTTTAGTTTCATAAGTTATATTTCGTTTAAGCCGAGTCTCTGTGGAATCGACCTCGACTCTATCTGACTATACTATGATTGAACCTAGTTCTCTTGCTAGTGTGTTATTTAGGTATCAAGTATTTTTATTACTTGACCCGACATCAATCGCTAATGCATTGATCAGGTTCCCATACGGTAAAATTCTCTCTTTGTCCCGGCAACCTAGCGAATCCAGCTATGCATCAACAGACCAATGTTCACGTCATTCTTGATATCGAGATAGTACATGAGCTCGGCTTGCGGACAAGTCACAGTGTCTGTGTGAGCATTGGGTAGAAGATGGGTAATGACAAATCTGTGTAGCGTACGAGCGTCCCATGACATCTCGTTTGAGTAGAAGGTAGTCGGGAAACTGTTGACTCCGAAATCCCACTACACATCATAATATTCTGCAATAGTCATCAGGCGATCAAAATCCCGGTCTCTTGTGGTAGCGGTGAATTCTCCATTGTGAATGGATGCATTGATGATGCCGTAGCAGGCATTGATAGTCTCGATCGAGAAATCAATTGGGACCCCTCAAACAATAGCGACATTAGACTCGGGGTTGGGTGCTACACAGGCATAGACCTCACGAACGACGGTGGCATTGAAAGCGGACGGAATGAGAGACATATCCGCTATGCAGTGGAATTGAAGAACTCGTGGTATCATGTCACCACAATCATCAAGGTCGACACCTCTTTCCCTAGAAGCCGATCGATTATTCCAATGAGTCCTAAATGACTCATAAATAGCAACAAAAGCAAACTGGTCGATGCCATTGATAGTGGGCATGGCATTGCCCTGAAGCCTCTGTTGTGCTCCTCTGCGTCTCAGAATCTGGTTGCTTCTACCAACCATGAAAATTGACGAGCTAAACTCTGTATTTGCAAATGTTGCCGCTACTGCGAGAGGATGTCTCGCTGCTTCTTGAGAATCGGGTTTTCTGGTTTCTAGATTTTTTTGGGAGCTTTCTGCAACTCTTTATGAATGGAAATGGTGTCGATTTATAGATCAAAAATTGATAGTAGCAGTCTTGGGAGAATGTGGGATTCCGTTTGTGGAAATTGTGGTTTTTGGTGGTGTAGTGGCTAGATTATGGTGATGCTATGGTGACAGTGATGGTGGCCGAGTGGTGTAGAAGAAGAAGAAGAGAGGAAATGATGTTGATGATGAAGGAAATTGTGAGGGTTGGAATTGAAATTTGAATTGGTTTGAAATTTGAAAAGGTTGTATGGAAGAGTGGGATGAGTTAATGTTGGGTGAGTGGATTGAGGGAGAGATTGATGGATTGATGAGAGGTGGAGTAATGGGGGAGTAATGGGAAAGAGGAAAAGGTAGAGTGGTGGAGAAAGTGGATGGGACGGCTGACTGCCCTATTGTTGGACATATTTTAAGTTTTAGTGATGATTGCTAGACTAGCTGTTATAGAGCAAAGGCAAAAAGATATCTAGATCAAATGTATAGGCTTATTAGAGTTTGATCTTTGTATAGGTTTGATCAAACAAGCACTGTAAATGGTCAGCTGACTTTCATCAGTAGACCTGTCTAGGTCAGTAAGGTACCTGAGTCAGTAGACTAGTTTAGGAACCTGCTGAAGACTGAAGGCTGAGGATTCAAACTCAGTTATTGAAGGCTAAGGGATCAAACTTAGTATTTAAAGTCAAGGATATGGAATCAGAATTTAGGGAAGTCTGTGATGACCTAAACTGATTACATATACCTTGTGTACAAGGTCTAAGTTCCATAAGTTAAGTGGTGATTGGAACTTAGTTATGTCCAAATTGGTGTAATCTAACTTCATAATAAAAAGTTAGATGAAGAGAAGTCAGCTGCAGTGTTTTGTAAACACAGCAACCTTGGATAAGCTGACTGATATGTATTTCAGCAGACTTATGCACATAGGAACCTGCTGGATGTAAATCTTGATTTAATCAAGGTTACATTGGAAGATTACAAGGAAATGGACATATAACAACTCTTGATTTTGTCAGCAAATCAATGGCTAAAATTAAAGGGACGTTGGAAAGATTCAGAGCTTTATCTAATGAATACAAGTCAAAGGGTGGACAGTCAAAAAACTGTCAAAAAGTAAACTGACAGTGTCAGTACTATGTACAGGGACAGAAAGCAAGTCAAGATGGGGACAAATCTGAAACGGCTATGTTTGAATTTTAAACATAAGTCACAAGGATTCTCACCTGTAAATAGAAGACCCCTGATACAGAAAGAAGTGATGAAAATTGATGAATAACAAGATAATTTGCCTAAACCTATCTAGTTATTATCAACAAAATCACCCAGCTGACCCTACTGAACTTAAAGCTACTGATCCAGTAAATTCTTCAAGTTTAATCTGTTATCAAGCTACATCAAGTTTACACTCTTGAAGACTTCAAGCTGCTGATCACTTCATCCTGATCAAGCTGCTGAAAGCTGAATCACTTACTTGATTCAAACTTTCTTCTATAAGAAACCTGCTGAAGACAGTGAAGCATCTTTGGTTGTCAAGGACTGTTGTTTGTGGTGGAGCTGGTGAAGAGGCAATACTACCCTTCAAGGACCAGTGGAAGACTTTGGAGCAGCAATCCTACCTGTTCTAAGTGTTCAATTTGTGAAGCCATAGTTATTGGTGAAGGACAAACAACTTAGGGATTTTTGTAACTGCAACCTCAAAGATCTCTAGTGAATTACCTCCAACATCACAGGAGAAGAGTGGACTGATAGGATTACACCACCTGGAACCACTATAAAATCTCCTTCTTACTTTCTGCACTTACATTCTGCATTTAGTATATTTGGCACATCAACCTACTGAAACTAGCAACTGAATCACACACTTACACTACTGAGTATCTAATACTTTGTATCATATTTTAACAACAAGTAATAAGGCTTAACTTGAATATATTCTGCTGCAACAAATTCAGTAAAATCAACAGTCAGCAGACTACTGAGCAGTCAGTAGACTATTGAACTTGCTGAGTTTGTTAACTCCAAAAGTTTTAAGTGTTAAGTTTATTCACCCCCCTCTAAACTTAACCAAAGCATTTTCAAGGGACCAACAATTGGTATCAGAGCAGTGCTTCTGTTCTGAAGTAATCCTACTTGTTGTGCTTGTGAAAATACTTTGAAAACTTTTTCAAGTTTCTGATTTTCAAAGCTTTGCATCATGGATAACAACCAATATGATAGAACTATGTTGATGTGTTCTTTAGATCATTTTGATGAGTATAAACGTCGTATGCTGGCTTTTCTAGCTGCAACACATGATGAGATGATGGATGTGCTGACTGATGGAGCACTGGAAATCACAAAAGCTATAACTGTAGATAGTCAAACTCAGTACATTCCAAAGCCAAAAAGAGAATGGAATGCTGAAGATAGAAAAAGAGCAAACCTCAACAACATTGCTATTGATATCATATACAGAACCTTGGATTGCAATATGTACATGAAGGTGAAAGATTGCAAGACTGCAAAAGAACTTTGGGATAAGTTACAATTAATTTGTGAAGGCACTGATGCTATCAAGAAAAACAAGATCAGTGCATGTGGCCAAAAAAAAGTTTCAAGATTTCAAAATGAAACCGAATGAAACCATTGAACAATTGGAATCAAGATTCATGCCATCATGGATGAACTCACCCTACTGAGTGTAAACTACTCAAAATAAGAAATCAATTCTAAAATCTTAGTAGCATTACCTGCAAAAAAAGTTTGGGAAATGAAGGTGACTGCAATAGAAGAAATGGGAAGTCTACATGAAGAGGATACCTTCAAGTTATTTTCAGATCTCAAGGCTTATGAATTCAGTAAGAAACTTATACCTGAGACTGAAAAGAAAGAACCAAAGACCACTGCATTGGCTGCTACACATCAAGAAGAAACATCAGAAGCTCAAGATGATCTACTGGATGAGATGCAAGAACAAATTGCCTTACCGAGCAAGAAAATTAAATTGATGAAAAATGGAAGGGGTTCTCCAAGGAATTTCACAAAGAAATTTAGTGAAAAGAAGAAGGATGAATCCAAGAAAGACAATCATTACTTGTGCTTTCAATGCAAGAAACCAGGATATTTCAAACCTGACTGTCCTGAACTAAAACAAAAGGAGGAACCTGATTATCTTTGCTTCAACTGTAAGAAGCCTGGACATTTCAGACATGATTGTCCAGACCTACTGAAGAGCAAAAGTCAGCAAAGAAGATCTGGCAAGAAAGCTATGGTTGCTGAAGATGAATCAGGATATGGAGTTGAATCAGAAAAAAGAAATGAATCTGATGATGCTGCACTTGTTGTTGATATGGATGATTATGCTTTAATGGAAAATATGGATGAAACAGAGGAGGTATACAATTCTGTATCTATAAACACTCCTGCTGAAGGTGATTGTGAATCAACTTGTGGTTCAAATCCCAAAAATTATGACAATGAAGAAACTTTGGATGCCATCCTTAATCAACTGAGGATAATACAATCTGGTTATGAGATTGTGAAGGCTGAAAAAGAAGCTCTTAAAACAGAAGTTGAAAGGTTAAAAGCTGAATTAAGAATTCTCAAAGGAAAGGAAAAAAGAATTAGACAAAATCAGCATAAGCCTGCTGTACATTCAGTAGCTGCTGAATCTGCTGAACAATCTTGTTCCCCCACTACATTCAAATCTGGAAAGCCTTATGGTGAAAGAACATGCCTTGGATTTGGAACTCAACAATCCAATAAGAGTGGATCCAGTAAGGTTACTGAACCTAGTACCAGAATTGGTCCTAAGTTTGTGCCTGCACAAGATCCAACTCCCAAAAAGGTTGCTGAGGCAGTGAAGCCTACTGAGAAGACTTCAAGGAAGCAAAATCAGAAGTCAAAAAGGTCAACAACACCTAACAAAAAGAATAAATCTTAAAGTAGGACTGATGTACCTTCTAGACCTGCTGATAGCAGACCTGCTACCAAGTCTGCTGGACCACAAAAGGGCAAAAATCAGAAATATTCCAAGGATAAGAATCCTAAAACCAAAAATGTCAATCATTCTAGGGATACTTATCTCAGGGGGAAAGGTAGACTGTTCTCTACTGATGATGATTGGAATATTCCTGCCCCTACTGCTAGAAACAACAAGTATAACATAATGCTAAGCTAAAACCTCAGCAATGGACTCATCAAAGGACTCAACAGAGGACTTATACAAGACCTCAGTAGGGACCTCAGCAGACTCCATATTACAGGGCTGTTCCTAACAGACAGCAAACCAATAGTTATGCAAGTGCTTCTAACAATAGAAATCACTCCAAACAGCATTACATACCAAAAGGCCAGAAAGCATATGTGAATCCTACACAACCAAATGTTAGACCTTATGGATGTGAAGAATACATGTATGAACAAAAGTATAACATTTTTCAAAGAAGACCTTATGGAAATTTTCCAAGGGTCATGCTTACCACTGACCACTATGGACCCAAACAGTTTTGGGTACCTAAAATACATTAACTTTGTTTTTTAAGGTGTCTGGTACTTTGACAGTGGATGTTCCAGACATATGACAAAGAATAAGCACTGTTTGTCAAATTATGTGTCAAAGGATGGTCCAAGAGTGAATTTTGGCAACAAGAACACACCAGGATACTCAAGAGGATATGGCACACTTGTGAGAAATGGATTAATTATCAGGAATGTTGCATTTGTGGAAGGACTGGACTACAACCTATTGAGCACTGGACAGTTTTGTGACATAGGTTACAATGTCACTTTTGACAAATGCACATGTATTTTCATTAGTGAAAGAGGTGATCAAGTTGTGTTGGCTGGAAGAAGACAACAAAACATGTATGTTGTGGATTGGTCTACTGCTGTTCCAGAGGCATGCCTGATTGCATACCAAGTCTGAACTAAATTTGTTATGGCATAAGAAGTTGAATCATCTGAACTTTGATGATATCAATCAGTTGGTGAAGAAGAAACTGGTGATTGGTTTACCTGAGATCACATTCAAAAAGGATGCTATATGTGATGCCTGTCAGCAAGGTAAACAAACAAAATCAAGCTTCAAGTCAAAGACTAAGCAATCAACAAAAAGAGTCTTGGACCTGATGCACATGGATATATTTGGACCAGTAACACCAACAAGTGTGATAGGTAAGAAGTACACTCTAGTAGTTGTGGATGATTATTCAAGATACACTTGGGTAGTATTCATGAACAAGAAAAGTGAAACACTTCAAAAGATGCCTGAACTTTTGAAGAGGTTGACAATGTGAAAAGTTTGACAGTATTAAAGATCAGATCAGACAAGGGTACTGAATTTCTCAATAAAGTTATAAAAGAATACTGTGAGCAGAATGGTGTGCTACACCAACTAGCTGCTGCTGGTACACCTCAGCAAAATGGGGTTGCTGAGAGAGGAAACATGACTTTGAAAGAAGCAGGAAGAACTATGATTTGTGAAGCATTATTACCTGAAAGATATTGGCCTGAAGCAGTCAATACAGCATTCTATACACAAAATAGGACCTCTGTGAACAAAAAGCTGCTGAAGACACCTTATGATATTTGGAGTGGAAGGAAACCAAATATATCCTATTTCCATCCATTTGGAAGCAAATGTTTTATATTAAATCATAAGGAGCAATTGAAGACATTCAAAGCAGAATCAGATGAAGGAATCTTCTTGGGATATTCTTCTGTCAGCAAGGCATTCAGGGTACTGAATAAAAGAACACTGAAACATGAAGAATCAATACATGTTGTATTTGATGAACCTAAGTTCACTGGAATGGAAGATGAAGCTTCAGAACCTGCTGAGAATCAACAAGTCACTGATCCAGAATGTGTTGATGTTTTGGAAAGGATAAATGATTTAAAGATTTCTGACTCTGCCCCTGCTGATCACCCTGCTGGTAACACTACTGATGCAACAACTGAGGTAGTTCAAGGATCTGCTGATCACCCTACTGAAGCTACAGCAGACCCTACTGAAGATGATGTCCCTGAGAATCAATCTAACCAAAATCCACAATGGTTAAGGGATCATCCTGCTGAGCAAGTTATTGGCAATATATAGCAATGTGTGAGGACTAGAAGACAATTAGAAGCAATGTTTACCTGTTTTCTATCTCAAATGGAACCTAAAGTTGTTGAAGAAGCAATATCAGATCTAGATTGGATAATTTCTATGCAAGAGGAATTGAATGAATTTGAAAGAAATCAAGTGTGGACACTAGTGGAAAGGCCTAATCATGCAAATATAATTGGAACCAAATGGGTATACATAAACAAATTGGATGAATCTGGTACCATTGTGAGGAATAAGTCCAGACTAGTAGCAAAAGCCTATTCTCAAGCTGAAGGAATAGATTTTGATGAGACATATGCCCCAGTTGCAAGATTGGAAGCTATAAGATTATTCTTGGCATATGCTGCTTACAAAAACATCAAAGTATACCAGATGGATGTCAAGAGTGCTTTTCTGAATGGCATTCTAGAGGAGGAAGTTTATGTTCAGCAACCTCCTGGTTTTGAAGTGAAAGATCAAGAAGATAAAGTGTACAGACTCAATAAAGCACTTTATGGTTTGAAACAAGCACCAAGAGCATGGTATGAGACCCTATCTCAATTCTTGGTGGACAATGGATTTACCAAAGGTACCCTTGACAAGACTCTTTTCAGAATCAATGAAGGAGAAAGCACATTATTAGTACAGATTTATGTTGATGACATAATTTTTGGTTCTGAAAATGAATTGCTATGTGAAAAGTTTGCTAATCTGATGAAAAGTAAATTCCAAATGAGTATGATGGGAGAAATGAACTATTTCTTGAGATTACAAGTCAAACAAATGAAAGATGGAATCTTCATTCATCAAACCAAGTATACTAAGGAGTTACTGAAGAAGTTTGGTATGGAAAATAGCACCAAAGTATCCACTCCTATGAGTACAAACATCAGATTGGATGAAGATAAAGAAGGCAAAGATGTTGATCAGACTTTATACAGAAGGATGATAGGCAGTCTGCTGTACCTTACTGCCAGCAGACCTGATGTATCCTTTGTTGTAGGTGTTTGTGCAAGACTTCAATCAAAACCAAAGGAAATTCATTTAGCTACAGTCAAAAGAGTTCTCAAGTATCTAAAGGAGACTTTGGGAGTAGGGATATGGTATTCAAAAGATGGAAGCTTCAAGGTTATATCCTACTCAGATTCTGATTATGCTGGATGCAAGATTGATAGAAAAAGCACCACAGGAACCTGTCAGTTGATGGGAAATAGACTGGTTTCATGGTTTAGTAAGAAACAGAATTCTATATCAACTTCAACTGCTGAAGCTGAATACATTGCTGCTGGAAGTTGCTGTGCACAAATATTATGGTTAAGACAACAGTTAAGGGATTATGGAATTGAAGAAAGAGAAATTCCTATAATGTGTGACAACACAAGTGCAATTGCAATCATAGAAAATCCTATTTTGCACTCAAGAACCAAGCATATTGATGTGAGACATCATTTTATAAGAGATCATGTTGAAAAGAAAGATGCGGTGGTTCTTTACATCCCTACTGAAGATCAACTTGCTGATATTTTTACTAAACCATTGGATAGTGAAAGATTTGCTAAGCAAATGACTGAACTTGGAATCATAAAAGTTGACTGACACATCTTTGATCAGCAGTGTACTGGAATTCACCAAGGGGATTAGTCTTTGCTATGTTGGGTGAGCTCACTTAGCAGATTAGTCATTGGTATCAACAATTCCATGTACTTATTTATGTTTGGACAATTGAGCAAATGAAGTTGCCAAGGGGATTAATCTTTGTCCTATTGGGTGAGCTCACTTGACAGATCAGTCACTGGTATTAAACTTCATCTTGTATTATCAGTTGGACAAAACAAGAAGAATTGAAGATCAGCAGAGTAACTTTGTCAGCAGGCTGCTGAGGCATCTTTGTCAGCAGGCTGCTGAGCCAAGTCTACTGATGGCAAAAGCTACTGAAGCATACGTTACACAGTCAAACTTTAACAAAAGTCAAAAAACAAATGACCGGGATATTTATCTTATCTTTATAACCGCAGTTACACGATCGAACGGTTACAACTCTTTATGGATCAGTTATGGGACACATGGCAAGATCTCATTAATTCCAAATTTAATCATGGTTAATGCTACAGTACGTGTACAGTACATTATCTGACAGTTTCAACCTCCTCACTCTATATATACATACATATACACAGAGAAGATACTTACAACTTTCAGAATTGATTTTCTCTGTAATTGCACTGTGTGAACACAGATTTGAACTTCATCTTTTTCATTTCTAATGGTGGATAAAGGTGATGTTCATATTGGAACAATTCAAAGTGTGAGAGGGTACGTTACTGACTGTTACACCACTGAGTTAGCTATCAACATTGGAAAAAGAATCAGAAGAGTTGCTGGTTTAGAAAATGTTATTAATAGAAGACTGGAAAGAATTTCATACGTCAATGTTTTGGAATTCTGGAAGAACATGGTCATACATGAAGCTAGAGAGGCCTTCACTACAACGGTTAATGGCAGAGGGATTGAAATCACTTCAGATCTACTGAGAGGAGTATTTCATTTTGGACCTGGAAATGGTGCTCCTACCAATCCAGAAATGATGAGCCTGCCAAGAATGAAGTTTGTTGATGCAATAAAGACAAATGAGACCATACCATCATCTCTAGGCATTAATGTGAGGCACATTGGATTTGAATATAATCTACTTAGCAAGTTAATTTCCAAGACCATTCTGGGATTCAGTGGGAGTCTAGATACACTTTCTGGACCTAAGGTAGACCTACTGATCATCATCTACAGAAGTATGAAGTTTGATTGTGCTGGACTGATGGGATCGTAAATGATTGGTATTTCATTGCATTTTCGAGATTATTTTCTATAGAGATATGCGTTTTTATGGTGTGTTTGATGTTGTTTTGCAGATTTGATGAAAATAAACTTTGGAGGAGTGTTTTTATTATGTGTGACATGGAATAGAAGAGTGGATTATAAAAGATGTGACTGCAGAAGAAAAACAGGAAAGTGGTATGATCATACCATTACATTAAAGTGTGGCTGTTTGCAATGTGGATGAAAAGATGGATTTGCAGGCTTATTTCCTATTGGTCCATCATTAAAAGACTCCTTATTTCCTATTGGTTTGAATAATATTTGATTTTTCTTTTTCTTTATTATTTTAATATTTAATTAGGAAGAGATAAATAAAAAAAAAAAGAAAACAAGTGGCGTGGCCACTATATTCAGGGATTCATTCAGCAAATAAGAGAAGAAAAATAATAACTTTGAGTGAGGTTTTGAATTATATTGACGGCAGCGGCTCATTCACCTGTGTCGCTACTTTTTCTTTTGATTTCCTTTTATGAATTTTGCACCACACTTTGGATCATTCTATTGTATGGTGAGTTCTTAATTTATTTTCTTTCCACTTAATTTATTATTGAAGCCTTGATTGATGCAACTGTGAGATCAAATTGAGTCTTATTCCTCATCTTATTTGTTGGTATTTATTCATCTTTTGCTTTATTTGTCTTTACGGTTAATGGTTAGGTTGGTTATTTTCGCGAGATAAGTAATTTAATCATTGAATCGTCAGCTAGTTGGAATTGTTTGTGATTTTCATAAATGTAGCACATGATATGATTTTTTCGGTTCGAAATTGGGAAAATCCGCTATCATAAAGATGAATAATCTGAATTAAAATTAACCGGCGTGTGTGTTAATATTCAGAATTCGGGTCTCTCAGATTGTAGTGCTGCCGGAACACCAAACTCCTATGACCGTGTCTGGGGGTGTCTTTCGGTTAGATGGTAATTAGTGACCGTTTCCTGATTACCAAAATTAGGAGAGATTGGTTACTTGGCGCGTGTCGGTAACTATAACCAGTTTATCAATGAATTAACGAGTCATCTGTGCATCAGTGATCAGTTGAGTAAATCGAGGTGGATATAATGAATTTAACTGGAACCTTTCTTTTACTTATTTTTAGATTTTTAGTTTATTTAGTTTTATTAGTTATTAGTTTATAATACCAAAATCCTATCTTTTGTCGATTTTAAGAGAAATAAATCGACCGTTCCCTGTGGAGACGATCCTACTCACCCTATACTCGTTATAGGAAGTAGGTAAATTTATCTTTGGTGGTTTGACACCCACTATGGACTCTTTATACATTATATGAAGAAGGTGTTTACTGAAGATAGAGATGGTATAAGGAAGTCCAATACCAAGCCCCTAGGTCTACTGACTCAGACCTTGCTGAATCATTTTCAGATACCTGATGTTGCATCTGAGAAAATCAATAAATCCAGATACAAGCAGGAAGTTGTTACTCCCATTCCTGGATTAGATGATGATGAAGATGAAGATGAGGAGGCAACTGAGAGTGACAATGATGGTGATGACAATGATGATGGACAAGAAAAGAGAACAAAGATTAGACATGTTGTGCAACCTGCTGCATAAAAAATAGTTAAGGAGAAAAGAAAGGCTGCTGATACTAGAAAGATCACT
Organism: Gentiana dahurica var. dahurica; assembly: GCA_024500145.1. NCBI lineage: Eukaryota > Viridiplantae > Streptophyta > Magnoliopsida > Gentianales > Gentianaceae > Gentiana > Gentiana dahurica. Next base: position 38,161,251 of record CM044907.1, read on the forward strand.
GAGATTCTTAAGTCTAGGAAAACAAGGAAGCAATTAGTAGAGACTGCTGAGTCTACTGAGGGTTCAGTTGAAGTTGAAATTACAGACCCTGCTGAAGAAACAAGGAAGAAGTCTGCTGCTGAAATTTTGAAGGAGCAACAGAAGGAAGATAGTAGAAAAAGTAAAGCTACTGAAGTTGAATCTGAACAGCTTTCCAAGAGAATGAAGGAAATTGCGAAGAAATAGAAACATGGAAAAGGGAAACAATTGAGGATTCTAGAGGCTCAAAGGGAAGTAGAAGAAGAGGCTGTTGAGCCTACTACTGATGCTGGTGTTGTTGTTGAGCAACACATTGAAGAACCACAGCAGACTGCTGTACTCGAGCCTACTGTAGAAGTTGTTGAACCTGTTCCTGACCCTGCTGTGGATGCTACAACTCAAGGGGAACAACACACTGCTATAGACCCGACTGACACACATACAAGTCAAGGGGAACCGAGTGTGGAACAGATGGAGGTGGTAGGTACAAATTTACAACCGGAAGAACCTACTGACCTAGTTGCATATGTTGAGGAAACATTGAATTTGCTTGTTGAGACCTTTGGAGGACAACAAGCTGAACATACAGCTACCAAAAAGCCATCTATGCCCTTTGAAAGGAAGGAGAAGAAAAAGAAAGACGGGTATGTTGATCCTAAACTCCAGCTGGTTGCTGATTACTTTCAATGGAAGTTTGGCTACTATAAGAGACAAAAACCAGCTGCTGAGCCAATGACAGATTTTGACGAATGGGCTTTTGAAAAGTTAGAGGTGGAAAACCTACTTAATCTGGTTGATACTTCTCTGTTGGAAATGAGGTTGATGGAACTCATTGAAGGAGAAAAGAAAGAAGGAGGTAAGAAAGAAGGAGGTATCATGTTTAAGGATACTAGAGATGGACCAGATAGTGACGATTCATCATCATCTGATTCTGATGATGATCATCCTCCACATCAAGGAGAAGCCAGTGGAACTGTATTGACATCTAAACCAAGAGTAGAACAGTCAACTGGTGCTGCCAAATCTGCTGAGGGTCAGCAAACTGATCATATGGATGAAGATCTGGAAGATCTTACTATAGATGATTTGGAGGCTGTAATCAATGATGGTATAAACTTTTGAGATAACAGGTTGGTTGTTACATCTGGTACATTCTTAGTTGTGGAGTCTGATGTGAATCCTGATAATCAGCAGACTGAAAATTTGGATGAGGAGAAGGTTATTGAACATAGTGAGCCTGATATCGGTTCTGAAGATTCAGCTCAGTATCAGGAGTGGATTTATACTCAGGACACATTATCTAAAACTGCTGATACTCAACAGCAAATTACTGATGCTAGAGGATTTCTAGAGGAAAATATGGCTATTTTTCCTTTCATTTTTATGGAAGAAAGGGTCCTACTCACTGAGGAACAAATAGTGATTGGACAAAGATTGGACTTGGTGATGGGTTTTGAAGAATCACCACTACTTTTTGAGGAGGTTCAGGCTGCTGAGGAACAAACAGCACCTGCACAAAGGTCGAACTAGAGGTACAGGTTGCTGAGGATCAAACAACACCTGGACAAAGGTTGGAACTCACAATGGGTTTGGAGGAAACCCCTTCTATTGTTGAAGAACAGGCTACTGAAGTAGAGCCTACTAGAGTGAAGGCTACTGAAGGACAGGATAGTCAGCAGACTACTGTTAATGAGGATTGTTGGACTTATTTTTTAGTTTTAGTGATGAGTGCCAGACTACCTGTTATAGAGCAAAGGCAAAAAGATGTCTAGATCAAATGTATAGGCTTATTAGAGTTTGATCTTTGTATAGGTTTGATCAAACAAGCACTGTAATTGGTCAGCTGACTTTCATCAGCAGACCTGTCTATATCAGTAGGGTACCTGCGTCAGTAGACTAGTTTAGGAACCTACTGAGGACTGAAGGCTGAGGGCTCAAACTCAGTTATTGAAGGCTAAGAGATCAAACTTAGTATTTTGAAGTCAAGGTTATGAAATCAGAATTTAGGGAAGTCTGTGATGACCTAAACTGATTGCATATACCTTGTGTACAAGGTCTAAGTTCCATAAGATAAGTGATGATTGGAACTTAGTTATATTTAAATGGTGTAATCTAACTTCACTATAAAAAGTTAAATATTAGAGAAGTCAGCTGCAGTGTTTTATAAACACAGCAACATGGATCAACTTACTTATATACATTTCAGCAGACTTACACTCATAGGAACCTGCTGAATATATATTTCGAATTAATCAAGGTTACATTGGAAGAATACAAGGATAAGGACATGTAACAACCTCTGATTTTATCAAACAAATCAATGGCTAAGATTAAAGGGACGTTGGTAAGAAACAGAGGTTTATCCAATGGATACAAGTCAAAGGGTGGACAGACTGAAAACTGCCAAAAAGCAGTCTGACAGTGTCAGTACTATGTATAGGGACATAAAGCAAGTCAAGATGGGACAAATCTGAAATGGCTATGTTTGAATTTCAAACATAAGTCACAAGGATTCCTACCTTTAAATAGAGGACCCCTAATTCAGATTTAGAGGATGAAAAATAGAGGAAAAACAACAGATAATCTTGAGCTTCAAATTCTGATCAAGAAATCACCCTGCTGACCCTACTTAACTTAAAGCTACTGATCAAGTATATTCTTCAAGTGTAATTTGCTATCAAGCTACATCAAGTTTACACACTTGAAGACTTCAAGTTGCTGATCATATCATCCTGATCAAGCTGCTGAAAGCTGAATCACTTACTTGATTCAAACTTTCTTTTACAAGAAACCTGCTGAAGACAGTGAAGCATCTTTGGGTGTCAAGGACTGTTGTTTGTGGTGGATCTGGTGAAGAGGCAATCCTACCCTTCAAGGACCAGTGGAAGACTTTGGAGCAGCAATCCTACCTGTTCCAAGTGTTCAGTTTGTGAAGCCATAGTTATTGGTGAAGGACAAACATCATAAGGATTTTTGTAACTGCTACCTCAAAGATCTCTAGTGGATTTCCTCCAACATCACAGGAGAAGAGTGGACTGACATGATTACATCACTTGGAACCACTATAAAATTTGCCTACTTACTTTCTGCACTTATATTCTGCATTTAGTATATATAGCACATCAATCTACTGAAACTAGCAACTGAATCACACATTTACACTACTGAGTATCTAATACTTGGTATCATATTTTAACAACAAGCAATAAGGCTTAATTTGAATATATTCCGCTGCAACAAATTCAATAAACTCAACAGTTAGCGGACTACTGAGTATCAGCAGACTACTGACCAGTCAGCAGGCTGCTGAAGTTGCTGAGTTTGTTAACTCCAAAAGTTTTAAGTGTTAAGTTTATTCACCCCCCCTCTAAACTTAACCAAAGCCTTTTCAAGGGACCAACAAGGATGAACAACTGCTGGACTATGACTTCAGTGATGAGGAGTTCCAAGTGCCTGAGGAAGAATCTGTTGCTGCTGAACCTCAACAGGCATATGTACCATTATTTGAAGAAGAACCTACCTTGGAACCTCAACCAGCACAAGATCCCATTTTGGACGATATTTTTGGTGCTATGGTTGAAGAAGGTCCTGACCCTAATGGATGGGATAGGAGTTGGCCCATGGTTGTCGCAGACAGAGGGCACAGTACAATGTTGAAGAGCCTGCTGAAGATGCTTCTGGACATATGGCTGGAAGTGTGGCTGGTGGAGTACCAGCACATGTTTTGGAGGAGTTGAGGGCAGTTAGACATGACATTACACAGTTAAGAACTCAACTTTACAGACAAGAGCAATGATTTGAAGATTTGATGAACCTAGTTGAAAATAGAGGGAGGACTGCTGAAACAGTTGCTTCCACTATCAGATCCACTCAGTTTGCTCTTGCTGATCTAACCAAAGATGTGAGAGGCAAAAAACAAGGCAATACACTCAAGGATCAGTTCTTGAAAGAACAATTTGCCTCAATTCACAGGAATCTTGAGAACCTTGCTGAGGCACCTAAGCCTACTGTGGCTGAACCCGCTGGAGCACCTCATCCTGCTGTATTAGATCCTAAGATTAATGAGTGGATTAATCTACTGGAGCAGACAATGGAAGGAAGGATCACAACAGTTGACACAAGAACAGAAATTATGGAAGGTCAACTGAACAACTCAGTGATCACACAGGAGAGTGTTCATGGCCTGCTGTCCCGTTTTGTTGATGATGTCAATAAGGGGGAAGAGAGCCAAACAACAGTAGCAAAAGAGGTGTTAGGTGCAGTGCCCGAAAGACAATTTGTGTAATTGTTTTTGATAATGGATGACAGAATTTATCTCATCTTATTACTTGCTTTGTGCTTGTAAGTAATACACTGCTGCAAACCCTAAGTATATCAGTATGTAACTGCTTAACTCAGTGTATGGCATGCACGTGACGATTGAGTTAATGGTGATATACTTAAACTGTTAGTCCGTGGTCAACTTAATCAGAGTTTTGGGTCTCATGATTAAAACACCAATAATGCGCCCAGAACACCTTAGGGTGTGATAGTCTTATCCGGACTGTCGGTAGAGGGTACCTATGTGGGGCATTTATATATGATGGCATTCATATAGGACTCGACCGATTTAATCTGAATTTCTCGATATAATTCCGTAATCGAGGAATCTTATTAAATCATTAGATGATCATATATGGATCAACCTTAATCCTGAGGTGATCACAGGGTGCTGCTTGTCTCGGGGTAGTGTTTGATGTGTTAGTTACGGTTCACTTAAATATGTGTTCCAAGCCACTTCTCATTGGCACTATCTCTTGATGAGTGAGTAGTTCTGATTTTCACAGACATGGAATCCATTCCTTCCTGCGGGAAGTAGAGAGACAGTCCCCTTATTTGTTAGCCCTAAGAAAGTGATCGATCCCGGGAGTTCATATTAGACTAATTGATCACTAGTCAGATATGTGAACTAATTGATCATCAGGGGGTTAATGGTAAATAAGGATAAGATATTCTGTGTCGGGTTTACGGAGACATCCCACACAGAGTGGACAGTCTATGGAGGGTTAGTCCGTATGTAGTGATTATATAAATGGACGCTTATCTACTCTATGGGTTGAGTGTAAGTATATATCTATAATTGGTAGAGTTCAGTTTCGGGTTTATGGTGGCGTAATCCCGGAATTAATAATTTAATATATATATTCTGTTCGATGAATAATATATTTAATTATTGGAGCTACTGGTTATAGGTCCATGGTCCCCAATGTGGCTTCTATAATTCGGGCTTATATTCTTGTTTATTTGGCCTCAGAAATAATTAATTGGCTGGGCCAATTAATTGATATGCATGGATATTATTTAGTTGGGCTAAATAATATAATACACATAAAAGACATTTTATGTGGGCTAAAAAACCCTAGGGGGAGGCGCCTATTTTGGTCTTAATTAGCACAAGAATTAATTTTCTTGTGTTATGGAAAATAAAAGATATTCTTGTTATGTGATTGGTTATATGACTTGTTATTTGATTTCCTATTAGTCAATAATATGTCAATTATTCATTAAGAAAAATATCTTTTTATTTAATTTAATTAATTAATTATTTAATTAATTAAAACTTGGAGACCAATGATTTACTCTCCTATAAAAAGAGAGTTATTCCAAGTGTAAAAAAAAACACTTGAAAATTTCGGCCATCATCACCAAAATATAGAGAAAAATTAGTTTTCTTGTCTTGGGTTTTAGAAGAAGAAAAACTACAAGTTTTTCTTGGTGTTGCATATCAAGGAGGTTCTCATATCAAGAAGGATGTCCACCAACCACCGCTTGGAGAACACATTGGAAAATCAAGACTTCTCGCCTAAGATCAAAGCTTCTCCTCCTACTATTGATATGGTTTTTCTTAACCCCATTGTAGTAATTAAATCATTTGTTTATGTGTTATAATATATGAATCGTGATCCATCCGCTGCGCATAGATTTAATTTGTTTAGATCTGAGCTCCTACATCCATCATGTGGTAGCAGAGTCAGGTTCCACGATTTATGTATATAATCATAAATAAACGATTTAAAGGAGTGGAATTGCATGTAGATAAATTTTAACTTTTTATATGCATAGATAATGATTGGTTGTTGTGGTTGAAGAGATGGATTGGGGTTGACACTGTTTACCCGTTAGATCTATTGTAAACTCATATAAACGAAGAAAATTCGTTCATATGAGTATAGGAAATTATGTAATTTATTCCATGTTGCAATTTTAATTTTCTAGAAGTAGATCTGTTTTCTCGCTGTTTGGGATTTTCGTTTTCGCCGTTGATTGAGCCGTTGAAACAACAATCCCTCTGGTCAGAATTAAGATTAAAAGTTGAAGAACAAGCCATCCAAATTTGGGGTCGATCGGAGTCCGTCTCAATATCCGTTCGTTGGAATAAAGTGGCTGCTGTAACAGAAAAACGCAGGATTCACAGAAACCCTAGCTGTGACTTCCTCGAATTTCTGGAAGAGTTTAGACCGCTGAAACGCAAATCCGACCTGTCAGATTAATAAGCATGCAGTTATTGACATGCCATAAAAATTTCAGGTCGATCGGGTTTCATCTCGATTCCCGATCGGCCTCGGGAAGTCACTGGTGCGCTGCTGTAAGAGACAGTTTCAGCAGCAAGTTAGGCGGCTCACTGGAGAAAATTGACAAGTTAAAAATCCGATCCAACCGTCCATATTGAAGCCCGAGGAGTGAAGAACAGATCTGGAAAGTTTCGTCACGATCCGAGTTCGTTTGGTTTCACGATCATTAAAGAATTTGAACAGCTGCAGATTATGTTAGAAAGTAGTAAACCCTAGTTAGAGTTTGGTTATTTATTTTCTAATAGGTTAGATACGAGGATGCCAACGGTCCATCTCGGTGTTTATTTTCCACACTAGAATACATGTTTAGATTGTATGTGTAGAACCGGAAAATTGCCATGACATGCATCATATCATGAATTCCACTCCATATGCATACATGTAGAAATTAATCGAGGTTGGGTGATGGATTCTCGGTGAATCCCACTCTGCGAAAGCATAGGGAGTAAAATCACGAAACCTCGTGGTTAAGGTGATCGATTCTCGGTGAATTCCACCTTACCTAGACGAGATTATGTTTTTGCTCCGTAGTGTCTACGTGAAAGTTTGATGTTAAGGATTGGATAATCACGGGCAAGCATGGTTCGAAAATGGTTTAACCACGGTTGGGTGGTCAACAGTAGCTACGGCTCGATCGACTTCACCCTCCACGTGTGGTGTTTGCACGGGGTCCGGCAAGGCTGAGCTATCCGACGAGCCACTACGGCTCAACGGAGCTCCCCTAGGCTTGACCCGTCCGACGGCCACATATGTTCCAACGAATAGGTCGGGTGGGCTAGCCCACATAACCGACACCATTCGGGCCCATGAATTATTGTTCCTTAAAGATACATCAAGTCCAAGAACGAAATCAGTAAACCCACAACTTTTTCAAAATATTGAGTGGGAGCAGGAGAGGCGACAGCCGACCCCACAACCTCTACTGTTGACTCAAGCACCGTGAGAGAATGGTGACGCCTCGTGCCGGCTTTGATTTCGGTCCCCTAAGGAAGGCATTCACCGCTATCAAAATTCAAGGCTTGGTCTCCGAAAGGATAGGATTTTGGGTACTCGCCGAGTCACTGACCGACCCTAAGGCGGCACACTCAGGGTCTACCTAAAAATCTGAAACAGCAGGTCACACTCATAAAGAGTATTTTGGTAATACCTTGGCTGAAAAAGGAAAGGTGATTGACGATCACAAATGAGATGTTCGATTCTCAATTTGATCTTCAATATTAATCGAAACCTCTTTGACCTACCCTAAGGCGACACTGAGGTAAGAGATTAAGTCCTTGGAACGGTAGGATAGACTATGAGTACTTAGTTTATAGTTCTTAAAATTTATTAGTAGTGTATAATTTGGATTTATTTTCTGTCAATTTTATTTACAACTATTTATATATATCTCTAGGGTACTAGACTGCTAGTTTTAAATTGACTAGTAACGACTTCGTTAAAAGTAGTAAGTAACTAGAACATTGTATTTATTAATCTCACATGCGATCAATTTTTCGGAAGAGATATTTCTCTTGAGCCTTCAAGACTTAAGTGACGTAAATAAGTATGTCATTGTTGTCACTCGTGTTGAACGAGAGACGACCATAGTTAGTTTGAAAGATGATTGGGACGGTAAAATTCTTTTAGTGAATTTTTAATTGTGTAGTGGCTACACGAGAAATTTTCTAATAGAAAAATTAGAGAATCATAAATTAAAGCGTTGCTAGTTAGACGGTATTTGGAACCGATAAACTAGTGGGTGCTTTAATCTTATGTTTTGTTGTTTTTCTAATTTATTAGAAAATTATTCCCACTGGGTAACGCTTTCATTAGACATCCCACAGTTCACGAGTAGTGTCTACTCAAACGAACTGCTAGTCCAAGACTATTTCCTTTTAAGGAAAGTCAAGAATGAGAAAGAATGTCTACAAGTGTTAATCATCAAAACTAAGTTTGAGGCTAAACCGAAATATTAATTATAGAAAGTATAGGATAAGGAAAGTGATTTCGGATCACTAACCAATGAATCCTTAGCGACTTTCTTAACCGAGTAACTCGACTCGGGAGCTAAGTTCTTTGGAAGAACAAGGAAGCTTTGCATTAACGATTAATAGAGTAACAATGGGCAGTAATTTCAGCTAGAATAGTGGGAGTACTATGAGGAAATGAATTTTGGATTCGATCCTTAAATATCACGGAAAATTTATTTTTCTGTTTTCAGATTCATTGGAACAAATGGATTCACTTTCAACTCGACATATTGTTGCCTCATAGAAAGTGAATATGACATTTGTAGTACGAATCCGAGACTCGGACTTTTGTTTGATAAAGTCAGAACCACTAAGAAATGCTGAAAAGGTATATGTAACACGTCTTAAACTATTATAGGCAAATGGTTTCCGTATTAAGATAAACGATTCTTCAAAATCTATTAATTAGTGCATATATCCTAGAGATAAGACCTAACGACTGGCTAAGGGTGATTCCTATCTCCCAGTCTCGGAACACTGTCTTAAAGGAACAATGACTAAGCTTCCTTTCAATTGGGAAAGGGTAATAGATCTGAAGAAGTAACGTAGCTTGTTCATATTGACCTTCGGGGTCTAGTGAGAGATACAAGCTAATGGGAGCTTTTGAGTGGTGACATTTTGTCTGATAACTACTCGAAACACGATTTAGTTTATCTAAAGAATGCGAGGAGGAGTCTCTGATTTTAACAGAGAATAGAGTATTCCATGCTCAGAAATTGGCTATCACATAGTCTTGGGACTGATGCTCGGCCTGCCTTCTAGTGGAATGTTTTTCACTGAGAAAGAAACCATAGACTTGCCCTATATAGTTATTGATGTACTACAATACACTACTAAACTCGATTAAGATAATTGGTTGCAAAATAACGGTTAACATTATTATGTAAACCGAGAAGTCTACCTAGAAGATGCTAATGAATTTATGGATAAGGAGTGAATTTGGTTCACACCACTTCCGTAAATGTAGGCATTTAGCACTTAATGCTTGAAGGTAGGACTGGAGATTTTGCACATACATTCAGATTGTTCGTGAAATATCTTAATGAGACGAGTGAAGGTTGGTTATAAGATTCTTGAGATCAGAAAGTGACGGTTGAACTGTCACAAGCCTTCTGATAGAATCTATAAGTAACAGCCTTAAACCTTGGAGTACGGTTACCCAAGGTAGTTACTATCTGATTTAATCAGACCACGTCCAACATCGGTTGTTGGAGATTACACTGATAAATACTACTAGATCAGAATGTCAATCCACCCAAAACGCAGTGGGAGTATGGTTTAACCTTTGACCCATTGTGGTTTTATGGACTTTACAGTCTGCTGGGGTGATTGATAACCTATGGCTCTTGGTGGGCTGTATAGGATTCTGATCATAGAGGTTGGTTTGAAAGCATTAACCCTGTTAATGGAGTTTTGGTACTCCAGTTCTGTTCAGCCTCTTATAGAACCACCTGAGTGTCTCAGGCCCAGAGGGAGAAATTGGATCTACACAGAAAAGAGTCGAATGAATAGGAAAGTTTAAACTTTCAGCGCAAAGCTGAGTGGTCTAGGGGTGATTCCATGACAAGTAGAGAGTTAACTAGGCCTTGAACTCTCTCACCACTCAGTCTTGCTAGATTTCGTTAGAAAGCAGAACATAGGGGTGATTCCCTGAGACTTTCTTGCCAAAAATCGGAGTCTGGATTCATTCGGAACAGAAGGGTCTTGGTTAGAAAAAATGGCAGGATGACTGCCGGGGCTTATATCCTTTGTGGATTTAAGAGAACATCTCCAAAACACAAAAAAACACCAAAAAAAAACAACAAAAAAAAAACAAAAACACAACAAACAACACACAACAAAACGACACGCCAAGATTCTCTGGATGAGAGAATTGGACTATATTCTAAGAATTTGATTCGGTCAAATTCACAAGAATGAGTCATTGGCTATCCCATCCGTCTTATTGGTTAAGATGATCTTGCATATACGTATGCAACATTCAAGGAGAGTAGTCCTACCCTACCTCTCATGAATGATTCTCTAAATCTTCGGATAAAGAGAAAATAGGATAGGGTCTCTCTTGGATAACGGATAGTCTGGTTATCACAAGTCAATAGTAGTCGAATATCGGATTCGAGCATTGAATAGCGGTTTAGTACGTCCTCAAGTATCTTTGAAGAGCGTGGAATAATATGCATGAATATGGTTGACTACACTGATTCTGACTTATAGTCAGATTAAGGATGATCGTTGGGACGATCTCGGGCTCAGTGTTTACTCATTGTAACAACAAAACCACACCCCAACAAAAACAACACACCCACAACAAAGCTTAGAATTTCCTTCCTGATCTGGGAGTAATTCTAGGTCTAGTGAGCCGATATCACTTCATTGTGAAAACAGTGAAGAGATAGATTAGAAGGATCTTCTCAGTCACTAGAGGTCAAAAGAATATTGAGAGAGAGTACCGCCTGATTGTAAACACCGGCAACGTTTCAATCCTAAAGATCGTCTCGAGTCGACAACCTAACTAATCAGTGTACCAAGTCGAATGCTTGGAGGGTACGGCATTGAGGGATATGTCTCATCTTCTTTTAGAGCAAGTGGGAGAGTGTTGTGAATATGATGAGAAAGAGTGTGCTCTAAAAACAATCGTTGCTTGACATTTCGTGCAAGTGGTTGATTGTTAGGTGTAGTGCCCGAAAGACAATTTGTGTAATTGTTTTTGATAACAGAATTTATCTCACCTTATTACTTGCTTTGTGCTTGTAAGTAATACACTGCTGCAAACCCTAAGTACATAAGTATGTAACCGCTTAACTCAGTGTATGGCATGCACATGAGGATTGAGTTAGTGGTGATATACTTAAACTGTTAGTCCGTGGTGAACTTAATCAGAGTTTAGGGTCTCTTGATTAAAACACCAATAATGCGCCAGAACACCTTAGGGTGTGATAGTCTTATCCGGACTGTCGGTAGAGGGTACCTACGTGGGGCATTTATATATGATGGCATTCATATAGGACTGGACCGATTTAATCTGTATTTCTCGGTATAATTCCGTAATCGAGGAATCTTATTAAATTATTAGATGATCATATATGGATCAACCTTAATCCTGAGGTGATCACAGGGTGCTGCTTGTCTCGGGATAGTGTTTGATGTGTTAGTTACGGTTCACTTAGATATGTGTTCCAAGCCACTTCTCATTGGCACTATCTCCTGATGAGTGAGTAGTTCTGATTTTCACAGACAAGGAATCCATTCCTTCCTGCGGGAAGTAGAGAGACAGTCCCCTTATTTGTTAGCCCTAAGAAAATGATCGATGGGCCCAGTTCATGTTAGACTAATTAGCTACTAGTCAGATATGTGAACTAATTGATTACTAGGGGGTTAATGGTAAATAAGGATAATATATTCTGAGTCGGGTTCACGGAGACTACCCACTCAGAATGGACAGTCTATGGAGGGTTAGTCCGTATGTAGTGATTATATCAATGGACATTATTTACTCATAGGGTTGAGTGTAAGTATATATCTATAATTGATAGAGTTCAGTTTCGGGTTTATGGTGGCATAATCCCGGAATTAATAATTTAAGTATGAATATTCTGTTCGATGAATATTTTACTTAGTTATTGGAGCTACTGGTTATAGGTCCATGGTCCCCAATGTGGCTCCTGTGATTCGGGTGTTTTTCCTGTTATTGGGCCTCAATGATAATTAATTGGCTGAGCTAATTAATTGATATGCGAAATATTATTTAGTTGGGCTAAATAATATAATACACATAAAAGATATTTTCTATGGTCCTAAACCCTAGTGTGTGGCGCCATTTACCTCCTTAAATGCAAGATTTGATTTTCTTGTGTGATTAATTATTTACTTGGTAAGTAATTAATTAATAAATGATAATTGATTTGTAATTGATTGATTGATTGATTAATCACAATCTTTTATAAATGGAATTATCCTTTATTGTGATTTCTTTTTAATTATTTATTTAATTAATTAGAAACTTGGAGGCCAAGGATTTACTCTCCTATATAAAGAGAGTTCTTCCAAGACATATGTAGAGGTGAAATTTCGACCTACATACACACAAATAAAGAGAGAAAAACTTGTTTCTAGTCTTGGGTTTATGGTTGGAGTTTTTCTTCGATGCATATCAAGGAGGTTTCAATTCCAAGGATTGGTGTCCACCAACCACCGTTTGGAGAACACATTGGAAGATCTTGGCTTCTCTTCCTACTATTGGTAAGATAAACTTAACCCCCTTGTAGGATTTTAGATCCTTCATTTATGTATTGTAGTTTATAGATCGCGATCTATCTGCTGTGCAAAGATCTGTTCTGTACAGATCTGAGCTCTTACATCCTTCAACAGTTTTTTCTTACAGAATCAACAAGATCCAGATAAAGGCCAAAACTTATCCGCTGCCGGTTGACTCAGTTTTGTTATAAGTCAGTTTGACTTAAACTCCGCTCAGTCTGCTTAACTCCACACAAGTTAAAACTTAACCTTAATTGAATTAATGTAGTTTTTGGTGACAAGTTTATTCACCCCCCTATAAACTTGTGTTAGCCTCTCTGGGACCAACATAATGAACATCAACTTCAATGTGTTTTGTTTTAGCATGAAACACATGATTGTGTGCGGGAAAGGTTGCACTTATATTGTCACACCAGGCCACAGGACCCTGGGAATTTTGAGGTGCAGTTCCTTCCTAAGATGCTGAAACCACTGTAACTCAGATGCCAAGTTTTCCAGTGACCTGTATTCAGATTCAGCACTGGATCTAGACACAACATTTTGCTTCTTGGAGCTCCAACACACAAGGGAATCTCCAATATACACACAATAACCACTAGTTGACTTCCTATCTGAATCATCACAAGCCCGATCAGCATCAGAAAAGCTGTTGATTTGTAGAGAAAGACTAGGTTTAAAGTGTAATCCTTCATCTATTGTCCCTTTGAAAAATCTCATAAGCCTCTTAAGAGCATACCAATGAACATCAGTAGGTGACTGCATAAACTGACTAAGGCAATTTACTGCATATATAATATCAGGCCTAGACAAGGTGAGGTACTGTAACCAACCTATAGCACTTCTGTATAAACTAGGGTTTGTCATAGGAGTACCTTGGTCAGAAGCATAGTGTCTCCATGCAATCATAGGAGTAGGACAGGCCTTGACATTGTCCAGATCTAGTCTTTTCAGCAACTGTATTGCATAATGCCGCTGAATGATGTAGAGCCCTGAGCTGTCTCTGTGTGCTTCCATACCCAAGAAGTGAGTGAGATGTCCTAAATACTTTAGGGCAAAAATGGAATTCAGTGTCTACATAAATTTCTGGATATAGGACCGTGAGTTACCAATGACAAGTATGTCATCCACATACACTAGGGCTAAACCAGAATATGATATTTCCTAAAAATAAACAAGGAGTAGTCTGACTTGGACTGATAGATCCCCAGTTGATCATTTGTGTTTTGAGAGCATCAAACCATGCCCTGGGTGCCTGCTTCAACCCATATAGGGGCTTCTTGAGGCTGCACACATAGGTAGACTTTGATGGGACCACAAACCCTTCAGGTTGTGGCATGTATACTATCTCATGTAGGGGTCCATTCAGAAAGGCGTTATTGATGTCTACCTGTCTGATGTCCCAATTTAAGGTGACAACTACGGCAATGATGACTATGATAGTTGAAGACTTAGCAACAGGACTAAATGTTTCAGTGAAATTTACACCATAGGACTACAGAAAACCCTTTGCCACCAATCTTGCCTTGTATTTTAGCACAGAACCATCGGGATTTAGCTTTAATTTGAAGATCCAGTTTTTTCCAACCAATTTTTGACTAGGATGTGGTGGAACAAGTTCCCAGGTGTCATTTATCATCAATGCATTGCATTCATCTTCCAAAGCACTCTTCATTTGAGGTACAACTAGAGCATCTGACACTTTGACAAGTTCAGTAGGGTAGGATTCTGGGAGTGGAACTACAGTGGCAGTGTAGGTTTTGGATTTAAAGATCCCACTTTTGGATCTTGTTTGCATGGAGTGTGTAGGTTTCATTGGTTCTATACTGTTTTGTATGGTATTGGTGTTGGAAACAGAGGTTACATGCTCTTCCTCTTCATGGCTAATATTGTCACTGTGAGAAGTTGATGGTGTTGATGTTGGTGAATTTGAGTGGGTTGGTGGTGGTTGATCGCATGTAAGTCACTAACGTTGATATTACTAGAAAGAATACTAGGTACATCGTAGTATAGTAAATGCGAGTCAAGGTCGATCCGACAGAGACAATGCAACTATAAGTAAAACTATTCTAACCTAATTAAGAAGCAACATAGAGGCGGTCATTGACCAACAATTAACATAAAAGAAAACAAACTTGGTATTCCTCTCCCTCTTCTCACCGATCTAATAAATTGGATAATTAATCGTTACGTTTACTTCCCCACACAATTTCCTTAGATTAATCGCGAGCTTAGTTTTAATTATCATTATCAGCTACGGGTGCAATTTCTACTCCTATCTACTCCAACAATGGTAGTAGACACTCTATACGCAAGCTACCCTCCTTAATTGGTCCGTAATAGCCCATACGCATAAAGAACTAGAATTGCCAATATCGAGCTCTAACTCATACCGCTAACCCTCCTAGACAGCCGTCGACATTGATCGTCACGTTCCTAGGGTCCATTCAAGACTATGTCAAAACTTAGCACTTCACTATTTCGTATTTCATTCCAGTTTACGATTACAATAAGCAGATTGGCCAGATCTAACCTACTGTTAATTAAACCTGTCGATCAACATAGCTGTAGTGAATCCAGGTTTTAGGTTTTCTAAATTATGCCCCCAGTAAACCGGCATAGACTGCCGGGTTACCGGGGGCGGCTTTCCCTATTCCTGGATCTATATTGCTCAATTACATTTAAAATAAGTAAATTATGGGATCTTTAAACATGCAGATTAACTAAAACACATAAATACGAATAGATCTACCATATTGAAGACAAAAAGGAACGTTCAAAGCTTCATACCTTCAACATTGGTGATTTAGCTCGATCTACTCAAGCTAGAGATGATGGAAGAAGAGAGAAAACTAGAAATAACTCTTCCAAAGCTCAAATAACATTATTTCCACAAAATATGTAATGTAACTGAAGAATTGATAATGAACTATGACAATTGTATACAATAATTTGTAAACACGGCCTTATATAGATACAACGACCGACTTAAGACTCTTTAAAACCCTACCGACCTATATAATGCTGCAGAATCAGTTTCGTGTCCAACAAGTCCTCGGTTTACCGGCCCTAGCCTCTGGTAAACCGGGCTGACTTTTATCCTTTTTCTTCAGCAGGCTTCTTCTTGGACTTTGATGTATAACATTTATATGATAAAAATTACGATGTT